>CAJNDS010000025.1:517500-1035000 GCA_905221605.1 Symbiodinium natans
AGCAGAGGAGGACAACGAAGACCGGGCTCCTCGGGAGCCAAATGAGCCTTAAAATTGGGATCATGTAATTACCTTTTACGGCTATAATTCCTATTGAGGGTTTCTGAACCATGGACCCTTTTAGGGTTCCTTTCGTCTCCAAGGTTCTGTATCAGCGAGATGTTGATGACGACGAGGAAGGGCCCTACCTTTACAGAATTCCCGGAGTCACGAGACAGTACCCCACAGGCTTTCCGACTCCCACCGACGCGAGCGCGGGGGAGTGCGTGAACTTCGCGCACAGGATCTCCAAGGGCGAGTTTGTGTGGAGAATTTCTGGCATGTCGTGGCTCGACAGCGAGCTTTGGCATAGCAACTAGGAGGCCCAGTAGTTTTCCCCTGATTCCTTTTTTTGTTTTTGTTGGTTTTTTTTTTTTTTTTTTTTGGGGGGGGGGGGGGGGGGGTGTTTTAGGTTCCCTTCTAAACCCCTGCAAGCGCAAAACAAAAGGCACCCTTTCAATCCTAGGACCTAGTTTGTTTCAACCGAGGCAATGAGACATTCATTGTGTCAGAGGCCGAACTCGAAGTCGGCACGAGCATTCTCTTTCGCTTCGCGTACAACCCCCATGCAGGTCATGTGGGGGAGAAGGATCCTTGGGGACCAAATGAACCTTAAAATTGGGGGTCATATACCCTACACTACCATCATTCTTATTATGGTAATATGAACCATAAACCATTTTTTAGGGCTCATAATTCGTCCCCTAGGATGGGTGGCCGCAGAACGGAACTCTGGCCATACGGCACAGCGGCCACATCAGGCTCGCGCTCAGATACAAGATCTACATCCAGGCAGGTGACGGGAGCTTTGTTCAGTGGAGCGCAGGCAAGGGCCTCTACTCCCCGGCCTACTCCCCCTCCCACTTCCCAACCGCCGAAGCCGAAGCCTTCGGCCCTGATGTGCGCTGGGACTGGGGGTATTCAAATCCTGATCCTTGGTAGCCCAGTGGTACCCTTTTCCCCCTTTTTTGTTTCTGGTTTCCCTTATAACTTATAAAGTAACCAACCAAAAAAAGTGCCCTTATTATAAGATGGTTACCCTAAACCCTAAACCCTAAACCCTAAACCCTAAACCCTAAACCCTCAACAAAACAGGGTGCCCTTATTATCAGATGCTTACGGGGCCACTGAGGATCCCATTCCGACCATGGGCGTCTTTGGACTGACGCACCAGCAGCTCCTGGAGTCCCCGTGGGCCACTGGGACTCCGAGGTCTGCTAGAGGCTTTCCCTCGGTTTTTGATGCTGTGTAAAGGGGGTGCTTTTTTCTTTGTGATTCTGGGATGCGCAAGTTTCTTGAAGAGCAGGTGAACAAGCAAAAAAATATAGATATAAATCAAAATATAAATATAAATGTAAATATAAATAAATAAATATATATATATATAGACATATACATATATGTTAGAATCAAAACAAGCAAAAAAAAGGGGGTGTGCTTTATTCTCTTCCCGCGTGTACATAACAGAGAGCAGTGCAAGGTCCAGGAAGACAGCCTGACCGTGAAGTTTGTGTTGGAAGTCCGCCCGGCCTACACCTCTGACCCTTACTAGCTGAGTGAGTACACTTTACACTTTTTGGGATCCTATAACCCCCTATAGAAAACCCTAAACCCTAAACCCTAAGCCCGCTTTTTGGGGCTTATGAACTCAGCAACTAAGGACACGGTCACCGTGCCCCGCCTCAGCGAGCGCGGCGACCCCCTGATTCTGGCGAAGATCCTTAGGGACGAATTATGGGCCCTGAAAGGGTTTAGGGCTCATATGCCTTATGAAACGAATCCTAGTAGCTATAGGGTATATGACCCCTAAGAGGGTTTAGGGTTCATCTTACCTTGTAATAAGAATTATAAGTAGCTCCAGGGCATACAACCCCCAAAATTTTAAGGGCTTCTTAACGGTCCCCAAACCCTAAACCCTAAACCCTAAACCCTAAACCCTAAACCCTAAACCCTAAACCCTAAACCCTAAACCCTAAACCCTAAACCCTAAACCCTAAACCCTAAACCCTAAACCCTAAACCCTAAGCCCAAGGATGGTTCCGGAGCAGACCTTGAGCCAGGACATGAGGGCCCTGTGGGAAGGAGGCATGGGCAGCGACGTGGACTTCATGGCGGCCGGGCGATGCTTTGGACCCAGAGACTCCCAAAGCCCCTTAATTGGTTTGGGGTTTAGGGTTTAGGGTTTAGGGTTTAGGGTTTAGGGTTTAGGGTTTAGGAATATCCCTTAGCTGGTAGCATCGGAGCCCCCAATATGATTGTAAGGTATATTCCTTAGCTAAGGGGTTTTGGAGTCTCTGGGGAAGGGGTTTTTGGAACGGTATCCTCTAGAGTGAGGTTATCTGCCCTGCGTAGCAAGCTGTCTCAAGACGCTTCGTGAGGGGGGCGAGTTCGGCTGACCGAGGTGGAGGGTCAGGTGGTGAAGGCCCATTCGCAGATCCTCTGCGCGCGATCCCATGTTTTCGAGAAGCAGCTGACGGTGGGCTTGCGGGAGTCGGTGTCGAAGGTGATTGTCATCGAAGACTGCGAGCCGGAGATCTTCAAAGCTTCTAGGACCTGGAGTAGGCACCTTTTTTTCCCTTTTTTGGGGGTGGGGTTCCAGTATAATCCCCTTAATCCGAAAAAGGTGCCCTTTTCATTCCTAGGTTACTCCCGCGTCTAGGCTTTCTTGCAATTCCTCTACACCGATGACCTCACCGGGGTGAAGCATCGGATTGAGCAGAGCGTAGGGGAGATCGCGAACAAGGGCAAGGCAGAGCTGTTAAAGACACAAGGCCTGCTGGCTGTCAGCCACAAGTACGAGGTGACCAGGTTACAGCTTTGGTGCGAGATGCGGCTGTGCGAGGAGCTCAGTACCTTGGGGAGATGAACCTTAAAGTTGGGGTCATATACCCTGTATACTACTATAATTCCCATTAAGGTACATGAGCCATAAACCCTTTTAGGGTTCATACTTCGTCCCCAACAAGGTACATCCAATGTTTGTGGCATCTTGAGCCAAGCGCACCTCTTGCAAGCCAAAGAGTTGGAAAGGGCTTGTCTCTCCGTCATCAAGAAGCAGATGGCGGAAGTGGTCAAGCTGCCAGAATATGCCGACCTCATGCGATCCTGCCCTGAGGTCATGTTGAAGATCAGCCTGTTCTCTGCAGGCGTGCCCGACACAGAGGCTGCTGCGGCCATGGACGCGTACGCGACGCGGAGAAGAGACCATCACTGTCAGCAGGAGCCATAGTCAGGTCATCTGAGGCCGTGCCATCTCGTTTAGCTGATGGTTTCGGGTGTACGCCGCGAGTGATTCAGCCGCGTCAGCTGTGGAATTTTAGACGATTCTGCTAGGACCCTTGGCATCTTTCCGGGTGGCGTCGCCCCCCCTTCTTTGTAGCGTCCCAGGCGCTGATGCGCCAAAAAATCCGTGTGAGAAGCGCGCGCAGCATCCGAAGTAGGGGAAGCGAGAGATTTGTTGCAGCGTACGAGATTCCGCGACTTCGGACTTGGGCAACCTGGGCGTCTCGCGCCGCAACTCCGAGCTCCGCTCAAGTGAGTATAGTATTCGCAACACCACCTGAACTAACGTGAACTAGAAACGTGAACTAGATTCCCAGGTAGTCACGCTGCTGCCTTGGATCCTAACCCTCAGCCTGTAACGCCGGGACCCAAAAGACACCGGTAAACCCTATAGCCTAAGGGGCCTAAGGAGCCTAAACGATTTAAGTCTTACAACTTACAACTGCTGGCGACAGAAGAACGTCGAATCTTGGAGGGTCCCAGAGTCATGAACAACAGCTGCTCTTGTCGCTTTTCCACCTTACTTTCTGCATTTAGGGTGCATCGGGAATCACCCCCTGTTTTTGAGGCTCGCGGCAAATTGCAAACGGGGTTGCACGGACTGCGATCCTAAAGTATCCGCCTAAGGCATTTCGCCTGTCGGAGCACTTATCAACCAGGGATTGAAACACTCCATGTCCAAACTCAACCCATAACACCGAACCCCCTGAAGCGCTCCATGGTGAGATGGGAATTGAGGCTCTAGACTCTAACCGAACCCTGAACCCTAAACCCTAAAAACCCTGAACCCTAAACCCTAAAAACCCTGAACCCTGAACCCTAAAAACCCTGAACCCTAAATAGGCCCTGGACTAAGGTGCTCTCCACGCGCCAGCTGTGCCCTTCCTTGTCATCGCTGGTCGTGCTGCCAGAGGAGCTTGCTCTTGACTCGGGCACTGCAGCACTCTAAAAAACCCAAAACCCTATAACCTAGACCCCAGTCCCTAGACCTTAAACCCTAAACCCTAACTCCTAAACCCTAAACCCTAAACCCTATTGAGGGCTGTCGGAACCTCCGCGGGGAACACTTCCCAGAGGAGCCCTACTTCTTCGCCGCGAGCCTGTGCCGGAGGCCCCTGCGCGAACCCAGCCTTGCCAAGGTTTAGGGTTCAGGGTTTAGGGTTTAGGGTTTGGGGTTTGGGGTTTGGGGTTTAGGTTACTGGGTTTAGGGTTTAGGGTTTAGGGTTTAGGGTTTAGGGTTTAGGGTTTAGGGCGTTTTTGGGGAGTTAGGTACCAAAAAACTATTTAGCATGGTTTTTTTGGGTACGCACCCAATGCCATAAGAGTACTACAAATGGAACATCTGGGCCAATGCTGCAGACCTGGGGGGCATATCTGTGACTCCAGATGCCTGGGCGCCTGCACCTGAGATGGTTCCATGAGGGTCTAGGGTTTAGGGTTGTAGGGTTGTAGGGCTGTAGGGTTGTAGGGTTGTAGGGTTGTAGGGAGGGTTGTAGGGTTGTAGGGTTTAGGGTTGGAGGGTTGTAGGGTTTAGGGTTTAGGGTTTAGGGCAGCGACGATGGGGCATGACACCGCCTCATGAAGCCCTCTTGGCTCGCAGGCCGTCTGCCAAGCTGGAGCGCTCCATCACGGCCCTGCGCCAGGCCGCATTCGAACGATAGGGTTTAGGGTTCATGGTTTAGGGTTTACAGGGCTTATAAGCCCTAAGCCCTAAACTTAAACCCTAAACCCCAAACCCCAAACCCTAAACCCTAAACCTCGCAAGTTCATCGCCATTGCTGCCCTGTGTCACTAAAGCCTCGGGGCCGGAGAGACAGGCGGACATCGACCTGATGGACCCCTGCTCGCCACTTTTCCGGGAGGCTGGTGACACACATGGTTTGCATCTTAGTATGAATACGAATATTACTCTTATTCTTATTGAGTTTCATATTAGTCCAGGGATCTAAATATATAAATATGAATATCAATAAAGAAACAAATAAATAAATATCAATATAAACATATGTATATATATATATATATATATTTATTTATATGTGTATGTATTTATGTGTATTATATATATATACATATATATATATATATGTATATGTATATGTATGTGTATATATATATGTATATGTACAAATGCGTGTGTGAGAGAGAGCGCTGAATCCTTTGAGGATCTCCATTATGGTGCAGTCCTTTTGGGTTAGGAGTGCCCCCCAAAATGCTCAGAATCTAAAGATGCAGCCCCCAGTTGTTTGATGGTCTTTTTCGCACCCTGAGCCTTGCACGCCCGTGCCTGCAGTTCATTTCAGTTTTTCTTGGCGGGGGGATCCCCCACCCCCGAAACCCTAGCGGCTAGGGCCTAGCCCTAAGAACACTTGTGGAGTGAACAAGTGAGGGTTCCGGACAAGACCCAACCCCCGGAAACCACAGCCTTTCCTTAACTCTGCAAATTCCCAACACGAAAACCTCAAACCCTAAACCCTAAAACCCTAAACCACTCAAAACACCAAACCCTAAATTCCTTAACCGGAGCAACCTGAAACCCCAAACCCTAAAACCCTAAAACCCTAAAACCCTAAAGCCCTAAAGCCCTAAAGCCCTAAAACCCTAAAACCCTAAAACCCTAAAACCTCTGAACGTTGGCAATTCAACAAAGCTAGGAGTTCGCGCAGCGGGACTGGGTGGACCTGCTGCGCCGGCATCTTGGTCGCAGCAGGGTTTAGGGTTTAGGGTTTAGGGTTTAGGGTTTAGGGCTTATGGTTATTCTTATTCTTATACCAGCGCAACGTTAATGACTAGCACTTCTATTCTTCTTGCTGTTTACTTTTGCGTCTATCACTATTCTTCTCGATTTGTGCTATTATTTCTCACGAGTGTTCCTGTTGTTCTTTGCGGATGATCAGTGCTAGTCGTGTTGTGATGTTCTCTTGTCGTGACTTTGCGGTTTCGGGGGCCATACAGGATGAGGTAAGGCTGCACGGCCGTCGTAGTGGAAAGCGGGCTGCTAGTGAGACACTGAAGAGCCGCAAGACCCTGACCGACCTTCTTGCAGCTTAGCTATCGGTTAGAAGCCCTATATAAACCCTAACCCTAAACCCGAAACCCCAAACGCCAAAACCCCAAACCCCAAGCCCCTAACCCTAACCCTCAACCCCAAACCCTAAACCCGAAACCCTATAAACCCTAAACCCTAAACCCTGAACCCGTAAGGGTTTTTGAGTTTCGGACGTTTGCGAGGTTTCTGCGGCCTCGGCAGGCTCCTTGGCTCTGCAACCTTGCTGCCTTCCAAACCTCCCAAAACCTGCTATGCATTCTTGTAGCCTGTGCTTAAGACTCCTAGAAGGTTGTTTTCTACCATTTTTTGGGTTTGGGTTCTTCTTGTAGCCTACTCTTTAAGACTCCTAGAAGGTTGTTTTTCTACCATCAAGGGTTCAGTAAGGTTTTGGATTCGGTTTGGTTCTCAAGGAGGCCGAAGCCAAAGCCCAATATGAGCGTGAAAGTCTATACCCGACTATGATTATGGGCCCCGGGCCCTGGTATTCAGGGTTTAGGGTTTAGGGTTTGGGGTTTAGGGGTTAGGGTTTAGGGTTTAGGGTTTAAATAAGGATGTTTAGGGAAGTCAGCCTGGTAATCAACTACAAACACACTTTTTGGCCCGTCAACTAAGGCGCGCCCCCTCCCTCCCCTCCCCCCTTTTTGGGGTTCAGCAGGGTTTGGTAGGGTTGAGTAGGGTTCAGTAGGGTTTTGTCGGGTTTAGTAGGGTTTAGGGTTTAAGGTTTAGGGTTTAGGGTTTAAGGTTTAGGGTGGTTTGGGGAGAACTACGCAATGAAAGCCAGGTCAGGGATGATACCACCAGCGATGGAGAGACGGATGGCGGCGCGGCTGACAAAGTCAGTCAGCCAAAGCACGCTGAAAACCCCAAAGCCCTCCGCCCACGAAAAGTAGCCCCTTCAAGCCCTAAACCCTAAACCCTAAGCCCTAAGCCCTAAACCCTAAACCATGTCCTGATTTGGAGTATTGAACCAACTTTGGGGTATTGAACCACAGGGGCGGGCCATACAAGTAAAAGGTCAAAGATTTAGACGAGCCTGCGAGGGAAGGAGAGGCTCCATTCCAGGATGGGCTACCAGGCCCCGATAATTCCCTTTTTTGGAGGGTTCAGAGTTTCGGGTTCGGGTGTTTAGGGGGAGAATAGCCCATCCTGGCTGCTAGCTTTGGGGCGATCCTGGTCTGAGGTTTTGTGGTGTGGGGGGGGCGACGGAGGGGCGCAATTGGCTGCCCTAGTTACAGACTCCAGACCTCGAGTGGGTGCTTGTTCCCCTTTCTCCAAACACTCTCCCCCACGCCCCCCAAGCCGAAAACCCTTTCTAGACCTGGCCAGGTTCCCTTACTATACCCGAAAACCCTAAAACCCCAAAACGATAAAACCCCTAAACCATCATTCTCGAGGTATACTCTGTGACCTAGGGCTGCTCTTTCTGGACATCCGGGTCCTTCTCAAACCCTAAAAGCCCTAAAAGCCATAACAGCCCCGAAGCTCCCCCCCAAAACACCTTTACAATCCCTAAAAGATTTCGGGCACAAAGCCCCACAGACCCGAAAAGACAAATCTCCCCTCAAGACCCTCTAAACGCCCTAACAAAGAACAAGGGGAACATAGGAAACAAAAAAAAAAATCTAAGCGACCCGCCAAGGCGAGCACTGGGCCGGGGACTTTGGGCCGCTTGGACCCAAACGAGCATCGAGACCTTTTAGGGTTTTGTTAGGAGGGCGATAGCGTTTCGGGTTTTACGGTTTTTTCGGCTGCCCTTTAGGTGGGGGCGTTAGGCCCCCATGCATGCCCCCATAGTTGTGGATTTAGGCTGTTTTGTTTTTTGCCGGGTTTGGGAGTTGCAGGAAGGGCTTTGGGCCCTTTAAGCCACATTTCTACTTCCCACGATGCTGAGGGAACTCCACCTTCCCCCCCCCCCCCCCCCGAGGTTTGGGGAAGCCGTGCGTAAGTGTGAGGGTTCCCGGGTACCCAAACCCTAAACCCTAAACCCTAAACCCTACACCCTACACCCGATAAGCCCTAAAAACTGGAGGTTTCAGGGGTGGTTTCTTCTTGGGCTTCGCGTAAGTCAGGCTCTGAACGCAAGCCCTCGCCGAATGCTGAACCTATGAACGCTAAACCTTGGGATGTTAGGGTTTAGGGTTCAGGGTTCAGGGTTCAGGGTTCATAATAGGGGGTGCTATAATCCCCGATTAAGGACTGTTAGTTTAACCCAATAGCCCCCGCAACCCGAATCCCTTCCTTAAGGACCCTACAAGGGTTTTCCAGTAATGGCCACAAAATAGGTGATGGGTTTGGAAGGTGAACCGTGAACGCAAAGTTCCTACACCCTGCCGCAAACTTCATATTTGGGTGGTTGTCAAAATTATGATTCCTTTTTAGGGTACCCTAAATATTAGGTGCCAGCCATATAATCGAGATCCAAAAAGGGACCATAGTTTTTGACAACCACCCATATGCGCCTTTGCATCCCTGCAGAAAAGGTCAGACTCCGATGGCGCGGAAACCTTCTACTCCGACTTCACCGACTTCTCGCGTTGAGTGTTCGCTGAGCGTTCGGACGGGGGTTTCCATGGTTGCTACATGAAGCTTTAGGGTTCATGATGTTTAGAATTTTTGGGTTTGGGGCTTAGGGTCATTGTCGCTAGGTGGGTTGAGGTGTTGAGTAGGTGCTTTTAGGGGTTCTAGGGGGGTTTAACGTGTCGGGGCCGATGAGGGCGTTGCCTTCAACGTTGGCCCTCGAATCCGGAGGGCGCCCCGCAATGTGTACAGCATCTTGCGCGCGGCCCGAGAAAAGGATGCCTATCTTGCATGAGGTGGGATGTGCCCCCTTATGCTAACAGTCCTTACTTAGGGATGATAGTTGGTGTATGATGATCCCTACACCCTAAATATAAACCTTAAACCCTAAACCCTAAAGTTAGTATAAGTGGGAACATCCCAGGGCATGAGGTGTGCTTGCATGGGCTGCACGGTACGACGTATCGGTTCTTTTTGGCTTGTCTACAGGTTACATGCACAGCTGGAGTTGCGAACAAGAAAAGAGCTGCAGTTGGCCTTCTGTGCAGAGGGCCCTCCGGGCCCTCCGAAACCAGAAAGAGCAAACAGCAGGGCAGTTCTCCCATGAAACTGTGGGACGCAAAGCATGCTTCGTAAGTGCGTCGCTTGCGCGATGTGACGGGCCATGGCTACGAATCCCCTTCTCACAGCCACGGGCACGCCTCGACCTCGAAACCAAAATAGAGAAGGCCGCGTGCACGCGTGTGCAGCAGCGTTGCCTTGCTGAGCTCGCCACCGCTTGAGCTCCCCGGTGTCGGGGCGAGCAACCCGCGAGCCCGCCTGCAGATGCTTGCGTTGCGGCGTTGCGACACGGGCGATGCCGAGCACCGAGAGGCCAGCGCTAGCTGAGTCTGGCATGCCTCCTGACTCGAGACACACGGGCCGCCAGCTGTCGACGAATGTTGAGCATCCAACAAGACGTGTTGGACTGCTGGCCCTGTCAAAAACTGTAAGGCGCTTGTCGTCCATTGCGCTTTCAGGCAGCGATGACTTCTAACACCATGCACCGCGCCGCATAGGTTCCGCTTTGCATAAAGCGTGAGCAGGTGCAAATGACGTTTGCTGTAACCTGCACAGTGACCCTAAACCCTACGACTGACGACGTGAGAGTCGACAGCTGAATCTGCCAGCAGGTCTTGCTGCGGTGTATATGGTGAACGACGCATATATAGTGTGGGTTGAATAATCGTGATGAGTGTGAGAACTTTGCTGCCTACCCTGGCCCCGCTCTTCCAGCTCGGGCCCAGCTCGGGTCAGAATCGCAACCGGGCTGTCGAAGACTCCATCGCTTATGTACTTATAAGCAGTCCCATGTCGGGCAGCCCTGGCCTAGAAGGCGAGGGCACGTTTCACGTTCCGAACGCCACGTCGCCTCGCCAAACTCCCTGGCCCAGCAGAGCGATGGGCCGCTGGGGGGGTTGCAGCTCGAATCTTGACCAAGCTGTTGGCAATGCCAGCGCGCATCTCCATGGATGCAGTTGCAGTGTCAAGTGCCGCGAGTGCCCGAACCGGCTTGGGACATGTGCCAGACACGCGTCCACGCGGGGAGCGCCCTTGGCAGATGACGGGAGTTGCAACAATCGTGACTTGTGACTGCTGGCCCATGTTGCGTATACGAGGCGTGGGCAAGGGCGGCGCCCTGCGCAGGTAGCTGCTTGCGAGATGGGGTTGTAGCATCCATCGATCGGTCCTCGATGGACTCCGGGATTCCTCGGCGCTAAATGATGCTGAAAGCGGAATCCTGTGAGTGGACGTGCGGTAGCTGCCGGGTGCACCACAGCCGGGTTGAGGATTTCGGGTTTAGGGTTTATATAGGGTTTAGGGTTTAGGGTTTATACCCAACACCGGGCATAGCCCCGCATAGCGCTCCCGAGCGATGGCGCAACACGCATTCATCACGTTCTCGTGGCACCCGCACCATATCATTGCCCACAAATGTCTGTTTGCAAGCGCGAGTACCTATTTGTTCCCTACCTTTGCTTCCATGGTCGTTGTGACGTCCAAGATACTGTACTTGTAGCAGCATGTGACGGAAGATCCACAATTCACCTGGGACCCTGTAGTAGACCCAGGCTGCACATGGTTAGGGGATTCCATGATTTACTGTGCTATGCCGCATGATTGGCCAGCACCAGCAGCAAACCAGCAGCACCAGGAGCACCACCAGCAGCACCACCTGGAGCACCACCAGCAGCACCACCAGCAGCACCAACAGCAGCGCCAGCAGCAGCACCAGCAGCAGCACCAGCAGCAGCACCAGCACAACCAGCACCACCAGCACCATGAGAAGAACCAGCAGCTTCTGTGATGTGGTTCTGAGAAACATGAACGTGCGTGCAGCAACACAGCAGTGCCGCACGCACTGACATCATGGTTCGACAAGGCACCTACCGTACATACTACATTTTTCGCATGAGCATGTCCTTCCCACTGACCGAAATGAGCGAACGTGTGCGAGCAAAGACGTCGTCCTACCATGGCCTTGAGCTGACAGAGATAAGCGCGTGCGCACGCAACTTCGCAGAACAGACGAGCCCGGGAACTCCATGAATCACGATCAGAGAACAACACGCGCAGCAGTTTTCTTGATGCATTGTTGTTATTATTGTTGTTGATGCTCGATTCGTATCAATATCATGTCATAATCATGAATGTGGCTTTACTTATGACTCTGTCTCACTGACTCTGTCTCACATCGTTCAAGGACATACCCCTCTTTTCTATTGTGGACGCATGGACTTTGACGAGAATTGGGACGTCGCAAGGACGCAAAAAAAATTGTGCATGAACACGTTGCGCACGTTGACAAAGAGACAAACGTGCGTGCGCACGCCTTCGCCACCACAGTAGCGTATGCCCCTGTCCCCATGCAGTAGCATCATTTCGCGACCGCACCGCTATCACGTGGAGAAGTGCTCATGTGGCGCGAAACATGCAGGTTTTGTTGCGGCATCATGAGACAGTGGCTTGCCGCAACGATAGTGCCTGAACGAGGATACCTGTTTCTTGCTCCCACTGGTGATGGGCATATCTACAGTTCAACATAGTGAACCATGGAAAGAAACATGCGCGGCGTATCTCTGCAAGGCCATGATCCATCCGACCTCGCGCGCGGCTGGCATCGCACAGCCTCCAAGGCGGTGGAAGATGCCCTCATCTCCACGATTGGCGAGGGGTCCGCTGCCCTGCTACACTCCCAGGCTGGTCTTTTCTTTTCAGATCGCATTGTCGTCCACAGTTACTGACGATAGTGCCTCTCCCCGCTGGCCGCTCCATGCGTCGTGCGTTTCATCATTTGGTTCGCAAAAAGAAGGCCTTGTATTGGCATAGTTGGCTTCAGGCGCAAGAACGTGCCTCAGCTGCATGCCCTCAGCTTGCAGCGCGTAATATTCGTCGGCAGTTTGGGCCCTCTCGGCGCCCGCTACCTGCTAACATGCGTTCATCCTCTCCACATGGTGGCACTGTTGAGGGTGCAGCATGTATTGATGCTTGGCGTTGCCATTTTCGAGACGTGCCTGTCTCCGCGGGCTCCGTTTCTGCAAGCTCGCCTGACCTGGAGTCAGATGTCCGTCGTTTGCGCCGTCAAATGTATGCCACTGCCAGTCGCTTCGATTTCCCCTTTAGTGAGCCTGAACTCCTGCAGGTCTTGCAACAGCTGCCCGCAAACCGTGCCCCTGGCCCGGACGGCCTGACATACGAACTCTATCGGATTGACGACGGTACTATGCGCAACGCACTCCTTTCTTTCTTTGAACTTGTGCGCTGCTGGGCGGTGGTGCCGTCAGTATGGCGCTCTGCGGTTGTCACGCCGCTGCACAAAACTGGCGCTGAAGATGAGTTCACCAATTACCGGCCCATCAGCCTGCTCTGTTGCGGCCTCAAGGTCTTTGAAAGGCTACTCCTCACGCGTCTCCTCCCGCATGTGAACCCGCGCATTGATGAGAGCCAAGCCGGCTTCAGGTGGGGCGCCGAGGAACAAATCTATACCCTCGTCGAAACGCTGCGCCTCCGTGCCCGCAAACGCACCTTTTGTGCTTTTGTTGATGTGCGCAAAGCGTTCGATGTAGCATGGAGAGATGCCGTCCGCGTCCAGCTCGCTGCTCTCGGTGTCACAGGCTCCACGTGGCGGGTTTTGGATGACCTTCTCGGTGCAACCAGTGCGAGAGTGCTGGTTCATGGCACGTTGTCTGAGCCATGGGATGAACGGGCCGGCGTCCGCCAAGGCAGCGTGCTTGGCCCACTTCTGTTTAACATCCTTTTTGATGGTATTTCGGCCGCCGTTCGTGCAGCTTGTCCTGGTGTCCCTCTGGGTCGCGGGCCTCGCGCGCCGCGTGTAACTTTGTTGTTATACGCTGATGATCTAGTTGTTTTGGCCGATTCGGAGAGTGGCCTGCAACGTGCACTTGACGCCATTGGCGCTTGGGGAGCCCGTTGGCGTTTCTCCTTTGGCATAGGCCCCGATAAGACAGCTGTTCTTGCTGTCGGCTGTAGGTCTCGTGACTTTCGGTTTGTGCTTCAGGGCTCCGCTGTCCCTGTCGTCCCTGAGTATCGCTACTTGGGTGTCATTTTCCAGGCTTCCAAAAGGTGGAACAAGCAAACCGACAGGTTGATCTCTAAAAGCACCCGCAAATTCCACCAATGCATTGCCTGGGCAGAAAGCCGTGGTTTGCACACGAGTTTTCGCCGCAGCCTATTTCAGTCATATGTGCTGCCTTCAATGACCCATGGTGCTGCTTTCCTTGATGACACGTCTGTACGGCGCTTGGATAAGCATGTGCGCCAGCTGGGGCGGCGCTTGCTGTGTTGGCCAGCAGGCACACCCAATGCAGCCGTTTTGGGTGAACTCGGTTGGGACCCATTCGCGGTGCAAGTCCTGCGTGGGCAAGCCAGTTTGCTTGGTCGCCTTTCTTCGGCCACCCCTGGTGGCATGCACCGTGGTCTTGCTGCTCGGGTCTTTCGCTACGCTGTTGGCGTGCCAAGTTCTTGGGCAGCTGGAGCTTCTCGAGCCTTGAATTCGGCAGGCGTGACGTTGCCTCATGAATTTGGCTTGGGTCCCGGTAGCAACCTCCGCGTTTTGCAGCGTTGGAGGCATCGTTGTGTGCGCCCAGTCCTCGACCGCGTCGGTTGGCGTGCGCGCCAGGTTGAGGCATCTGAACTTGCATCGCTGGCCACCTTCATCCAGTGTCATCCTGACTTGGATTTTTCACAAAATGTTCATGCTTCTCGGCTGCCATCCTCGGCGGTCAGGGAATGGACATTGGCTAGGTGTGGCCACCATCCCTTCTAGGATGTTGGAGTGCAGAGGCCCGACTCCTGTGCAGCTGCCGAGCACGGTCCGCACCAGCCCGCCTGCGAGCAAGCAGCTCCGCTGCATGGGTGCAGAGATGGTCGGGTTCTTTGCTTGTGCAGCCGATGCAGCCGCCAGGTCCCTTGCGGCCTGGCTCATGTCGTTGCCCCTCCACGGCACCGCCAACATCGATGGCCCTCTCCCCCACCTAAGCGACGTCCTCACCCAGCACCGCCTCGACAGCCCACCACTTGCCCGTGCGGCACCGCACTGTGCACCGCGACCAGGCCACTTTCGTGCTTTGGTCAAGAACAAACACTACCAACCTACACCGTCCAGTCCAAGCCACCTCAGGGTAAGTGCTTTGTCGTTTCGCCTGGCGGCCCGTGCAACAACAGCTTGTGGCCTTGGCAGACCATTGCTGCTCATCACAAACACTGCCAGTTGCATGCCCCGCCAATGGCTCGCCAAAGGTCCAGCCATATAATATGTCATGGATGCTATGGCCCCGGATGCTCCCGGAAACACGCGCGTTCTCATCGCGCGGGCATGGACGCTCTGGCCAGCACGGACATTCTCATCGCGCGGGCATGGGCGCACAAACGAATGTACGCCCTCGGTAACAGAGACGTTGCTATCACGTGGGCAACACGGACGGTCTTGTCGCGCAGGCATGGACGCTTTGGCCACTGGATGCTCTCGCAAACACGGACGTATTCATCACACGGGCACGGACGGTTTGGCCACTGCTCTGGGTAACGCGGTATTTTTTTTTTTTGGCCGATGGATGGTTTCGCAAGCACGGGTGTTTCCATCGCCGGCATGGACGCTCTTCTGCGTGGCCACTGGATGCTTTCCGAAACATGGACATTCTCATCGCGCCGGCATAGGCGCTGCTGTGACTGGATGCGCCCTCGGAAAGGGCTAAAAGCTCCAGCCGCCGGGTGCGCCCGAAACACGGACCGTTTCATGGCGCCGGCATGGACGCTCTGTCCATTGGATGCCCTCAGGAAAAACATTTTGGGTTTTGTTCACTTTTGGGGTGCGCACGGGTTGGACACCCGCGAAACATAACCCGAAACATACCCGCGAAAGACACCCTGATCTCAACACCTGTCGCCCGCCCCCCCCCATTATAACACAAACCCGATCCAACCCGTCCCAACAAAGGTCATGTCATATCACGTCATGTCATGTCATGTCATGTCATGTCATGTCATGTGATTCATGTGCAGGTTTCGTCAGCATATCAAAAGCACATGCAATCGGGTTTGTTGGCAGCTGCTGATTGTTTCTCGGAGCAAGAAGCCTTTGTAGCAGCCGATGAGAAGACGAACTCTCACAGAACTTTCGAACTCAAAGAACCTGCGAAGAAGACAGAGTCCGAACATTCCGGGGCAATTTTGTCGCACGTCATGATCTCGACACATTTACAAAAGTATTCAAAACCCCAACGGAATCGGAAAAATTAGAAAAATCATGCGACTCAACACTTGTGATTGCGTTTTTCATGTTATGTTTTGGAGGTTTTTTTGCACCCCGAGCACATATGACCACAAGCAAGTTTTTACGGGCAATGATCAACGCAGTAGTTCTGTTGCACATCTTAGTATTGCAGTACTTACCGCATTGCGTTGCCGACATGTCCGATGATGAGACCATGGCATCAGTGGACACGCTTCTGCCGCCAAGCCCCTTGGCTAGTACTCGTGGCATTTTGTTGTTCAGGGGATGGATTCTTCTTGTTGTGCATGTAGCTCAGCTGAACGATAAGAAAAGTTGGGCTTTAGCTTCCGCAGGTGAAGCGCTGAAACAGTTGGTGTTGCTTGGTGCCTTTGTGACTTGGCTGGCCCTTGGCGCGTGCAAATGATCGTTTGCTCGACGACCCGCCGCTCACGTTTGTGCACGCAGCAATGACAAAGGCCGACGAAACGACCGTGGCTGAGGCTGTCGAGGCGCACAAGATAAACGTCACCAACTGTTCCAGGAGTAGAGTTCTTCAATGGCTAGAGGGATCCATGATAGATTATCGGGCGTTGTCCGCAAACCCCTCTTTTTTTTTGCGGGCGAAAATCTGAGATAGGAGAGCGCAGCGGAAGGCGCAGCGGAAGGTGCAGCGAAAGGGATAATATGGTTGATAGAATGTCGTGCCCTCTAACCTTCAAACCCAAGAGCAAGTGCGTTTAGGGACCTTGCGTAGACGCACCCATGGTGCAGGTTTCAGCCCATTTGGGGTTCATACTGATAGAGTATCATGCCCCTTAACCCTCAAACCCCAAAGCGAGTGCGTTTAGAAACCGCGCGTATAAAACGCTCCCATTGTGCAGGTTTCAGCCTGTTTGGGGTTCATACATACAGTGCTTTGCTCCCCAACGAGTGCGTTTCAGGACCATGTCTAAACGCACCCATCCATATGGTGCAAATAGGGGGAAAAATGTATGTACGTTGCACGAGTCCTCCAACACGAAGTTGGACCCTGATCTTCACTTGGAAAACAAACGGGTCGAGGACGTAAGTAGGGTTCCAAGACCGCGTGTTTTTCGCGATTTTCAGCGCGCGCCATACTCAGGGAGCAGTCGCCGTCAGTTGCGGAAATATTGTTCTCCAACACATGCCAAAGTGAATGCTTTCGAGCATCACGCATAAAACCCGCTGCGACACCTGTCATAGTCGTAGGGCCTCGTAGGCTCCGTAGGACCCACTGACCGGACACAAAGCGGGCAGGAGTAAAAGAGCGTTGAAAAAATATGTTTCCCGATGCAGCTCAAAAGCACTGGCAGGGACAGCTGATCATGAAGCAGCGATCAGAGGGCGACGTGCGTTTTGTGGGGCCTGAAAACGCACACAGATTCCCTGCTGCTTGCTTGTACTTGGTCTTGTCGACCATCTCCTCGACGCAAAAGAACACCGAAACCAGCACATTGATTCCCCTTCTTGATCCTTCTTGGGATGAGAGGGCAACGTGCCTTGTGGGTGGCCTGAAAAGCGCACACTCAGTTTGGACTTGGTTATGTCGACCATTTGTCCAGCATCACAACACCAGCACATTGATTCCTGTTCTTGGGATGAGAGGGCAAAGTGCGTTTTGGGGGGCCTAGAAAACGCACACAGCTTCCCTGCTGCTTGTACTTGGTTATGTCGACTATATCATGCAGCGCTTGGTGCTTTTCTGGGAACAAGAGAATCGGACAACGCCCGACTAGATAAATTACGTTCCGTAATTTTGGCGCCTGCGCAGCTTGGCGCCTGCGCAGCTTGGCGCCTGCGACATGTGTGCTCGTGCGAGGAGAACCCAAAAAAATAGAAGGTATTGGCGGTATGGGGTTCTTTGGGTCGGGCGGTTTCGTGCCTAGGAGTTCAAAAGGGTTTTATCTAGGCCATCCACTCTCTAAAAAAAAACGTTGCCTTGGGTTTACCACTTTGCTTGTGCGAACGGAACTAATTCATTCAATGCCTTTCATGTTCATCCTGTTGTCTGCAGGGTCTTGACCGCCAACCGAGCTCAGCAACACGGCTGCAACGAATTCAGGTTTCACTTAGAAGATCTTAGAAGGAGCATGGGGCAACGGCGATAGCCAGGACTTGTTTTCTCATGCGGGCGCCTGCTAGGAAACTTTTTGGGCCGCGATCGCCGATCTGCTGGGCCTCTCCGCTGCCGGCGCCACTGAACGGCTGCAGTGGCGTGGATGCATGTGCGGATGCATTCCTTGGGCTGCCGACTTCACCATGGCTGCCACGTGAGAGAACAATAAGCTTCACAAATAAGTAAACTTAGTTTTTCGATAGCGTTTGGTGGTGTTGGCACTGTTCTGAGATCGGCACTGGCGAATGAAACCGTGTTGCAGCGCTGCCCAGTGCCTCGGACCTACAATTATTTCCCGATTTTAAGAGCAACCCCTCGGACGTCATGCGGCATTTGCGTTTGTATTTGTGCTTTGCCGGTTCTCGTCGCCGCCACCGAGTCTGCTTTGCAATGCTGCAGGATTGCGCGGTGCTGTGGGGAGTTGGACGGCAGCTTGGCTTGTTCGATGCGCCACAGCTGCACTAGAGTCACTAGATCGGTCGACCTTCAATGGGCAAGGTCCACACCTTGTAATCCACGCCACGCCGCTCATCCTGGACATGTCATGTCCGATGGCAGGCGCCGTTGCCGGACGCATCCCCCATTACGCAGCTGGCGCGCAAGCATCGGTTGTCGGAGGCGGCGCCGATGGTCTGAACGCCATGAAGTAGTGGTCAAAATTTGGAGTTTTACGATATAGTTAATACGTGACCCCTAATATGGAGTAATATAGAGCCCCAAGTGGTCGGATCCCCTTGTAATGTTTTTATTTAAAAATGTGAACCTCACATTTTAACCGCCCCCTCAATTGAGAAACCCCACGCCCGGAACTCAATAATGAACCTCCCCCCCCTCAATTAAGGAACCCCGGCCCAGGGCCCGATTCTGTTTTCTGTGGATTTTTTTGGGTAGGTCAGGGCTTGGGGGCGGCCCAGGACAGCTCGACCTCCCTCCGAAGCAAGTAAAAGTCAGTTGAGACGGGGTTTAAGGCGGTAAACATTCATCAGGAGCATGATTAGGATCCCAATAAGGAACCTCGTATATCGTAAATCCCCCTGTTGACCCTGGCTTGGGGGAGAGGTGTCCGCGACGTATGCCGCCGCTGCCGCGGCCGGCAGCTTCTTGGGCCGCCTCGCCTGGGGCATCCCGGCTGCCGGCTTTCTAATCATGGACCTTGAGCCCTAAACCCCTAAACCCCTATACCCTAAACCACCATGCTCCTCATTTCCGAAACCCCCGGATCTGCTGGAGGCGAAGAGCGCCTCGGGGGCATCGCCGCAGCGCAGCGCCGCGGCGAAGTGGCCGTGCCCGCCACGCTGCGGCAGGGAGGGCGTTGTTTTTCACTACACGATATTTGATGCTTTAAAACCCGCCGTAAATTCCTGAAGTGCGACTGAGTGCTCGTACAGATAGGTATGCAGGTCTATGTATCTGTGTATGTAGTCATATATGTCGTTCGTTGCGGGCTGTATGAGAGCTGAGGTTCGGAATATCCGCGGCGGGTGCATGGAGGCCCTCTGAGACACCTTAACCCGTATAACTTTAGTTATTGGAACCTTACTTACCGTGGTTCCTGCAGTATTCTGATGCATGCTTAGTTGGTTGAGCTTGATTTTGCGGGCCGCATTTTTTAGTATCGCGGGTGCGCGGCCTACGCGGCCTACGCGTCCTCGACCATGCTAACGGCAGAGAAGTCAACTCAGCATTGATAGAGTTGATCCCGGTGCGGCAGCGCTTTTCCAATTTGGGACGCTTTGGTGCTCGTATAGTGCCCGTGGTTTGGGACCTTTGACTTGGGCGTGATCAGTAAACAACCCCATTGACTTGGGCGTGATCAGTAAACAACCCCAGACTTAGTACTGTCGAGAAAGGTTGGTCTGTCTGTTTGAAACGACATTTAGGCAACCCCTTAATTTAGGCAACCCCTTATACCAGCAGTCCTTAATCGGGACGGGTACGAGAATCCCGATTAAGGAGCTGTTAGTATAAGGGGTAAGGGGGAACATCCGAAGTGATGAAACTTGTGCCCGCCAGGCTTTGGAAGCCGTCCTGACGGTGGCGTCCAACGCCGCGCAGGACGGAGCAGGGGGGAGCATCTGCCGTGACATGAAGATCGCCATGGGCATGCGCACTGCAGGAGCACAGTCCCGTCCCTCAGCCGGTCGATGTGGATCACATGATGCAGGCACGGGCAGGATTTTTGGTAGATGTGCTGCAGTTTGGCACATGTATTCTCGACTTGGGTCCATCTGAACATTTTCGGACGAATAATAGTATTGTCTGCAGAAAATTTCAGGATGAGAACGCGGCAAGATGAGCAAGTGAAATCATGTCAAGAGGAATGCGCAAAAAAGAATGCTCATTGCTGTTTGTTGAGTTCCGAGGTGCGTCACGAGGAGCGTGCCTTGGCTTTCGAGTTGCGCACAGGAATAATACTGCACGCAACGGGGGGGTTGGGGGGGGTGGGCCTTACCAGGCAAGCATCCTGCGCGCAAAGTCACACTTTCCCCAGTCAGGTCAAAGTTACGCCCTCGCCTCGCAGCTGGCCGCTGGCCCAAGGAAATCAAGCAGAGAAAGCAGAAACTGCAGGTTTGATGACTTGAGGCGTGGCTCAGGTCGTGGGGCCAAAGAACAGCTGCTCAGTCCAGCAACTCCATGCTGCTAATGTAGTCCAGCTTGAGGATCTAGATTTAGGGACCCTTTTGAGCTTCATGTGACTTAAGGCATCGGATGGGCATGCAGATGGCTTGGCGGCAAAAGCAGAAATGCACCATGGCAGAAGCTTATCTGGACTTTCGATGAGCGCGCCTTTTTTGCGTTTTTTTTGCGGGGCGCGCCATGCAGGTACTCGTATTCCCCCCCCCCCCCCCCACACAAAGAAAGAAAGAACCAAGGCAAAAAAGAGAGAGCAAGGCCCAGAGCCCCTCAATCAGCCCCACCACTGTCCCTTCACAGGCCAGGGTGTTCAGATGTTTAGGGTTTAGGGTTTAGGGTTTAGGGTTTGGGGTTCCTATTTGCGTAGTGGGGGGGGGAGGGAGGTCCTGCGTGAAGAAGATGGAGAGGCCCGAGGAAATCAAGTGCTTGAATTCCTGGAAAAGACCCATGAATTCCCTGAAATACCAGGGTGTAGGGTTCAGATTGGGTCGGGGTTTAGGGTTTAGGGTGAGTCTCTGATCAGCAACCGTCTACTCCCTCCTTTCGAGGGTTCTCTTCTGGCCTTTCAAAAGGTGCTACCAAAAAAAGTGGGCTTCGGGGTAGTTCTTATAAGGTTACTCTTAAAGTTATTCTTAAAGTTATTCTTAAAGTTATTCTTAAAGTTATTCTTAAAGTTACCAAGGTACGAGTCGCCCTGCATTGCCCGAGTCTCATCCAGTCTCAGGCTCTACTTCGGTCGCAGCGCGGTGCTTCCGGGATCTGGGGCGGGTAGCCGCGCGGCGGATGCTCGGATGGACCTGCCATGGGAGTCCTGCGGATTAGGGTTCCCTAAATACCCTGAACCCCAAACCCTACATCCTAAACCCTAAACCCTATAAACCCTAAACCCTAAACCCTTTGAGGATTTAGGGGGCATAGGGTTTTGCCAGGACAGCAGGCATGGTGTTTTTGCAAGGGTGCGCTACGTGCAAGTGAGTATTGACAAGGCCATATTGATGATGGAGGTCGGCCTCTGAGGCCGGCCATGAGACAGCAATGACAGCAACCACCTGCCACAACTCTAAAATAGCATGAGAGACACACATATGGCCTTACCAGGATGGGTTATTATACCCTATAATCCCTTCAAGGCCTTCTATAGGAAACATTATGGGGATTCTAAGGCCTAATATAGCCCAGCCTGGTAAGAAGATGCGCCCGCAACCCGAGGCCGTCTTGGGCCTCCTCTTCGCTGCCTGGCTGCTTCCCAGCGCGTGCCGCCGCTGCCGCAGGGCGCCGGCCGCCACGGTGGCGCAGCGGACGGAGGTCGAGGACAGGGGGGGGGGGGTGGGGGTGGGGGGAGGGAAGCTCTCTGGCCCTTATAAAAAATAAGCTTCTAGTTGTTTCTTGCACATTTGCGGCCCAAGAAAGGATTAAAAAAGGATTTGACTTTTCTGGAGCCAGACGCGCCGCTGAACATTTTGCCCATTCCAAGCGCAGACATGTACAAGGATGTTGCAGCATCCTCGTGCTTCTTTTCCACCACATCCAATGCATGTGTGACGTTTCTCGAGCAAGACGTGCTGTCCGCCCTCCGAACGTGCAAAACAAGGCTGTGTCAGGGATGCAGTGCCAGCAAGTTTTCAGCAAGCTGGCAATGCTTGATGCACGGTCAAAAAGAATGTCTGGATAGGACAGTTTTGTATAAACAAAAGAAACCTTAAACAAAAAAAAAAAAACATCCCCAACAGCCCCTCGAAGATTGAGGGATCGAGGGCTGGGCTTTTCTGGGTGGAGAGCTTTGAGGGTCGGTCAGTTTGGCTGGCGAGGTGGAGAACCCGGTGTGAAAGTAGCGGGGGTCCCTTCTACTAACAGTCCTGAGTAGGGAGAATAGTACCCCCGATTATAATCCCGATGAGGACCGTTAGCATAAAGGGGAACATCCCAGACCTTTTCTTAAACCCAAAGCCCTAAGCCCTATACGCCCTAAACCCTAAACCCTAAACCCTAAACCCGAAACCCTAAACCCCTAAACCCTAAACCCTAAACATCCCTAAACCCTAAACCCTAAACCCTAAACCCTAAACCCTAAACCCTAAACCCTAAACCCTAAACTAAACCCCACATAAATCGGAAACGCCATTGTAGCCGCAGGCCCCGAGGAGCTGCGGATGGCTTCGATATCTTTTGCTTCGGCCTGAGGGGCCCAAGTCGTAGAGGGTTTGGGGTTTAGGCTTTAGGCTTTAGGCTTTAGGGTTTAGGGTTTAGGGTTTAGGGTTTGGGGTTTCAATCTCAAAGGCGTCGCTGGTGGAGCCTCTGGGGGGGCCTCAGGTTTACTTCGCGCGTTCGGTCTTCGATTTAGGAGGCTCAAGGGGGTTATGTAGGGGATTGTCGCAAGCCTTCAGCACAATGCAAGTACAAACTGCTTAATCAACTAGTCCGATCTGGTCCGTAGCCTAGAATCCGGGCATGCAAGAGACACGAAGTTGGCGATTCGCTTGCCACGTGGCCTGCAAGGCTACTTCTGGCGGCAGCCGCGTGGCTCGCGTGGCCAGGCCCCCGCCAGTCTGGTTTGGGGTCTTCTCATGTGGGGTTTTCCGAAATTAGGGTCACCTCCCTGCGGTCCTTATTATTATATTATAAGGGAATCCTACTATTTGGGTCGAAATTTTCTTGGGGTCCCTTATTTTCGTTAAACTCCCATGCAGCAGACGGGCGTGCGTGAAGCTGAGCATCGGAGTGCACACCTGCAGGTGGCTTGCCTCGGGCTATTGCGAGAGCCGCACTATGCGATACAACCCTCTTGACCTTGGGGGACTCAATGAACCCTAAAAGGGTTTCTGGTCCATATTACCTGAATAGGGATTAGTAGTAGTATAGGGTGACCACAATTTGGGGTTCAAAATGGTCCTCAAGGCACCGAAGCCCTAAACAGTAAAAGCGGCCTGGTGCTGCTCCGAATTGATCGGCCGCCGCCCTACATGACAGCCTTCGGAATCCAACGAAGCACTCTCAAAGGCTTCGATCCTTAAAAGGCTTCAGCCCCCAAATTCCACAAAATGGCCCAAACTTAAACTCAGAAAACTGGAGGCCCGAAGCAGCACTGATTAACAATCATCATCGCAAGCATGAACCAACCTAATTGGCAGCAGCAACACCTTAGGAACCCTAAAACCCAAAACCCCATAAACTCCAAACCCGAAAAACTGACCCCAAAAACCCTAAACCCTAAACCCTAAACCTTAAAATCTACACACCAGACCCCTTAAACCCCCTAAACCCTAAACCGTCTAAGAACAGCCGAACCCTGAGCTGTCCCAGGGCCGGGAACTTCAGATCTTGCAGACTTGGCCCCGGATGCTGCCGAGGTGGGGAGAGGGGGGGGTGGGGGGGGGTAGCTTGTGGTTGGGTTTTAGGGCTCTAGGGTTTTCGGGGCTGTAGGGTTCAGAGCTTTTGGTGTTTTTTTTGTTTTTTCTTTTTGTTGGCTTTCGATGTCTTAAGGCGGTGATGCGAGTTGAGGGCCTCTTGAGGCCTTGATCGCTGTTTGCTGCCAGGGAGAAGTGTCAAAGCCCGGGCATTGCTGCGTCAACCCCTTGACAGATGCGCACATGCTCCCGCTTGAGGCATGAGTTGCATGACACTGCTGCCCTTATTATAAGGGCTCCTCCAATCCCCTCGTTTTTGGATGTTTGAACATGTGCTAGACGCGACTCGCCTTGAATGAAATACGATGTATGCATTAGAATGCGTACGTACACACCCATACATCCCTACTTCGCTACGTGCACACATGCATACGTACATGTGTCATGAGCCTGGTATCGCTTTCATGCCCATGTTCGTGCTACATGCCCCCACAACACCCATACCACAACACGCAATTGGTGCTGAGACCCCAAATCCCTAATCCCTAGACCCCAAACCCCAAACCCTAAACCCTAAACCCCAAACCCTATTGTAAACCCTAACCCGAAACCCTAAACCCAAACCCTAAAACCCATGCTTTAGGCCGACAGCCTCTTCCGCGAAGCGGCGGACGCCGGCCACTGGGGCGCGGCCACTGCCTTGGAAGGGTTCGCCTGCCCAAGGTCCCCTTCAAGCGTCACTTCAACTACCCCCGCCCCCCTTCTCCATGAAGACGCATGGAGCCATAAACCCTTGTGGGGGTTCATCCACCCCCCCCCCCCCCCCCAATTAAGGTATCCCCAAACCCTAAACCCTGTCGCAGGGGTTTGGGTGTGCTTGGGGGATGCTTCGTGCTCTCCCATGGCCTTCTCAGCTTTGGCTCCTGAGCATGTTTGAAGCCAACTCGGGGGTTTAGGGTTTAGGGTTTAGGATTTAGGGTTTAGGGCTTACAAGTTCTCTTCATTTTTGGTTTTTGGTTTCTGTGGAATCGAAGCTTGGAAGCTGGGTGACTGCACGATTTGGGCTGGGGCTGGGCAATTGGAGATGGAGGTCTCTAGCTTCTTTAGATTCAGAGCTTCCTGGAATGTCGCCCTCTTACACTAAGTAGCTGAGTGAGTACACTTTACACTTTTTGGGATACAATAGAACTGAAAGCACCAACCCCCACCTTCTCCAATACATGGCAGCATGCATGCAATTCTCCTCAACTATCCGGAGGCTGCAGAATTTATTCTCTTTAGCGGGTGGCGCAAGGAATAGAACTGAAAGTGTACACTTTTTGGGGGCTTGTGAACTCAGCAACTAGGTACATCTGATTCTAGGCTTTAGGGGATTAACCTTCGGCCTCCGAGCCGGAGCCGTGTATTCCGTTCTCTCCCCAAGCGATGACTTTCTTATTAATGCGAAATAATGAGTAATCAAAATTAACAGAGAAATTCAGACAGACCAATAAACACATATATGAACAAGAAAGCCGTAAATTGAAGCAAAGCATGATATGCACGAAGTAAATTCACACATATACATGCATATATATATATATATATATATGTATATATATATATGTATATACATATGTATATAGATATATATGTATACATTGCATTGTCTAGCTCCTCACACACACACATGTGGTGCCTTTCGGAGATCCGTCCAGGCCTATGCCTTGGCCATGATCAAGCTCGATGGCGAGAACAAGAGTGCCTCAGCGGCCGCGATGTTTTAAGGTGTATCGGGTTTGGAGGATGTATAGGGTTCTAGGACTTCCATAAATATACATAGAAATATAAACACATGAATGTTCATATATATATATATATATAGATATGTGGGACAAAAAGGACGTACATAATTTTAGGATTCACAAGATTCATAGGCTTTATAAGGGTTGCGGGGCTCATAGGGTTGATAGGTTGTAATTAGAAGGTTCACACTTAGGTCTTATGGGGTTTTGCAGCGTCTCTTGGGCTCAAGGCTTCAGGCTTGTGGATGCCCTAAACCCCAAGCCCCAAGCCCTAAGCCCCAAACCCCAAACCCCAAACCCTAAACCCTAAACCCTAAACCCCAATAAACTCTAATAGACTCTAATAGACTCTAATAAACCCTAAACCCTAAACCCTAAACCCTAAACCCTAAACCCTAAACCCTAAACGCCGGCCTTGAGGCGAAGCGGAGCCCTACCTGACCCAAGTGGTGGAGTCGGACGCGGACGAAGCGGCGCTCCCTGGCGACAAGTTTGACTTTCGGGGTTTAGGGTTCATAGGGTTTAGGGTTTAGGGCTAGGGTTTAGGGTTTAGGGTTTAGGGTTTAGGGTTTAGGGTTTAGGGTTTAGGGTTTAGGGTTTAGGGTTTAGGGTTTAGGGTTTAGGGTTTAGGGTTTAGGGTTCGGCTCCCCATCTACTCTATCTATTGGGATGCTCCCCCTTATACTAAACAGTCCTTAGTACTTGTAGGGATCCTAAATCGCCCCATTCAGGACTGTTAGTATTGGAGGAAACTCACCCCAATCTATATAAACCCTAAACTCCAGACCCCCCCGAATTGTTGAGCTTCATTCGGTCCTCACCGTCGGTATAGGCGTTTGTTCTTTCTCTTTGAACCCTAAACCCTAAAACCTAAACCCTCAACCCTAAGCCCTAAACCCTGAACCCTAAACCCTAAACCCTAAACCCTAAATCGTATGTAGGGATCGAATTTCGGAGGGTCTGAGGGTGCCAGCCTAGCAGAAAAAAAAACCTCCTCCGCAGCCAGCAAAGCGAGAGAGCCCTGGACTTCCTGAACGCCCCCTCGCCACAGGTTTTAGGGTTTAGGGTTTAGGGTTTAGGGTTTCGGGTTTCGGGTTTAGGGTTTAGGGTTTGCATCCCCCACCCAGCCCAGATGGGAAAGAAAGGGGTTTGGGGGTTATAGGGCCTGTAGCCCCCACGAAGTCCCAGGAGGGCCTTCGCCCAGTACTTCCGCCATCGCTTTGGCCTGGGTGTTGCCAAGGAACCCCCTGGGGGGTTTAGGGTTTGGGGTTTAGGGTTTAGGGTTTTGGGGTGGTTTTAGGGTGGTTTTAGGGTGGTTTGAGGGGGTTTGAGGGGGTGTATGAGAGGGGGTTTGAGAGGGTGTTGGCTTGGAGGCAACAGAAAAGGCATAAAGGGTTTTAAGGGTGCGAAGGGCTGTTGGGTTTTCGGCCTTGAGTGATTGAGTTTATGGGCTGGTGTTTCGGCATCGTCTTGGAGAAGGGTCTAGAGTTTGTTTGTTTTCTCTCTGCGACCGCGATAAACAACTAAACAACTGGCCCGCAACACACACTTGAATGTATCTCCGGCCTTGGGATGTTCCCCCTTATGCTAACAGTCCTTGCTAGGGATTATAGCACCCCCCTGTCCTTATAATCCCTACTAAGCTCCAGCACAGAAACCCGGCAAATGATTCGGTCACAAACCCCATGAACCCTCGGGCAAGGATCCCGCGAAAGCGGGGCTGTGGATGCTTGGCCTGGATGAGAAATGCACCCCAAAAGGGTTTAGGGTTCATATACCTTAATACGAATTATAATGGTACAGGGTACATGGCCCCAATTTTAAGGTTCATTTGGAGGAGGATATTTGGGATGCTGGGAGGTTTCTGAGCGGCCCTTGACCTTTCCAGGTTTGGGGTTCAAGGGTTGAGGGCCTTGTGTCCTACACCAGCATGGTAAACCAATGTAGAAGTCAAGTAAGCAAATACTGCGCGCCTACACCCTTTTGCTTATTTGTTTTTCTTATTTTGGACGGGAGGGGGGGGTCAGTTTCAGGCGACGAACGCCTCCAAAGCCCCAAGTCCTGGCGGGCGATCTGCCAGACGGGTTTAGGGCTTAGGAAGTGTGGTGCCACATCTCCAGGCAAACTGACGCAAAAAGGTCGAATCTTCTGTCCATACCAAATCCCTCAAATCCAAAGCCAAATCAGCCAAAGCAACGAGTCGCAAGACTGCAAAGCCTAGAGAACCCCCTTAAACCCTAAACCCTATAAGAAACCCAACCCCTACCCCAACCCCGTAAATCAACCCTAAGGAACATGCAACCCCTACCCCAACCCGGGTGCGAACTAAAAGGTTGCAGCAAGCGGCCGCCTTCGGCGAGGCGCCAAAACGCGGTTTCGTCTCCATTTGCTTCCTCTTAACTTCTACACATTGCAAGGCAAGGTGTCCACAAAGCCTCTATTTATTGCCTTTTTCTAAATCAATGTACTATTCAACCGAAAACGACGCTGTGCAGCGTAGGAAGCGTTCCTCTATCCGGGTGCGGGAAGTTCATCGCCAAAGGATGTGTTAGTGTTTGCTAGCCGGTTGTTGCACGTTGTTGCCAGATCAGTGCCGTAACGCTGCTGGCGGAGCTGAACACCAGGGAGGTCAGGAAGGGATTTCCCGAAAAGGTTCGAGCTTTGGGGCCCTGGGTTTTTGCGGGGCGGTTTGCAGGTGGGCTATAGCCCTGTAGTAGCTGAATGAGTACTTTACGCTTTCTGGGATACTAGAATCCCCTATAGAACTGAAAGTGTTTTTTTGGGGGGCTTAGTCAGAACCGAGCCAGAGTGCGGGCCCAGCCACAGCTGTAGCCCAACCCAGCTCACTCTTTGCATAAGGACCGGCTTCAGGCACGAGGGGGGACTGGGATAAGTGGAAGAATGCGACGTGGGTTGAAGGGAAGGGTCGTGCGTGCCGGAGGGCTGAGTGAAGAATGCTTTCTTTCTCAGAGCATCAGCCAGTGGCCAGCCATGGAAAGCACAGGTTTCGCCTAAACATTGGTCGTTTTTTGGGGGGCCCGAACTAGAAGGCCACAGAACCGGAGCCCCAAAATGAAGCCGACTTTCGAGAACTGCCCAAAATGCCCCCCAACATCCTTCAATAACCACCTTTGGCATCAAGAAAGCCCTTTGAAAGCATCGTGCGAAACATGCATGTCGGTTTTGAGGGGAAGTCATGGTTCAACTGGCCTACTGTAGGGGTTATACGGGTGGGGAAATCCAAAAACATAGCCTTCTCGGTAGTCTCCCAGCAATGCACGTCACGAAGGATGCAGATGTGACGCTTCCCGGTGGTCGAAACCTCTCTGTGGCATTGGGATACTTTCGGCAGGCGCTGGCTTCATTGAGGGTTTAGATCTTATTGGGCTTTTTGGCAGGGTAGGATTTGGGGGTTTGCAAAAAAGGGCCCCCAATATAGACCCCCAAATAGTAGGATCCCCTTATAGTAAGGACCCCAAATGAGGTACCCCTAAAGTCGTCAACCCCCATTTCGGGATGTTGGGGCGTTGTCGCGTGAGGTGTTGAGAATCTTCTTTGCATGGGCTGGGGGTCCCCTAAATCCTAAACCCTAAACCCTAAATGGCAGCACCAGTTGACCGACTGCTGCTGCATCTGTTTGGCGATGATGAGACCCTAAACCCCTTTACCATCGTTCCCCAAACCCTAAACCGTATAAACCCTATTAAACCCGATTAAAACCCTATACAAAAAACTCATAAAAAAAAAAAAAAAAAAAAAAAAAACCTATAAACCCTAGCTCCCTAACCTCTTCAAGCCTCAAGCGAAAGCAAGAAGACAAAGAAGCTCTCAGAACCTCAAGCCCCCCCGAGGTGGCGAGCGCAGGGCAGCTCCCGACTCGCTACAACATTGGCTGGGGCCTCAAGCTCTCGGTTTCGGGTTCGGGCGCCTCAGGTTCCGGGTTTAGGGTTAGGGTTTAGGACTTAAGGTTTAGGGTTTAAGGGTTTAAGGGTTTAAGGTTTTAGGGTTTAGGGTCGCATCGGAGCCTGTGAGACACCAGGCTCTCGGGAGAGCTCGTGGTGTATCAGGGATAAATCGTGAAACGCCCTCTTCATCGGCCTAAACCCGAGACCCTCACTTGCGGCTCAGCTGGCTCGGGCTGGTAAGCTTACAGGCTTTAAGTCAGGCTGTGACCGGCATTGCGGGTGCCTACCATGCTTACAACCTCATACTCGTTACTGACTTACTGGATTTCCATACGATGAGCGAAGAGAAAGAGAAAGTCCATCAGTCCATCCACGGACAATGGTGGTGGGGGGGAGACCCACCAGTCTTGGTTTCACGAGTTCACTTTCGGATATAAGGTCTTACAAGGCCCCCCAAACCCCATAAGACAAATTTTACGGGTGCTAAAGCCTCAACCCCCAAACCCTAAACGTCCTCTTGGCAGGAGTTCTCCTCCTGCAGTCCTTGACCAATGGCAGCGCTGCCACCATACCGGACGCCCGTGGCTCTGAAGGGATCCGTTTTGAGCGTGCTCTTTTTTGTTTTTTTAGGAGAGGGGGGGGGGGGGGGGTCCTTCGGTTCCCTTGCTTCAGGTAGCCCAGCAACCGACAGGATAGCCTTAAAATAGTGTTCCAAGGTTGCTGGGAACCTCAAGGTGAGGATCCTAGAGTACCCGACGCATTGGAAGCCGTTTAGGGTTTAGGGTGTTCGGATCCGGCTGAGCATTAAAAGGGTTTAGGGTTTAAACCCTAAACCCTAAACCCTAAACCCTTAGTAAGCAGGGTTCGTCAGTTGGGTTTATGGGGATTCATACAAAGGGTTTCTAGAGGGGAGTAGACTGATTATGAGGGCTTCCCAGTCAGCCCTAGACATCCCCATAACTTGGGATCTTCCCCCTGTACTGACAGCTCCTTGACAGGGATGATCCTACCCCCTATTATAATCCTTATTAAGGAGCTGCTAGTACAAGGGGGAACATCCCAACCTATAACCCTAAACCCTAAGCCCTAAACCCTAAACTCTAAACCCTGTTGCATGCGAGGAGAACCTGTCCCTGGCCGACTGCCACGAGATCCGCGGAGAGTTCGCCGAAGTCGTAGCTTGGCGTCGGCACACACCCAAGCGCACCTTTACCAAAACTTTGTACCCTAAAGACTCAAAAGCCCTAAAAACCCTAAAAAAACCTGAAAACCCGAAAAGCCCCAAAAACCCTAAAAAACCCTAAACCCTACAAACCCAAGACCCCACATGATTTACGGCGTTTCATGTGGTTTCGGGCCCGGAGACCGAATTGTTTGGGGTCTTGGGCCCTCATACTTGGAGGTTCACGGTACTTCTTAACCAATCATAACTGTACTTATGACCCACTTATAAGCCCCTGAAGAGTAAGTACCATGAACCTCCAAGTAGGGATCGGGCTCAGGGTTTTATGGCTGTGGGTTTTCGAGGGTTTAGGGAACTCCGGAGCCGAAGCAGCGGTTTAGGGTTTAGGGTTGAGGGTTTAGGGTTTAGGGTTTAGGGTTTAGGGTTTAGGTTTGGGTTGTGTTCGATGGGCTGCAAAAGCGTAAAGCTCAGCTGTTAGCGGCAAGATCCTGGACTCAGAACGCGTCTTCTGCCGTGGGCCGAACCCTTAAACCCCCTCCAGCCAAGCAGGCCAACGTAAACCCCACGCCCCTAAGCTTTAGAACCCTCTACCCTATGCAGTACCCTACCACCCCTTCAACCACATGGCCGCTGGCCTTGATTTCATGGGGCCCTGAAGGCCCGCGACTTGGATCCCACTGTCCGGCTGCTCTTTGCGCTTGCCATGAGGCCGGCAGAAGTTGGAGAAACGGGGGGATACGGGGGATCGGTGGGAGCGGGGCGGGGGGGGGGGGGGGGGGCCTGAGAGTAGGTCAACTAGAAAGTCTCAGGGGTGCTCATGTCGCGCCCAGTACCCCCTTGAGATGCCTCGCAGGACACCAATCAGATACTCTTTTAAGCCCTTGGGCCCTTTTGCCCTCATCAAGAGACATTCCGCAATTCCCGAACACTCTACTACGGGAAGCGCTTGAATCTGGATGGTTCAAACTCAAGTCTACCTCCCTCAACTGCCCCCAGCCCTACAGATCCTAGGCCTCAGCCGAGAGTAAGCCCTAAACCCTGTGAACCCCAAAAGCCCTAAAACCCCAAAACCCAAAACCCTAAACCCCAAACCCTTGCGGAAGGGCCTGGGACCGTGGTCCGCGTCCCGCTGCTGCTGCACTCTTCGCGCTCCTGAGCGACGTGGGTGTTGGGGGTGCCCAGCTGGTGGCAGCGTTGGGAGCGGGAGGGAATTTAATTATAGGGAAGGGCTTCGGCTTGGAGACTTAGGGTTTAGGGTTTAGGGTTCAGGGTTTAGGGTTTAGGGTTTAGGGTTTAGGGCCTGAAGGCTCCAATGTAGCTCCTTTTTGGTTAAGTTCTAGGGGCTGTTAGTATACTAGCCCAAAAAAGGTACTACATAGGAGTTTTTGGGTAGGACTCAAAGTTCGGACTGCAGGGTTTCTATAGGGTTTAGGGGGTTCTTATAAGCAAACGGGCGTTTAGGGTTTAGGACGCAGGGTTTAGGATTTGGCTCAAAAAAGATTGGACTTGGGTTTATGTTGGGTTGTAGGGTCCCTGAAAAAGCATAGCACGCGAGGTGACGAAAGCGCACCGCAACGCTGCACTCTTCTGGGAGGAGCGCATAGGCCGGCTTCCTGCGTCTGAGTCTGCACCTTGAGGACATGAACCCCCAAAATTGGGGGTCATAGACCCTCTACTATACTACAGTCCCTATTAAGGTAATATGGACCAGAAACCCTTTTCACCCTGAACCCTAAACCCTAAACCTTAAACCCTAAACCCTAAACCCTAGGGTGAGAGAAAAACAAACCCTAAACCCTAAACCCTAGGGTTCATTTAGTCCCCAAGGTAGTGGGGTTCTGGGTTTATCAGGTTGAGTGCCCAGGGAGGCAGAGTCCGAGCTGGCAACTCCCCTCGCCCAAGAGCACGGCGGTTTAGGGTTTAGGGTTTAGGGTTTAGGATTTAGGGTTTAGGGTTTAGGGTTTAGGGTTTGGACAAACACCTCAGTGATGACGTTGCCAAAAAAAGCGAGGACGCCCTTTTTTCGTGGCCTCAGGTGTCTTCCGAAGAATGCTCTGAGCTCTGCTGTCCATATGATAAGCCGTGAAGACTGAAGGTCTGAACACTTCGATAGGCAGGCGCCATATGAAACCCAAGAGCGCCCCGGTTGAAGAATGCGCCGAAAGCCTTCTGAGGAGCGCAGCTGAGCCCGACCAGCCCGAGTAGCGGTTTTAGGGTTAAGGGTTTTGTTTTTAGGGTTTAGGGTTTAGGGAACGTTGCTTCCTTGGCAGGTGCCTGGGACTCAGCGTCGACGGAGGCCAAGCCAACGGAACAGACACAGGCGGAAGCACGTGATGTGGAGGGGAGGGCAGCGGGGTGGGGTGGGGAGGGGGGCGGTGGCTCTGAGAGTTTGGGGTCGTGATAAGGAAAAACACGCTTGGGTGGCCCTTGAAAACAAGCCAGCCAAAGCCGTGAAGCACCGAGCACTAATCCCATATCGCTGAAATCACCTGAACGAGCTGCCCGTCTACAGGGCCCCCATCCCCGCGAGGACGCAGGGACGTGCAACGCAACCGAGGACGACGTCACAGTAGAGCTTGTGGCGGCAGGCACAGACACAGAGGGTCCTTAAAGTGGCGTCTGCTATACCGGTTGGTTTCGCGGGATTCGCCATTCTGCTTAAGACCCTAAACCTTAGATAGACATGCAAAGGTTCAAGATAAGCGAGACGCTCACTTGTCAGGGTTCGGGTCCGGAAGCGGCATACGGGGTCCTGAGATGGCTAGGTGTATCGTACAATGAGCATCTCGATGCATTTCAACTTAGCGAGCATGGCATGGCAGCATCCCAGCATCCCCATTGCAAAGGAGCCTCGGTAATCGAGCCAACATCTCCTGTAAAGTTTGCCAGGTCGCTTTTGCTGCAACGGCGGGCACGGGGAGGACGAGGCATTTCATGTGACAGTCTCTGCGAAGAAGCCTTCAGGCGTTTGGGTGTCGAACCTGTGTAGACTCTTTGACGGCAGCATCCCAGCGGATCCGCCACGTGTGTGGTTTGTGGCGCAGGTTTGTAGCGTTGCGGTTCTTTCTACTGTGTGCGACATTTTGACCCGACTTGTATCTGTAAGCAGCTTTTTGTGATGAAGGGATGTGCGCCAATGGCTGCTCGAGTGGGATTTGGGCTTGTGAGAAGGGTCATGGAAAGCTTCAGGACTGCGATGACTTCCTCTTCAATGAACCAGGGTTCTTGCCGGCAGAATGCGCCTGGGCTTGCGCCAGCAACTCCACAAATCAATCCGTACCGCCCCCCGACCCGACGATTGGTGTATCCTTCGCCAGGAACGTAGTCGCCAAGTAGGAGGTTCCAGTGACTCTCGCGGGCTTGGTTCAGGCTACGCGCCGTAGCCTCAACCCAGACTCCAAGTTCCCTCTCGAGCTCCTAAAGCCCTTGAACTTGAAGATCAGAAAGTGCCTTTGAATATTTCATGGCTCTCACAGATAGTTCATGGCTCTCACGGATTGAGAGCCGTTTTCACAATTGAGGCGTGGTGAAGTGCAGCATGGATCTCAGGGGAAAGCTGGTCTCAGGATGGGGTTGGGAAGAGTACGCTGAGGGAGGTTAGGGGCATGCCGGCACACTCCGGAACTCACGACAAGCTGATCGTAAAGCGGAGAAGGTCTAGTAGACCTTGGTCTTTAGTGAGTGGGTTGCTGTCAATTCGCGTGCTTCGAGATTGCATGGTGGATGACCGCATATGCAAGAAGGCGCACGCCTCATACCCCACGTTAAAAGTCCATTTTCAGATTCTGTGGCACCCAACGTGCCGCATTTATCGTTGTGCCTTTGAGCCTAAAATGTTGCTTGTGGCTCCGCATGAGGGTTTACGAAAATAGGGCGCCCCCAATATAGACCCCCAAATAGTAGGATCCCCTTGTCATAAGGACCCCAATAAGGTACCCCGAATCTCGGAAATGCAGTTGCAGGTGAGGAGCCCAGCTGTGCCTTTGCCACTGTCTATGCCACGAGCTACTGCAACTGGGACCCATATGGTACACCCCCCAAATAGTAGGACTCCCTACGACCCAAATAGGGTACCCCTAACACCCATGTGTGTGGCGGGCACGAGTTCTTGTAGCCGATGTTTGGCCTCTTCAGGGCTTTGAGGCATTGGTGGTTGTTTTGCGGGCTTGGCGCCTGATTTCTTCTGGGTAGGGGTCTGGCAAGGGTTTCTGCCCGTAGATTCGATGCGGGGATCTGCAGAGTTTTTGGTGCTGCAAAGCTTTGTGCCAAGATGCGCATCGTGTTCTTGCGAGCAAGTGCCTCCTGCGATGGCACACTCCCTGATCCAGCCTTATTTCGGTATAGGGCTAGCCCTCCACCCAACACCCTAAAATCCTATCAGAGCCCCTGATAAACCATAGTAAGCCTTTGAACCCTGAACCCGAAACCCTCCAAAAAATGGGGCGGGGTAAAGATTCTCATGTGACTCACCAAACACAAGCCCTATATAAGCCTGGAACCCTTGAAAATTTGGGAGGGGTTGCCATGTATCTCACAAGTAAGCCCTATATAATCCCCATGTAAACAATAAGCCCTCTAGAAACCCCGAACCCTAAAAAACTGTGCTTCCCATGATTCGCCTGTACCTTGCAAAGATGAACCCTAAACCCTAAACCCTAGACCCTAAACCCTAAACCCCAAACCTCCACAAAGATGTGCTTCGAGGCCAGCTCACCGACCGCTGCGACCGGCTCCTGGAAGCCGCGGACGCCTCGGCGCAGACGCCTGGCCTGGCTTTTTTGGGAGAGTTTGTGTTTTTTGTTTTGTGTGTTTTTGTGGGTTGAGGGGTTTAGGGTTTAGGGTTTGGGGTTTGGGGTTTAGGATTAGCGGCCCTCAGTCCTGGCATGAAGCAGCTTCCAGGTTCAAAAGGGTTTAGGATTAGGGTTTAGGGTTTAGGATTTAGGGTTTAGGATTTATAAGGCTTAGGGCTTCGGGTTTCTAAGGGAGCCTACATATACCAAATGCTTTTCTTTTTTTCAAGGAAGGGTCCGATGAAGGGGGGCCCAGCCCAGGACCCTGCGCCTAGGAAGGCGAGGCTCGGAAGCAGCAGCCTGCAGGCCCGCGCTGCGGCCTTTGTTTTTCGTTGACCCTGTGCGGCTATGTTTATATATATATATATATGTATTTATTATTTATTTATTTATTTATTTGTTTGTTTGTTTGTTTATATTTTTTATGTATATTATTTATTGATCTTATTTATTTATATGTATATCTACATTTATGTTTATATTTATATTTATATTTATATTTACATTTATTTTATATTTATGTTTATGTTTATATTTATATTTGCATTTATATTAATATTTACAAATGTATATTGTGTACTAGATAATCATGTATACATTTTTGCATGTGTGTACATATACGTATATATACATACACGTACAATGAGCCTCCACTGTTTAGGGCCGTCGTTCCGGGTATCGGAAAGTGTTTTCACTTTGCGTAATGAGGCTCAGGGAACCCATGATTTCGAGGTTATGGTTTGGGATGTTCCCACTTCTACTAACAGTCCTTCATAGGGATGATAGTACCCCTAGTAAAATCCCTGCCTCTGTCAGAATCCAAAAAGTAAGCCCAAAAAGCCCCTCAACTACGGAATATACCCTAAATCATATTAAATCATCTTAGGGACTCCTTTTTAGAAATCGCCAGGTACATTCCAAAAAAAACAAAAGGGGTATTGGGCTCTTTGGGAATCTGTGTCGCGTCAGGGCCAGCAGCGTGCGGAGTGCGGTGTGGGAGTGCTCTCCCTGGCAGGCCAGTGCTTGGGAAACTTTGCATGGCTTTATGGGGTCTATATAGGGTTATTATAGTGTTTTTAGGGCTTTTTAGGTTTGATATAGGGTTTTTAGGGTTTATCGGTTTTTTTTAAGGGTTTTTAGGGTTTTTAGGGTTTGTATAGGGTTTATGTAGGGTTTAGGTTTTTTAGGGTTTTTAGGGTTTGTATAGGGCCGTATAGGGTTTATGTAGGGCTTAGGAGGTGCTTCAGCAGGGTGGGGCCCATGGAGTTCGCGCGGGCGGCTCACGCCCGCAGGAAGCACGGCATGGGAGCGTCTTAAGGTTTAAGGGTTTAAGGGTTTAAGGGTTTAAGGGTTTAAGGGTTTAAGGGTTTAAGGGTTTAAGGGCTTAAGGGTTTAAGGGCTTAAGGGTTTAAGGGTTTAAGGGTTTAAGGGTTTAGGATTTCGGGTCTTAGGGTCTTAGGGTCTTCGGGTCTTAGGGTCTTAGGGTCTTAGGTTCCTTCGGCTTTAGGGTTGAGGGTCGTAGGTTTCAAGAGTGGAGCACAACCCTGCGGATGCATGCTTTTTTGGCTGAAGCTCAAGAAGTGCTGCACGCTGCCATTCCTTGCAATACATGAACACAGCACGACTCTCAGCAATGCCTGCGGAGCAAACGAATGCCGCCAGAGTTTCCGCACCAGTTATCTTCGTTAGACTCGATAGCACAGCGAAGTCGCCGGGGGCGCTGCAGCCATGATGTCAGGAGCAGGGAAGGGCCGCTTCAGAACCCAAGCTTACTTGTGTCACAACAACAGTTGGGGTAGCAACGCCGGGCCCTGGTTGCAGGGTTTTGTGTGTGTCGTCTCTCTCTCTCTCTCTGTCTTATATATATATATATATCTATATCTATATCTATCTATCTTATATACATTCCCAAAACTTGTGGGGTATTTGAAAGATCGGGCTCTTTGGATGAGGAGGCGGCGCCGGGGGCAGCGCCGGCGGCTGCCCCGCCCAGCCCGCAGGGGGCGCCGCGCCCGGTGCGCCGGGAGCGCCCGGAGCGCCCGGAGCGCCAGGCCCGCGCTCAAGCTTGGGTGACCCAATCATCCCTCTGCACCTTAACTCCCACTTTTCTGTTTATAAGGCCCCCCCCCCCCCCATGTCAGACTCAATCAAAAAGTTCGGTGTGAGGTCCTATGATGGGCATGCCGATGGGCATGGGCGGTATGGGGCCCATGGGAGCCATGGGCCCCATGCAAGGCATGGCGCCAGGCATGGCGATGCCGATGGGGGTCATGGGGGGCATGGGCATGAATGGAATGGGCATGGGTGGCCCCATGGGTGCCCCCATGGGCGGCCCCATGATGGGTGGCCCCATGGGCGGCATGGGCATGCCGATGATGGCGATGAACCCCATGGCAAGGTGCTCAGAGTGTGTGTGCTCAGAGTTGAAGCTGTGAAGTCGCATCGGCCGTTCGGAATCACCCCCCCAAGAACTTGAGGCCATGATGAACATGGCCACGATGATGGGCATGATGGGCGGCATGGGGAGCGCCCCGGAGGAGTCCGAGAAGGTCCCTTGGGGACCAAATGAACCTCAAAAATTAGGGTCATATACCCTCTACTGCCATAATTCTTGCTATAAGGTACATGAACCATAAACCCTATACTTCTTATTACGGTAATATGAATCCTAAACCCTTCTAGGGCAAAACCTTCGTCCCCAAGGTCGAGCCACCCCCGGACCCCATCGACTCGCGGGTCAAGGAGATCTGCCGGCACTTTGGCATCGAGGACAAGATCTGCGAGAAGCTGAACAAGGCGCCCGAAGCCTCCCGAAACCCCTATAAACCCTTGAAATTGAAACCCCTAAACCCCCTAAAACCCGAGACCCTATAAACCCTAAACCCCCTAAACCCCTAAAACCCCCTAAACCCCTAAACCCTAAACTTCCTAAACCCTAAACCCCCGGAGTTGATGCCTGAGTGTGTCTGCGGCGTGGGTGGCAAAACAAACCCTTCCGTTGCCACCTTCTCGTTGCCCTGACATGCACTCAAGCTCCAGCCACTTTCCTTCAAGGTTCCAAGGCTTGGGGCGTGGGGCTAGGGTTTAGGGTTTAGGGTTTAGGGTTTAGGGTTTAAGGTTTAGGGTTTAGGGTTTAATACCTTTCAGCCCGGCACAGTAGCATTCGGGGCCTGTCATGTCCGTCGACTGCCTTGGTCGCATCGTGTCCCTTGCTGAGTCGGCCCCTGAGGCCATGAAGACCCGCGAGGACTTCGACGAGGACATGCAGGCCTTTCTCAGCCAACAGTTGAACTGTAAACTTTTTCTGTCTTTCCCCACAACTAGTAGGAAGAATTAAAGTTTATAATCATTTTTTCTCCCTTTGGTTCTTGGAGAAGTATAAGAGGTGCTTTGGCACATCATGGAGAAGGGCGCCAGGAACAACAAGAAGGCCGTAGACGTGATGCTCGTGAAGATACGGGAGATCAACAACGGCACCTTCATCGGTGCTCTCGGCCGAACTAGGGGTTTAGGGTTTAGGGTGGTTTAGGGTTTACATCGGGTTTAGGGTTTGGGGGGGAGACTTCACGAGACTCCCAGCAAAGCCTCAAAACTTGAAGATGAATGCTTATAACCAATGCTTACCTCTGGCTTGCTTGTGCTTTTTCGACTGTATTCTGTCTGACGCCTGCCCCGACTGAGGCAAAGACCTGCTGGACCCAGAGATCAAGGACTTTGCCTGGAAGTACAACTTGGACGACCAGCTCCTCCACCGCTTGATCAAGACCATGAAGAAGCGCAAGCATCACAAGAGCCAGGCACGATGTCTTCTCGGCAAGGGCAGCTGCAAAGTCCTAATTTCAGAATCAGGATCTCAAAGACATGGACGAGCGCATCGGAGCCCTGCCTCAGAAATCCGTATATTAGGGTTTATAAATAGGGTTTAGGGTTATGTACATGGGACTGTCGCCGCTCAGCACGTCTTTTAGCTCTTAAGGCAGACTTCAATCGATGCGACGTGGCTGAGGCAATGCCAAGCACCCTTCCGGACTGCTGGTGCGCATGCTGGAAGGTGGGAGCCTGAGGGTTTAGGGTTTAGGGTTATTAGGGTTATTGGGGTTTAGGGTTTAGGGTTTAGGGTTATTAGGGTTTAGGGTTTAGGGTTTAGGGTTTAGGGTTGGGGCTACTACTGGAAGGTGGGAGCCTCTGTGTGTGTGTGTGTGTGTGCGTGCCATGCGAGGGTTTCCGATAAGGGAATGCTACTACTCGGGGGTTTACGAAGATAGGGGACCCCCAGCATGAACCCCAAATGGTAGGATTCCCGTCTACTAAGGACCCCGATAAGGTACCCCTAATGTATAGTAAACCCCCATTTGGGGGGCATGATAGGGGTCCCAGATTTTCGTAAACTCCCATGTCGGGGCGTCATTAAGATCTCTCTGAGCCTGTTGTGGCAGCGTGCCTGGCGCTCGAGGCTTAGAAGAGAACGGCAAGATGCCCCCTGCCCCGGGCTGGCCGCGGCCCCAGCATCAACCAGGGGTTTAGGGTTTGGGGTTTAGGGTTTAGGGTTTAAGGTTTAGGTCAAAGGTCCGGCTGCAAAAAGGGTTTAGGTCAACGACCATTGCGAAATCCTCGGCCGCCCGCTTGCGGGCACCACGTCTGCTTGCAGGCTGCAGCAGAGCCATGGCGCCCGAAGAGAGCCCGACAAGGGAGACAAGGCACCGGAAGAGGAAATCAAATTGAAACATCTCATCATATAGCCATAGAGTAACATATACCTGAATATACCCATATATAGTCATATACAATAATTAACAATATAGTGTCAGGGTATTTGGCGTGCCTTTGCTTGGGCCCTCACACGCCCATGCGCCTGAGAAGGCAACTGACAGCCTGAACACTCCCAAAGGGTCCATGTACCCATGGAGTATATACTTGGCCCTCAAAGGGGTTCCCTGAACCCTAAGCCCTACCTAAATGGGTACATGCACCCTTGGGGACTTGCCAGGAGAAAGACCGCTCTTCCCGCACGTCCCGTTCCCGCTCCCGAGGCCTCATGGCAAATTTTCCTTCGGGACGAAATGAGCACGACAAGGGTTGTTGTGGTTCATACACCTTCTTAATAAGCGTTATAGTGGCAGAGGGTACCCCCCAATTTGAAGGTCTATTTGGTCCCCAAAGGTTCTTTTTGCAGAGGCAGAGTGCGCTCCACTTCTTGACCGGGCGTCTTGTGTTGGGATCTCCGCGACAGGTTGAAGGCGGCAGCTTGCGAATGAGAGGGCGGCATGAACGACCCAAAAAAAGCGAGGACCGGCACACCTTGGGGACAAAATGAACCCTAAAAGGGTTTATGGTTCATATACCTTAATAAGAATTGCGGTATTATAGGGCAAATGGCCCCAATTTTCGGGTTCATTTTCGAAATTCTCCCCAAGGCAGAGCATGCAGTGTCGACGTGCGCAGACGCTCTCTCCACAGCCCTGGGCCAGCATCAGACATTTCCTTCATGGCTCCGCAGCGCATTGGTGCTTCAGCCACCTGCTGGCTCAAAGTATGGGGTCCCTTGCATTGCGACCCTCGCCCTCGGCAGGTGCAGTGCCCCCCCCCCCCCCCAAAAAAAAAAAGGGCGCAACGCAACAGGGTGTTACAGCTTATAGGGTTTAGGGCCCGCAAAAAACCCAGCAGATGATACTTGTGCTCCTGGAAGGTGCTTCCAAGCCGGGATGAGATGGCTGAGGACATGAGAGCCAGTCCCGAGTCAGTTTGCACGCCTATCATTGCAGAGTGATAGGGCCTATGACCCTACATACTTCGAGAGACCGAATAGTTTGGGTACTAGAACCCTTCAGGACTCAATTATTAGGTTCGTGGAAGTACAGGGTCAGACCTGTGTAGAACCCAAAGAGTCTATTAAGCAATATACCTTAATTCATAAATGAGTTTTAAGGTATACTCCTTAATTAAGGGATATTGGGCTCTTTGGCAAGTGCGTTTTGCCATTTACCCTAAACCCCAAACCCTAAAGGCCCTAAACCCTAAACCCTAAACCCTAAAGAAGTGCGTTCGCCATTTGTTCTTCAGATTCCGGGGGACGTCACCTTCGACCAGAAGCGGCGCCTGGCACGGCTGGCAAAGTGCCTTGGAACTGTTGCGATGGGGGTTTAGGGTTTAGGGTTTAGGGTTTAGGGTGTAGGGTTTAGGGTTTATGGTTTAGGGTTAGGGGATGTTCCATACACGGCGGCCGGAAGAAGGTTGATACCGGTTTACCGCGAATGTCCCCTCCCCCGTTTTGTTTTTGTCTGAACCACCTCTTCATTGTAAACGCCCGTGGGGCTCATGCCGACCCACTGGTCGCAGAGTACCCAGGACCACATCCCTGGTGTTTTCCATGCCAAGTGTGGAAAGGAGATCAAACTCGTTTAAGTACTTGTACTCTTTTTTTGTTTTGCGAGGCCGACCCGCCGTGGATCAAGACTTCCACCACCCGTCGTCCCTAACTACTTGTAGCCGAAACCCCCGCCAAACGTCCAAAAGTTAGACTTTTGGTGCACACCCATTCCAAAGCATCCCCAAAGTACTGTACCCTAAGCCCTTAACTTTAAACCCTAAACCCTAACCCTAAACCCTAAGGGGGGAGGGGCAGGAGGGTTCCTTGGGGAGGGCCATGAGAAGCTCTTCACGCCCACCGCTGGGGAGGCGATGTATTCACTCGCGATCGTTCCAGGCAGCAGAACAGGCAGTAGAAGGGAGAAGGGAGGCCCAGGTAGGATATATAGGTATTTATATATGTATATATATATATATAGATCTATAGATCTATAGTGGAAAAATGAACATATAAATAAATAAATAAATAAATAAATAAATAAATATATATATATATATATATATATATGGTACCCCCCCCCCCCCCCACCATGGACCTGCCTTTTTTTTTTCGTTTTGTGATGTGTGTGCACTACTCCCCCCCCCCCCCCCCTCCCCCAGGGTCTTGGTACGGCAGCCTGATATCGTACAGCCTCGTCTATAAACTCCCACAAGGCTAGGAAGTATTTGAGGGCATAGGGTGCTGCGAATAAATCTATTCGAATCAATCTATTGCAAGTAGGCACCGGGGAAGCGAGAATACTGTGAGCAAATATCCTTTCACTATGTTCTGGGTTCTGGGCCTTCCAAAAGCCCGACTTAATCGCGAGTATGTGGGTGTTCATCTCATGATTCCTAAAGCACCCCCAAAAAGACTTATAATTTCTCAATTCTAAGACTCATGTATAAACTATCCTCGAAACTTACAAATAAACAGCTCATAAACCCTACTCGTTCAAGGTTCAGATTTCTAAACACCTTATTCGACTAAGAAGTAGGGTCAGACCTTATTCCAAGATTTGTGCATTTTAAAGGCTTAGGGTTTAAGATTTATATAGGCATTCTAAACTAACCGAAACATTGGAACCTTAAACCCTATAGGGTTTAAGGTTTAAATCAGGCTAAGGTTTAAAGGTTCAATCAAGGTTCAATCGTTTTAACCTTATAGGCGCTGAAGGTTAAAAAATGCCTTGACCTTAGGTTTAAACGCATAAGCTTTAGGAAGCTACGCCGCAGGTTTAGGCATTTAAACCTTTAACCCTCAGGGCTTTAGAGATAAACCCTGAAAAGCCCTAGGCCTTTAGACCCTATCGGGCCAAAAGGTTTAAAAAGCCTACTGTCTGGGAATTTATACCTTCAGCGCCTATAGGGTTAAAACCTGTTAACGTTTTAGAGCCCTATGGGGCTTCAGGGTTCTGACCCTAAGGCGCTCGGGTTGGGGCTGAAATGCCTAAACCTTAAACCCTTTAGGCTTAAACTCTATAGGCTTGGGTTTTAATGCCTAAATCTTAAACCCTAAGCGTTTAAACCGTAACCCTATAGCCTATATATAGGGTTTCAAGATGAAGCGTTTAGGACCCTTAAGGTTTAAGCCTTGAAACCCTAACCCTATAGCCTATAGGGCTTAAAGGTTAAGTGTTTAGGCCCCTTAAGATTAAACTCTATGGGCTTTGGTTTAATTTAATTTCCTAAGTATTAAAGCCTAACCTCTAAACCTGAACCCCATAGGGTTAACGGTTAAGGGTTTAGGCTTATTTCTTAACCTTGAAACCCTTTTATTTTTTTAAAGCGGTTTTTTGAGGTTTTCGGAAGAAAACATCGGCAAAGCCAATCTATTTTAAAAGGCAGGCTTTCAAGAATATCGGCAAAGCCAATGTTTTCCGAAGGCAGGCTTTCAAAAACATCGGCAAAGCCGATGTTTTGTGAACCCATGATCCCGAAACATCGCAAAAAAAAACAACAAAAACCCATAAAAACCATGATTTTCGAAACTAGTGGCTGGGGTGGCCGGGCGAGTAGTTTGGAGAATCATGGTTTTTTTTTAATGGTTTTTATTGATTTTTGCGAGGTTTTCGGAGCGTGGGTCCAGAAAACATCGGTTTTACCGATGTTTTTCGAGGGTGTGCTTCGAGAAACATCGGGAAAAACCAATGTTTTTCCAAGGCAGGCTTGCAAAAACATCGGTTTTCAAGTTCACCTCGAGGCCGGTACGTGCAGAAAAGTCGAAAAAGAGGTAGGTCCAGGGGGGTAGCATACACACACACACACATATATATATATATATATTCATATGTCATGTATGTATACGATATAAGGTTTCAGGAGCAGAGGGAACCAAGTGGGGGCTCGACTTCACGGATGAGGATGGGCATTGGCCCCGTGGCGACCGTCGGCCCCTTGACCACGAAGCCCCCGCGCCTCTCCGAGATTCGAAGGGAGCGAGGCCGGGCTTGGGGTTTTTAGGGTTGAGGGTTTGGGGGTTTAGGGTTTAATTCGGGTTTAGGGTCTAGGGTGAGTTTTGGGGCCAAGAGAGAGAGAGAGAGAGAGACAGAGAGAGAGAGAGCAAGAGCATGGGGTCTCGTGTGCTACACTGCGGTCCCAGTAGCGCGGTTCTAACTTGCTGAGGGTCGCACGGGGGAGAGCATTCATATCATCCATACCACCCTTTTTCGTCAGAGCACGACGTGTGCAGACAGGCATAGCAGATGCCACGGTCATCAGGCATGGGAAGTAAGGTCACCTGTAGTGTTGAGAGCTAGTTAGCATTCCTCTGGGGGGAAAGGGAGTATGGTGACCGGGGACTGCATATGGAGAGTCTCACTACGGACGAGACTTGGGCGTGCCTGCGCGCGGGGGGCTTGCCCCCTAGGCCCGGTAGAGCAAGAAGAAGACAGAGAGAGAGAGAGAGAAGCGGGAGAGAAGAGCAAGAAGAAGAAGAAGCATAGCAAGTATATAGCACAGCATACCCGAAACCCTATCCCTTAAACCCTTTTCTTTCAGGAGGTGCGAAATCAGAAGTATCAGAGAGGGACTGCTCAGATGTGTCTCAGGCCGTGCGGAGGCGCCGGAGGCAGGGGACAACGAGCCCAGAGAAGCCCTTCTCTGAGTTTTGGGGTTGAGGGTTTAGGGTCCGCAGGGTTTCGGGTCTCGGGTTTAGGGTTCAGGGTTTAGAGGGAAGAGAGCCCTCAAAAAGGGTTTAGCAGGTTCTCACTCAAATTCTGTTGGCAGAGGAGCTGAAGGAGGAGAAGGAGCCGCTCGGAGCAGCAAATCCAACCGCCCGGCCCCGCGCGAACCGCGCCGGCCTGGCGCCCCTGGGCACGGGACCCGGCAGTAGCCTGTTCTTGGAGGTTCATGGTACCTATTCACCAATTGTATCACTGTTCTTTTAGCTGTACTTATAAGCCCCTGAAGTGCCCTAATATGGTTATAAGCACAGTTATCACTACAGTTATCATTGGTTCATAAGTACCATGAACCTCCAAGTTGCCTTTGCCGTGAGCGTCTGGAGAACAACTTACGAGGGGGTTTCCCAAATTGGGGGGGGGGGTACCTTTTCCACGTCCTCTCTGTTTATAAGGGAATCCTACTATTTGGGGATCTATATTAAGGGTCCCCTATTTTCGTAAAGCTCCATGTAATTGTCAAGGCAGGTGTTTGAGAAGTTGGGAACCCCACAACGCACCCTGCGGGACGTTTGCTGCGCCCTTAGAACAGCTGTTGCCCAAGGCGCAGTGCAGCCACGGGAAGAAGTGAGCGGCTGGCAGCTGCCTTACGGGCATCTTGCGGCTACGCTTGCTTCATATCGCTTCCAACGCTTCGCGCCTCGAGGTATCCCACCCCCGCTGCCGCAGCAGCGGGCGCCCTGGAGATCTCCCTGTCCGACATGTGTGTATGAGAGGTTGTGCGAGAACCCAAAGAGCCCAATACCCCTTAATTACGGAGTATACCTTATAAATCATATTCAGGATCCCTTGATAAATTAAGGCATATATTGCTTAGTAAAGGGGTATTGGGCTCTTTGGGAATTAGGTTGTGACCCTAAACCCTAAACCCTAAACCCTAAACCCTAAAGGTGGAGGATGAGGACGACGAGGAGGATGAGGTCGAGGAAGAAGCGGAGACTGGCTTCTGGCCCGCGCCTCGGGAGAGCGAAGAGGAGCCCTTGCAGAGCCCGGTATGCCATGGTATGCCCCTTAATTAAGGGAATATACCTGAATTTAATGGTTTAGGGTTTAGGGTTTAGGGTTTAGGGTTTAGGGTTTAGGATGATTTAAGGTGTTTTCCTCAATTAGGGGGTACTAAGGGCTCTTGAGGAGAGGGGTTCTACCGCCCTTCTATCAGCCACCCCGCTTTCCCAGGCGCAAGCCGCTGCCTCACCAGGTCGGCCATGAAGTGCAGAGTTTGTATATGCATATACATATACATATATACATAGATATGCGTATAAAAAAACATATAAAAAGCTATAATCACATTCACAACACATCTGATATGCAACTTTAGTTGCATCTCAGCTTTTTGCCATGTCGGATCCATGGAAGGCAAAGGCCCCGAAGCGGAGCCGGAAGCGGAGGACAGAGAAGTCATGTGCATCTTCTCGGCTTTTCCTCGCTTTCATACTCTTGCCTTCCCTATTTTTTTACAGGGTTTCTAGGGATGTATCTGGTGTACTTTCAACTTGGTTTATAGAGCTTTTGTAGGATTTCCTTGAGGAGAGACGAGAACCAGGGCGCCACCCTCGGAGAGGGCCAGAAGGAGGAGAAAGGCCCCCGGGAGTCCTCCCCGCGCCGGGCAGGGCGGCCGGAGCGGCCGCTCCAGCGGCCAGAGAGCGTCCAGGACAGGATCTCATCCGGTGTGTCCCCAAAGAGCCCAAGACTCCTTATTAATTATAAGGAGTATACCTTACATCATCTTCAGGATCCCTTTATGAATTAAGGTATATACCTTAATAAAGGCGTATTGGGCTCTTTGGGTCTGCTCGGAATCTCCTTAATTGGCAGACTCCTTCAGAGATCGTGGGGCCTTCTTTACAGGACCTTTGTTGATAATTATCCGCAGTTTACCTGCTCAGCCTTGGGGACTACATGAACCCTAGAAGGGTTTTCTGGCTCAAATTACCTTAATCGGGATTCTAGTAGTATCGGGTTATATGACCCCAGTTTTGGGGTTCATTTGGTCCTCCAGGTTTTGGGGGCTCACAGAGTGCTTGTGCCCACGATGGCCCTAAACCCTAAACCCTAAACCCTAAACCCTAAACCCTAAACCCTAAACCCTAAACCCTAAACCCCCTACCCTAAACCCTAAACCCTGCGTCAGGGAGATGGCCTCATGTCCGAGGCACAGGCCGGCTCTGGTTGCGCATAAGACCTGCTCTAAGTCCCTTCGAACCTAAAGAAGCCAAAAGACCCGATATGCCGGCCTAGAAGAGCCCCAAATTCAAACTTATAAACCCCCCCTCAGCCCCAAACCCTAGACCTTAAAAGCCCTAAGCCCTGAGCCTTGAAGCTTTAAAAACCCTGAGCCCTAAACCCCAAAACCCTGAAACTTATTATATTGCCTACCAACCCGAAACCCCTAGAACCCCCCAAAGAGCCCAATACCCCTTAATTAAGGAATATACCTTAAAGCGCATTAAGGATCCCTTTATGCATTAAGTTATATGCCTTAATTAAGGAATATACCCCTAAATCGTGTTATAAGGATCCCTTTATGCCTTTAAGGTCTATGCCTTCATTAAGGGGGGCATTGGGCTCTTTGGGGGCCGCTCGGAGCGGCCGAGGTGACCGCCCTGCTGCAGCGTGAGCGCGCGGGCGCCCGCTCGGGCGACACCGCGCGGCGTGTGCAACGGGACCGGGTCTTGGGTGGTGACCTTGGGGACGAAAGGAACCCTAAAAGGGTTTAGGGTTCATATCCCGTCAGTGAGAACTATAGTAGTCTTAGGGTATATGACGAATTATGGTTCATATTGCCTTGATAAGGATGATCGTAGTATTAGGGTATATGACCGCAAGTTTTTGGTTCGTTTGGTCCCTAAGGGAGAGGGTTTCGGGTTTTAGGAGGGCTGCAAGAGACCTGGATTCAAAAGGGTCGAGGGTTTTAAGGTTTTTTTAGGGTTTATGTAGTGGGGTAGGGTTCCTTTTCAGGGTTAGGATCAGAATGGTTTGGGCTTTAGAGCTTTGCAAGTCACCACGATTTCCTGACCATTCCCGGCCGACCCCCCAAGCCCGGATGCAAAAGGTTTAGGAGTCTAGGATTTAGGAAACCCTAATCCCTAGACCCTAAACCCTAAGCCCTAGGGGCACTCATCTGCTATCGCGCCATGCGCGAAACCCAAAATGGAAAGCCCCACAAGCGCCGGTGCGAGCCCGGAATCTCGCCCTCTCTTGTGCGCCGCTCGGCATGGACGCTCCAGGCTCACAAAGGGTTTAGGTTTAGGGTTTAGGAGTTTGGCTAGACGACTGACACAAACAGCATCGATGTTCATGACTGTGAAAATGCCTATGCAGGCACAGGCATGAATGTCTATGAAGAGCTTCTAACAGAAGAATATATTTATAATAATACTCGTAATGATAGTAATAATAATAACATGAGGAAAGGTAGCAATCATAGCAATAGTAGCGATAGTAGTAATATTAGTAGTAACAACAATCGTAATAAGACATATTGGTAACAATCGTGCATGGTCCATCACAGTTCCGTGCGCAGTTCAGGAGCTGGAGGAGTGGCAGACGACACGCGCAGAGCGTCTCGCCCGCCTCAGCAACGAGAAGGACTCCGGGCTATGCCCTCAAAGGGTTTTAGGGTAGCGCTGCAAGTCGCATCGTGCATGTCGTATACCAGTGCTGAGCATGACTTCATGCCCTGGAGAGAGAGAGAGAGAGAGAGAGAGCACGCCTTCGGACGGCCCTCCTCAATGGAGGGGGGTTAGGTGCGCAGAAAGAAAGAAAGAAAGAAAGAGAGAGAGAGAGAGAGAGGAGTGGCCGGGGGCTCCTCTCACGAGGGGTCCTCTTCGCTGGGTAGAAGAGGAAGAAGAGAGAGTGGTGGTGTTGAGTTGCTGGCCAGGAGCGACTCGTGGTCTCAAGGAAGTGAGCAAATCCGAGTTGGGCGCGCAAAAAGAAAAGAAACGAGCTCAGTGAGAGTCGCAGGCTTGCGGTCCCAAGCTAAGGCAGCCGCGCGGCGAAATTAGGAGCCGCCAAACCTATGCACTTTGTATAAGTAGGTCGTATAGAAGTGCTTCAAGTTATATGCACCCGAAGTTGGGTCATCTGGACAAAGAGCACAGCAGGCGGATGCTCCGGCGCGGCGGTGTGCAGCCCTGCCACTTGGAATGTGGCAGTAGCCGTCTTGCCACATGGGTCAGGGTTTTGGGTTTTGGGTTTTGGGTTTAGGGCGTATAGGGCTTAGGATTTAGGGTTTATAATAGGGTGTGGTAGTATAGGGTTTCGGCTTTCGTCGCGGGGTAGAAGGATTGTCAAGTTGCTCGTAGCTTTCCCTGGCGAGGATGCCTTGGCTTGCTTTAATTGCTTTACATAGCCATAAAATCTTTGACCTTTCAACGCTCTGGAAGTGTCCAGGCTCCACCGTCAGCCACAGTCTTGCAGCGCGACCTGTAGACAGTAGAACTCTTGGGAGGTACCGCTCGCGGGCTGCCGAGCACCCGGCTACATTGGAGGCCGCGCCTCAAATGATCAAGTCCGTGGGCTCTTCGGGGGGTCTTCGGAGTCTGCAAGGCTTGAGGCAGCATGCTTTTCCCAAAGCCTTGAGGCTCTTGCAATGCCGGAGGGCAGCGCCATCGCGCAGGCATGGGCACCTGTGGTTTGAAGGACGCTTCGCGCATTGGGAAATTTGGGAAACATCGGCCGGTGGCTAGAGGTCTGGTTTTTCCGTGGCCTATTTCTGCTCTGAATAAAGGCCTCATCCACCTGGAGACCCACCGGAAAGCCTACGGTTTTTGGAACCTTTTGTTGTTATCTTAAAATTCGAGCACCGGAACCAGGAATCAATGCACTCATGGAGTTTCTTATACATAGGGGGGATACAAGTAAGGCACAAAGTCCCCCATGTAGAGGTCATCCGATCACTCCTGCCCCCCCCCCCTCTAAACCCCTGAACCCTAAAGCCCTGTCACACCCTGATAAAACCCTGCAACACCCTTTCAAGCCCTGACCACAACCCGATAGAAGTGTGGCAAAAACTAAACCCTAAACCCTAAACCCTAAAAGCTAAACCCTAAACCCTAAACCCTAAACCCTAAACCCTAAACCCTAAACCCTAAACCCTAAACCCTAAACCCTAAACCCTAAACCCTAAACCCTAAACCCTAAACCCTAAGCCTGCCTGAGAGGCACTTCCTGATGCGGCCGTGGCTGCAGCAGCTGCGGGACACCACTTGGAATGGCCCGGGGCCCCAAACTTCAGCGAAAAAAATCCGGCGTTGGGGCGCGAATGGCATGAAGGGCTTGAGGGCGCTGATGTTTTGTTTGGGATTCGTATAGGGCTTAACGCATGACCTCGTGCAAGGCAAATATTTTTGTCCGTTTCACGCATTTCGGGCCTTCTAAAACCCTAAAATTCCCTAAAATTCCCGAAAATTCCCTAAAGGCCCTAAACCCTCTCGTCTTTCGTTCGTAAGTTCGGCTGTCCTGGCCACGAGTGCGAGAGCTGCGGCCGAGCCATACGGGATTCACGGTGCACAAGGGCTTTGGGTGTATGGGGTGAAGGGTTTAGGGTTTAGGGTTTAGGGGTTTAGGGTTTAGGGTTTAGGGGTTTAGGGTTTAGGGTTCCCGTAGTTTTGCTCTGAACTTGGTTTAAGAGAGGATGATGCACTGTGCAGCTTGTGGCCACACGCTGCCCCCGCTTGGTGGTACAGAAGCCGGGAGGTCATGGGAGTTCGGCTTCAGCTGGCTGGCACTTCAAGTTCGGCATTCCTTCCGGGCAGTGTGGTCGTACATCGGCACATCCAACAAGGATCCGTTTGACACTGCGGCACAAGCCGCATCTCTTAGCGCAGCCAGGCTGAGCATGGTCTTACGACAGCTGGCTTTTCGTTTTGAGAGAGAGAGAGAGAGAGAGAAAGAAAGAAAGAAAGAAAGAAATAACTCGGATGTCTCAGCTTGAGTCAAGCGTGGCCCGAGTGACAGAAAAGTTTCTGCGAAGCTCTATAGTGTTCATTACGAAGCCCCCAAACCCTAAACCCCCTAAACCCCCCAAAATCCCTAAAACCCCCAAAACCCCTAAACCCCCAAAACCTCTAAACCCCTCAACCCCTAAACCCCCTAAACCCCTAAACCCCCCAAACCCCCAAACCCCCCAAAGCCCCTAAAACCCCCAAAACCTCTAAACCCCTCAGCCCCCAAACCCCTAAACCCCCTAAACCCCCTAAATCCCCTAAACCCTAAACCCCAAGCCCTAAACCCCCGAACCCCTAAACCCTAAACCCCAAACCCCAAACCCTAAGCCCTAAGCCCTAAGCCCTAAACCCTAAACCCTTGTTCTTCTTCGGAAGTTCCCTTTGCAAGGCTCGGAGAGTTCGGTGCGGCCCATGCTTGGCGACCCCGACCAGTTGACTTATGGCAGCTGAGGGTTTAGGGTTTAAGGTTTAGGGTTTAGGGTTTAGGGTTTAGGGTTTAGGGTTGAGACAAGCCTGTGCAAAAGGGTTTAGGGTTTAGGGTTTCGAGGGCTTCTAGGGTCTTTAAGGTTTATAGGGTTTAGTTAAACCCCTTCAAGCCTTCCCCTAATACTTAAAGCCCGCCCCCCGGCCGAACTAGTATGAAAGGGGAGGGCTTGCGGGCTTTGCAGGGTTTCTAGGTCGTTTCGGGTTGCCGTTTAGGATTTAGGGTTTAGGGTTTAGGGTTTAGGGTTACTACGGTTACTACACACCCTTGTCGGGTAGGTATAGGTTGATGTAGGGTACCTCATTCCCTCATTCCCTATTCACCAACAGCAAGTTCCACACCCTTGTCAACATCTGTCGCACCCTTTGAAGCCCGAGGGCACCCTAAGGGATTTCAAGGCCCCGGCCCCTTCAGCCGATCCTCTTGCTCCTTTCTTGGTGGTGCGGGACTGTGACTTTAGATCCTTAGCCTTTTTGGGTTTCTTGGGTTTTTGAATAAACCCTAAACCCTAAACCCTAAACCCTAAACCCTAAACCCTAAACCCTAAACCCTAAACCCTAAACCCTAAACCCTAAACCCTAAACCCTAACCGCTAAACCCTAAACCCTAAACCCTAAACCCTAAACCCTAAACCCTAAACCCTAAACCCTAAACCCTAAACCCTAAACCCTAAACCCTAAACCCTAAACCCTAAACCCTAAACCCTAAACCCTAAACCCTAACCCTAAACCCTAAACCCCAGCGCCAGGAACTGCGCCGCCGCCTCCATGGGAGCTCCCGGGGCCCGCCTCCGCTGTGCTGCCTTGGAGGTGGTTTAAGGTTTAGGGTTTAGGGTAGGGTTTAGGGTTTAGGGTTTCGGGTTTGGGGTTTGGGGTTTAGGGTGTAGGGTGTAGGGTTTAGGGTTTAGCGGCAAAAATCTCGACCTCAGGGTCGGTTGAAGGGCTTATGGGGCGTCTGAACGGGTTTTAGGTCTTTAGGGTCGATGAGCTACACTATCAGAGAGCGCAAGAATCCCCAGACCCTGAAAAGTCTCGTCCAACTCCTTCAGCCCTCTACTTATGTCTTTTTCAACCTCGAGCCTCTTCTCTATAAGCCCTCAAGACCCCATAAACCCTTATATACTCCCTCTAAACCCTTATATACTCCTTCTAAACCCCCTATCTATGAACCCTAAGCACTCTCTACTCCCAAGAAACCGTACGCATTTTTACTCCCTTAAAAACCGTATATACTCCCTAAGAACCCTAACCTCTCACAGCCCAAGCGCTCAGGCGGAGGCTTGGGCCGGGCACCCGCGTAATCTGACGAAGGCGCTGGCCCATCTCAGCCCCATCGGCAGCATCGAGGTTGATGTACGAATGGGTTAAAGGGTTTATAGATGTTTTGTAGGGTTTTCAGGGTTTGTGTTTCGGCTTGGGGGTGTAAAGGGCTTGTATACGGTTTTGGGGTTTGTAGGGTTGAGAGGAAGCAGATTAGAGAATTTTTCCGGAGGGAAGGTGGGGTGGGGGGGGTGAGGGGGTTGTAATGTGCAGTTTGCGGCGAACGTAGGCAGTGTGGATGCGATGGGGTGAAAGGCTGTTGGGGATAATAATTCAGCAGCTAACACAATCGCCAACTGGGGTCTGACGGAACCGTAAACCTTAAACCTCCCCCCCCCCCCTAAAAAAAAAAAAAAAAAAACCTCCCCCCCCCCCCCAAAAAAAAAAAAAAAAAACAAAACACACAAGAGCATGTTCATCCAGGCAAGGAGTCTTGTCTTGTCTTGTCTGTCCGCTTAGGTTCCTGATAGCTCGGGGAAGCAGTGAAACCCAGACAAGAGTCAGGCTTTAGGTTCCTGGGATTCTCTAAACCCTAAACCCTATAGGGTTTATAAACCCTAAACCCTAAACCCTAAACCCTAAACCCTAAACCCTAAACCCTAAACCCTAAACCCTGATCGGCCTAAGGCAGCATCAGCGACCACGACAAGATGCGGGGGGCAGACATGGCAGTCTTTGCCCGGGCCCTGATGGTCTGAGAGGTTAGGGTTTAGGGTTTTGGGTTTTGGGTTTAGGGTTTAGGGTTGAGGGTTTAGGGTGAATCTGGCATGTGCAGAGTGCGGGGCAACCAAAAAGACTCTAAACCAAGGTTCAGCTTGAACCATGTATACCCTAAACCCCATAAACCCTGAACCCTTGGGTTTAGGGTTCAGCCCTGAATCCCCAAACCAGATTAACTCAAAGCCGCGTTGGAGGGGACAGCCAGCCTCCTCCGCGGTCGCTTTCTGCTCGCTTTGGCCAGAAGCTGCACTTGGAGGCGACGAGATTTGGGACGGGCGGAACGCTGAGACCTATCAAGGGGTTTGAGTGCTGTTGGCTTAGGGTTTAGGGTTTAGTGTTTATTGCGGGTGGCTGCGTCGCAGAAACAAATGCGAGCTGCAGGAAACGATCATCTGTTCCGTCGCAACATGGAAGGGGGGGTTACCCTCAGCAGGTAAGGATCTTGTGGCATCGACCGCGCATAAGCCATGAGCTTCCACACTTAAACTCACTTAACTCCTGGCAGTTGGGGGTAACTTGGGATGTCCCCCCCCTTATACCAACAATCCTTTATAGGGATTATAGCAGGGGGGTACTAGAATTCGACTGTTCGTATAATGCGAAATGATTATCATGATTCATGGCTCAGGGCTAGGGTCCCCAGCCATTAGGCCTGCAGTGCCCGGGCCCGTTTGCAAAGTCAGCGGGAAATCGCGCTCATGTTGTACAGGCACTGAGCGCAACACTTCCGGCTTTTCCATCCTCATGTTAGGGTAAACCCTAAACCCTAAACCCTGAACCCCAAGAAATGCATCAATGAGTCGCTCCACAGGGCTTGGCTGCCACCTCGCTGCGATGAGCTGGAGACCGTGGCGGCCGCCGCAGGGCTCAGAAGCAGTGCTATAGGGTTTAGGGTTTCGGGTTTAGGGTTTAGGGTTGCGGGTTTAGGGGTTAGGGAATGAGGGATCCTATAGGGTACCTGACTGTACTTCAGGGCTCGAATCTTGAGATCGGCTCCCCCTTGAAGAACTCGTGAGTAGGTTTGTTTGATTTTGTTTGGCTTGCGTGAGCGGCTTTTTCCGGAGGGCTTTGTTGAGGTGGCGAGCGTTCCAGTCAAAACGCAAGGGCCAAGCTGTGAGAGTTCTGTGGCGGTGGATCGATGTGGCTTACGGGTCAGGATGAACGTCAATGTGGCCAAAGCTCTCGCTTGTAGGTATGATTTTCGTGAGGGCTGCAGAGAAAAGTTGACCATGGGGCATATTCGGGTGCATGTCAAGCCCGAGATGTGTGGTTGCAGGGACTTACAGCGCCAAGGTTTTGAACGAGTTTGGCACCCTAAATCCTAAACCCTAGACCCTAAACCGGATCCCTTGAAATCCTCTGGAGTTGGAAGTTTGTTGTCCAAGGACTGGGGGGGCACGGCGCCGACGCGGTCGGCAATGGTCGTGGTCTTGGAACTGGAGTTGCCCTCTCCTCCCCCTCAGAATTGCTCTAAGCACCCCCCCCCCCCCCCCCCCCCCCACAAAAGAAAAAAAAAACTAGTCTTACATGGCCACTTGAACCTAATGAATCATGAATCTTGATTGACATTGGGCTGTGGGAGAAGGCCGAAGGCCCCCCATTTTGGGAGACCCTATAGGGCCTATGGATCATGGATTTCCATGGGGCTTGGGTGTATAGGGCTGAGGGATGTTTTCCTAAACCCCAAACCAGGGCTTATGGAGGTTAGGGCATAAGCATGTATCTGTTGGGGGCTGGGTGCAAGATGTCCAGAAGAGCGCTCGGAGGCATGGATGACCCAACCTAGGCTGCACCCGTCTGCTGGAAAGCTCTCAGCACCCTTGTGGCTGTAGGTTTTATTGTCTGAATGCCCCTAAACCTAGGGTTTAGGGTTTAGGGTTTAGGGTTTAGGGTTTAGGGTTTAGGGTTTAGGGTTTAGGGTTTAGGGCTAGAGTTTGAACCCTGACCAAGCCCCAAGCCACCAAGTCTCGGGTTTTCAGGCCTCTTTCCCCCCGGCACAGGGGGCATTTACCACACCCGAAGTTCCAAGATAGTCCAGCACTTTATGCAGCTAACCGGCCCGAATGGCCTTGCTCTGCATCTGGCAACTGAGTTGACATTGGTTTAGGGTTTAGGGCTTAGGGTTTCGGATTTAGGGTTTAGGGTTTAAGGTTCCGTCTGCTCAAACTCAGAACGAGGTAAAGTGAAGGATTTGCTCTGCTGCGTTGCACCGTCGATCCTGAATCCTACACCTTACCTGGGACCCTGTTTATCTAGAGTTTTAAGGGTTTATACCTGCTGAGAAGGGGCTTACTACTAACTTGTAGGCAGATAGAGTCCCAGGTAAGTCCCCTTCCGAAGCCTGCGGCACTGCAGAGGGAAAAGCCAGAAGCAACCAGCTTGCCAAAGGAAGCCTCGCTGCGGGTTGGTGTGCTTGTCCTTGCGGCGATCATGTCCTTCCTCGTTGGCTCAGGCCAGATCTAGGGATCTTGTCCTCCGTTCGACGGTTACCGGGCTGCAGGCAAAACATGCGCCTGAAGCTAGGGGATGTGAGTCTTGCGAATCCTACCCGACAATCAAGCCTTGCAGACATGCGCAGCCTGCTGCATGTGAACCCAACGCAGGCATCATTGTGCTTCGACGCTTGAGCCGGAACTGCCGCCAGCAAGGAGAGGTCGCAGCGAGTAAAACCCGTGCGACCTGCGCTGCGTAGGGATTCTGGGCTTGGAGCGACATAGCATTGATCAGGCACCGTTAAGTGGAAGAACAATATGAACCAATGGATGGAATGAGAGATCCGGGCTGTGTGAAAGTTGTGGGAGAACGCGTGAAGTCAAGCGCCACGCCTGCAAGTGCGCTGGCTGAGTGCATGCTACATGCGTGCAAAGCCTCCTACTTTCGCCGCGTCTCAGAGCCCCCATCCACTTTACAGCAGCTTACGTGTGATATCGTGTGATCCTGTTCCCGGTTCGCCACCGCGAAGATCCTCGTCCGTCAGTGAAACTCGGAGAGTTTGGCATGGCTTTTGCAGTGCAGGGTTCGTATGATCACCAAAATCTCCGTCATTCAAGATGGTTTGCATGTGGTTCGGGTGTGCCAGGCTTCTTCACGGGAAGCTGGAATTGCTGCAAATGACAGGGGTGCAGTCTTGTTCCACAGTAGAAACGTGCAAAAAACGGTGCGTTCGGGCAGTTTCAGCCCTATAGTCCTCTCTTTGCGTTCTCCTTGCGTGCGGAAGTGTCGGCGCTTTTGGTCGGAAGCCGCGCTCCGCGTACGCTATAGGGCTCTGCGGTCGGCTTCCGTATTTCATAGGACGCCGTGGGGATACACGTGGGGTCTTCGATTATATTGTTTGGGGTCTACTTTGGTAAGATTTTTGTTCAGCATTTCGGGGTCGGGATGCAGGCTTCGTTTTCATTCTTCGGAGCTCAGGAAGATGGCTTTGTGAGCGGGGTTCGGCGTTACCCCAGCGCGCGCCTCGACTTCTGGACATGCTTGCTTTGGCTCAAGCGGTCAGGCTTCAGCCAAGTAAGTGTTGCCGTAGGCACACTCCAGTTACTTTGGTGCAATGGGGTCTCGTCATGTGGCGCTGCTGCCGGCCCGCCTCCTTGCTTGCCTCGCCCCTCTTGCAGCCTTGTTGCTTGGGCTTCAAACTGGCAGCTCGTATGCCCTACAGATCCCAAACCCGAAAACGTAACGTTGCCCCCCCCCCCCCCCCCCCCCCCCCAAGAAAATCAGCTTATTCCTTCATATATTTACTGCTATTTCAGAGAAGACAACACAAGTTACAACTGTCAATGGTCACGTTAGGAATAAACAGACTGTCGATAGTCATCGTAATCACAATTAATAAGGAATTCGGGAGAATCGTCGGTAGCTGTCGACCTCGTACTAGGAAGATCTCGAACTGCAAGCCCTGAACCCTATATAAACCCTATATGAAACCTATATCACCTTAATACAAACCTTATTAAAAAAAAAAAAAAAAAAAAAAAAAAAAAAAAAAAAAAAAAAAAAAAAAAAAAAAAAAAAAAAAAAAAAAAAACCTAAAACCCCTCCCCCCCCCTACAAAAAAGAAAGAAGGCTCCTCGAGGGCTGCGACTTGGGAGAGCTCGTGGACAGCGATGAAGGCCCCTGCCACCTCCTCGACTCGGTGGCGCAGGTGCCGGGGAGCCCGGTGCCCGGACCAAGAGTGAGGGGTTTAGGGTTTAGGGCTTAGGGTTTAGGGCTTAGGGTTTAGGGTTTAGGGTGCACGGTTGAGAGCTCTAGGCGTTTTTAGGGTTTCTAAGCTTTCTTCCCAAGAGCCCAAACCGACCCATCAGTCAGGCTGAAAAACACCTCCGACATGCTATAGGCCCGGCTCAGGAATCCTGCGGTGGGGAGGCCTTCATGATGAACGGCACGCAGTCTCTTGGGGATGCCTGGAAATACGTTTTTTTATATAATTTTTGGGGCACTTTAATTCCTAAGAAAACAGCAACAAATGATTTTTGGCTAGGGTTCCAAGTTCAGCATAGGTATCTCTTCATGGGCGCCTGTTCTCAGCCCGAACAGTACGAGTCGAAACTGTACAAGTGGGATGGAGCTTGGGCTGTTTTTGGGTTAGCCGGCCAAGTGACTCCTATAGGTCTGCGTTCACAATGTAGAGGGAATTAACCACCCGATCTCTCCACATAAGTCCCTGAAAAGGGACGGCGTGGGGACCTCGGTTCCCAACCCTAAACAATAAGCGAGAGTCCGCTACCGAAATCTCAGGAGCGAACCTTGAGGAGACCCAGCGCTTCAGCACCACCGACGTCCGTGGCATAAGATACTTCGAGTCTGGACTCCGTCTTGAGCAGTATGCCTGACTCCTTCAACTTCAGCCCTATAAACCCAAAACCCTATATACATGGGTGCCGATTATTACAAAGAGTCACCACACTTTTTCCCTGGGGTTACGTCAAAGCCGAGGAAATCGGTACGACATCGTACCTCGCCTTCACCGAGAGACAGCGGGCTTTCTCGCCGGTTTACCGGTGGAACGGTGTGGAATTTACGGAATATCTGACATTGGCGACCAGCGGAGCTACCGCTTTGGTGCACTTCGTGATTGACGGCGTGGCTGGTCCACACCCATGGGGCACCCCCAAGCTTTGCACGATTTGTTGCTTAGACTTGTGTGCACAAAGTACAGTGACGTACGTCGGGCTCATATTTTGTGACTCCTTGTTCTCCACCAATGGCGGAATCAGGTGCCCTACTTGGCCGTGAACAAGCAGCCGGCCAGCGTGAGCGTCTTCATGTGGAACGGCAGTGCCTTCGAAGACTTTCAGGAAGTGCGAACCAATTCCGACCCAAGAGCTGTGGCCTTCTTCGAAGTGGATGGCTGGAAGTGCCTGGCGGTTGCTTGCCATACTGGTGGAGGCGTACATGTCCACAGATGGACTGGCTCATCCTTCGTACTGTGGCAAGAGCCTTGGGGTTCCAAATGAGCCCGAAAAGGTTTATAAGGTCCATGTACCTTCACAGGGATTCCAGTAGTGTAGGGTGTATGACCCCAATTTTAGGGTTCATGTGGTCCTCCAGGAAATGGAAGCCTTCTATGCTGTGGACTTGGCCGCCATCCACGTTGACGGCGCGCTTGTCCTGGCAGTCGCAGAGCATACACAGGGGACAAGGACGCATCGACTTAAATAAGCTAAGCCCTGAACCCGAAACCCTCGTTTCCTTCACCCATCAGAATTACAAGGATCTACGCGAAGAATAATGGCACGGACTTCCAGCTTCTCCAGAGACTGGGTGTCGAATTCACCCACGGCTGCCATGCCTTCGTCGCAGGCGGTGTCCAGTACCTGGCCCTGGCCACGTCGAGCGGTAGACGGAACAATGTGCTTGCCTGGACTGGCAACAGCTCCTGGGCTCGAGATGTAGAGTATGTAGAGGGCAAGTACTGCATTTGCTCTTGGTTTTTTCGCCGCAGCCGCAGCCGAAATGCCTCGAACCCTGCAGCCCGAAATCCTAAACCCTAAACCCTAAACCCTAAACCCTAAACCCTAAACCCTAAACCCTAAACCCTAAACCCTAAACTTGCCAGACTTCGAGCGGGCGTTCTGCGTGCCGGACGGGAGGACGTACAGCTGGACCTCCTTCGGCAGCGAGGAGTCTCCTTATCTGGTCCTGCTCAGGAGCTTTGCGCCGGGAGGGGGGAGGGCGGGCTTTGGGGTTCAGTTCTGGGGTGGGTTGGGGTTTGGGGTTGACTTTCGGGGCGCGGTCTATACTTGTAATTAAGTAATCTGGTTACGGGCTGTGCTCGCGTTTAGGCTTGGGGATGAGCCTAAGGGTCGAGAAATGTCGAGAAGGCTGACGGTTTGTAAGGGTCGAAGATGCTCGCAGTAGCTTGCAGCATGTTTCAGCCATGCTTCTTCCCCTTTGTTCCAGGTCTTGGGATCCTCAACCCTACTAGAAGATTCTACAAACCCTACAACCCGACCCATACGCATGTGGGTGGAATAAAAGGAATTCTATAGGGTCCTTACGGGGAGGGGGGGGGGGGTAGGTACCTAGCGCCTCAGGGAAGCTTAGGGAGTTTTAGGGGGTAGTGGAAAGGGAACCTTGGGTTATAAACCCTAAACCCTGAACCCTAAACCCTAAACCCTAAACCCTAAACAAAAGGAATCCTGGAACTGACCCTTCGGAGATCTTCCAGATTCCGGGCGCTGCCTGAAAAGGCACCTGCCAGCTTGTTTTGGGTGTGTGGGGTTTGGGGTTTAGGGTTTAGGGTTTAGGGTTTAGGGTTTAGGGATACTATAGTATACGGAGGGCTCTGGGGAGGGGTGGGGGTGTTGGGCACAGGTTCCCTACAGAGACCCTTGAAGCCTTCAACCCTAAACCTCTCAGGTTACGTGATGTGGACCTTTTTTTAGGTGGGCATCTGTCTTAGTTGTGCCCCGAAGTATATAGGGCTCCTTCGCATCATGATCGGAACCCCAATTCGAAGACCACAGTTGAGAAACCGCTGCAAGCCAACGGTAGCACCCTTTCTTTCAGGTACAGGCTTTGGTGCTTGGGGGTTGAACTTACGAGTGTTTATGGGGTTTTGGGCTTACCCTTTGCCTTAGGCAGCCAAAACCCCCGAGCTGCCAACTTGCGCCCTGGAGTTTAGGGTTTAGGGTTAGGGGTTTGGGGTTTAGGGTTGAGGGTTTAGCACCCCAAAGAGCCCTATGATTTTGGCATGGAGGGCTGTGCAGCCGAGTAGGGCGAGGCGATATCTGGGCTCTATCTTGGGCAATTTTTTTGGAGGGTCTAGGGTCTAGGGTCCGTCTCAACAATTGCCCGGTTTTGGGAAGAAGTGAAGCGTGATATGGGGATCTACACCCCCCTCCCGCCCCATTACTTGTTCCTGTGGATGTACGTGGACCACTTAAGCCCTTTCAGGGTTCAGTTAGTCCCCCTGCACCTAAACTCCCTAAACCTCCTAAACCCCCGAACCCCCAAATGGTTTAGTTATAGGTGGTCAACCCACCAACCTAAACCCCATAACTTAAATCTCCTAAAACCCCTAAACCCCCTAAACCCCCCAGAAGTTTTCCTAAGCCCCCTGAACACCAAACTCCCGCAAGTTATCCTAAACCCCCATTACCCCCAGAAGTTTTCCAAAAAAACCCTAAACCCCTAGCCCCCACCCTCCCCCCCAAAACAAGTTGTCCTAACCCCCCCCCCCCCACCAATTTATTGCTCCCAAGTCTCCGAAACCCTATAACCCCTAAACCCCAAACCCCTAGACCCCGAAACCTGTACAGGTCACACCCGGAAAGCGAGGGCGGCCTCCCAGGCAGACTTTAGGGATCTACATGGGGTAAGGGCGTACGTGAAGAGAACCCCATTTTGGATTCTTAGGGAACCTACAAAAAAAATGTAGGCCTTGCGGTTTCTTAAGGTAGGGCTTGGGGAGTGACGCCTGGTCAACCCCCCTTTGTTTGCCATGGTCTAAGGCGCGCACCGCGGGGCTTTTCTAGACTTTCGGAAATTCCGAGGTTGACGGAATTCTAGGGCTGCTGGGTGTTCATCCTCAAGTCCCCTCCTTGCAGCCCCTAGCCCCTGACTTCCAGCCTGGGGTTCAAGGATGATGCGTGTGTGAGCCCTCTTTAAAACTGGGCAGCTTCCGGTCCCTTCTGATCTTGGCTTACCCCAAGCCTTGTACCCCGCAGGGGAGGAACAGGAGAGCCCTTTCTTAGCCAATTTTTGCTCGCTTCTCACAGCCTTGGCGCATCGGGGCATGTGGGCAGCGACTTCCGAGACGGGTCACACCGGCGTGTCTCCTAAGCTCTTCCCCCTGTTTCGGTGCCCGTGCATGCTGTGCCATCTTGTCCGGCTCTAGCTATTACTTACAATACATGTATGTGTATGTATACCTATACATATATATATATATATATATATATATATCTGTAGACACACACATATACACACACACATATATATATATTTTTATTTATCTCTGTGTGTGTAGGTATATATATATATATAGATTATTAATATTGCTATTATTATTGCTATTATTATTCTTCTTATTCTTATTATTCTTCATCATTTCTTTTTATTATGATTATGATTATGATGTTTATTATTATTGTTATTATTATTATTACTATTATTATTATTATTATTTGCAGTTGCGACCCCGCAGCTACGAACGAACACAGTTCTTGTGTTATGGTATTTGGACATGCCCCACTTTCGGCATAGCGGGGGCCAAGATCATTGCCAGTATCATCCTCGATGCCCCAGCAGAGCCCTGGGTTTAGGGTTTGGGGTCTGGGGTTTAGGGTTTAGGGCTTAGGGTTTGGGGTTTAGGGCTTAGGGCTTAGGGTTTGGGGCTCATCCCCAGTTGTCAAACAAAAGCTACCCCCCCAAAGCCTGTTGTGTTGCAAGGCTTGTATATCGAGGTGGTTCTTCATCTGGACCCTAGGGGGGTCTGACGCTTTTTGTCGGGTTTGCGGCTTCAGGGCGAACAGACAAGACAAGACACCCAGCAGTGTTCACTCTTGTCAGTGTCAGGTGACGTGCACCAATATTCTGATCATGAGCGAACACAGTGAAAGTGGACGAAGGCCCCTTTGAATTGGATAAGTGGTTTTGCAAGGCAAAATTCATCTTTGCGCGAGGTCTTCATTGTGATCAGTTAGCTCTTCAGCTGATAGCATCCGCATCATGTGCTTTTTTGTTCATGATTAAACAGCCGTTTGCTGCCTTTTTTTCATGACTAAACCGTTAAAGATTGTTAGGAATGTTTAGGCGCGCTTTTGTCAAACCCTGGTTCGCACATGATGGAGCTGTCAGCTCGTTCACTTGCTGTCTTTCCTGTCGTGTTCATTCTGGATTTTCTCTGTGCTGAAGGCTCGGGTTTGGTAGTGGATGGAGGCGTTCTCAGGCTCAAATCTTGGAGAGGGAACCCAGATTGTTCTTGGCAATATCTTCTGGTGTAAGTTTTGTAGTATCTATCTTGGAATGGAGAAAGGTTCACCTTAAACCCTAAACCCTACACCCTAAACCCTAAACCCTAAACCTCAAACCCTACACCGTTCTGCAAAAAGCTGTGACATGGAGAGGGAGCTGGGGGTGGAAGAGTGCTTGGCGCCTCTGCCCGCATACTTGGAGGTTCATGGGTACTTATCACCCCAGGGTTTAGAGTTTAGGGTTTAGGGTTTCGGGTTATAGCACCAACTAAACGTCTACTTACAACCTACTTAGAGGACTTAGGGGGCTTCTAAGTGCAGTTCGAATTGGGGTTCTAAGTCTTCTAAGTACCCTGAACCTCCAAGTAGCGAGGCGAGATTCAAGGCACAATGCCCATTGGTCACCGAAGACCGGGGGGAAAGTGTCCAGCTGCGGTTCTATCCCTATTTGGGCATTCCAGCTGTGTGCTCCGTGTCCTGAGGGAAGAAGTAGTTGAGAGCAGCTCCAGTTTCTCCTGGTGGCGTTGTCTTGTCCGCGATCCCACACAACAAGCCGGGAGTGGAATCTAACAAACAAACCCGAGGGTGACCCACACCGAACTTGCGATCCGCTTTGGGATGTTTCCCCCTTATACTAGCAATCCTTGATAGGGATTATCGGGGGGTATTCCCTATTCAGGACTGTTAGTATAAGGGGGAACATGCCAAGGTAGCCCTCATTCCCTTTTTGCTTTGGGGGTTCCTTGTCAAAGCTGAATAAAAAGCAAAAGGGTTCTCTTGTCATTAAGGAGTAATTAGCTAGAAGGCCCCTGCCTTTGTTGCTTTCTTCACATTCCTGGGCTTAGGGACGGCGCCTATACGGCCGTCATCGAACGGATTACCCATCGAATGTGGGGGTTTGAGTCAGTATACCCACTTGGTATACTCATACACCGTACATCCCTACTTCTAACCTGCTTTTTCTACGTTCCCTGAGCATGCAAGTATCTCTTGGAGCCCCTGGGCCAGGAGCCCACAACCGTTCGAAACGAACTCCGATAGCAGCGCGCGGGGGGGTTGACCAGACTTATAGGCCGTTCTTCTTGCGGGTTTAGGGTTTAGGGTTTATAACAGTTTAGAGTTGAGGGTTTAGTAGGGCTTGGGGGGGCTTCTATTCTGGGTGTGCTAGAAGAGGATCCGTAGTTCTGGCCGCCCCGCGAGCAACAAGAATTTAAGAATATAGCTTATAGGATGATGCTGGGGCTCCGTCATCTGAAGGTTCCAGGAATAAGCAGCAACATGGGTGTAACTTAGTGCTGAGAAGTTCAATGGCTAATGGCAGAACTAAGACATTAGCCGCACCTCTGGGCCATGAAATGGCAAAGTAGGGTCCCGCAGAGTCCCTTAATCCGGAATTGCGTGGTTGTGCTCTGAGCCACGGAACCTTTCGCACCAGTCGCCCTTTCCCAGCCCTCGGAAAATTCCGAGTGCAAGACTGCTCGAGCTAGGGCCAAGCGCACGCAAAAAAAACATCAGCACCAAGATCTTTCTGTTGCTGCTAGCTTTTGCCTTGATCTATTGCGCACGTTCCATTGACCACGCTAAACTCCCCCCCAAGCGAGGGCCGAACTCAAGAAATGAATGAGCCCAGACAGAACAAAACGCAAGACAATGTTGTCATCCAAACTGGCATCTCAACGCCCAAAGGCCCGAATCGAATCTCAAAATTGCTCCGCGGTATCCAACCCCCCAAACACCCAAGAACCGTGAAGACAAACTCCGGAAGGCAAGTGTTTTTTGGGGGCTCGGGATGAAGGCTTCGTTGTCATTCTTCGGAGCTCAGGGAAATGGCTTTGAAAGCCTGATTTGGCATTACTTGCACGCTCCTCGACCTCTGGACATGCTTGCTTTGGCTCAAGCGGTTAGGCTTCAGCCGAGAAAGTGTTGCCGCAGGCACACTCCAGTACTTTGGTGCAATGGGGTCTCGTCATGTGGCGCTGCTGCCGGCTCGCCTACTCGCTTGCCTCGCCCCTCTTGCAGCCTTGTTGCTTGGGCTTCTTTGGTTTCTCAGGGCCCAACAAACTAGCAGCTCTTCTGCCCTACAGATCCCACACCCGAGAACGTAACCCCCGCCCTCCCAAAAAACAACAACAACAGTATCATGATGATGATGGTGGTGGTGGTGATGATGATGATGAGTATCTTTGTATTCGTGTTGTATATATTTTTGTTGCAACTAAGGCAGCAAGTTACCACCGCGAGAAATAATCCTGGTTGCAAAATCTGGTAATAGTCATCATAATGAGAAGTAATAAGACTCGCAATGATCGTTGTAGCTGTCGTCCTAGTAGCAAATCCCGGACCCTAAACGGTAAACCCTCAATCATTCCCCCGACATGATGAACCCTAAAGTAATGACCCTAAAACTCATGACCCCTATACTTCCCGACCCAGGCTCCTCGAGGGTTGCGACAGTCCCTTGGGAGAGTGGGTGGACAGCGATAGCGATGAAGGCAGCTGCAAGCAGCTCGACGTGGTGGCGCAAGTGCCGGGGAGCCCGGTGCCCGGACCAAGAGTGGGGGGTTTTGGGTCTAGGGTTTTGGGGTTTGGGGTTTAGGCTTCGCAAGTTATAGGTGCGCGTGGTTTGTTGGGGGGGGGGGGGGGGGGTTGAGGGGGTTCGGTGCCGGAAGCTGCAACGCTAACGTTCGTGTTAATAGAGACTAGGCTAAGCCCTTCCCAAGAACCGACCTCTCACTCAGGCTTAAACCCCCCTTAAAGCTATGGGCCCGTCTCAGGACGCCTGCGGTCGGGAGGCCTTCATGATGAACGGCACGCAGTATCTCTTCATGGGCTCCTGCTCGGACCAGCACGAGTCCGTACTCTACAAGTGGGATGGAGCTTGGGCTTTTTTTGTGTTGCTCGTGCAAGGAGGGCCCCCTTACTAAACTAACTGTAGTTAATTAGGACTTATAACCCTAGCTCAGGATCCTTATAACCCAATTTAGGGGTCTTGTACTTCTAACTAGGGGTGCCCCTCCTTGTGAGTGGCATACTACTTTAGTGCTGAGCTGCTTTACGAGTTCCCCCATGAAGTCCCTGAGAAGGCGATGGCGCAGCCTCCTTGATTCCCAATGACCCTAGACCCTACGACCTAGACCCTATAAGAACCAGTAAAAACAGCTTGGTGGCCCGGAGGTGCCCCTTACCCTTTGTTTTTGGTTACAGGCTCCCTTATAACATAGCCAACCCAAAAAAGGGTGCCCTTAGTATGATATGGTTGCTGGGCTACCAAGACCCTGAAGCTTAAACCCGAAACCCTGAACCCTAAACCTAAACCCTTAAACACATGTCACAGGGGGGGTCCTACCACAACAGATCCCAAAATACAATGATTAACAACTCCTCCTCATGAATACCACGAAACATTTGCTAGGGTCTCGATACACTCTGCTCCCTGGCCGTGGCGTCGGCTCGAACTTCTTTGACTCTTTGGGTTGAAGCCATTTTTTTGAGCCGTCTTCTATTTTCGCCGTCAACGCCCTGCGTCACTCCCATCAGGATGAGAGCGGAAGAACTTGTCCACGCCAGGGTCCCGCGTTGCTGCTAGGGTTTTCCAAGACTTGCCAGGGCCCCAAGGAACATGCGTCGACAGATTCTTCCGCTTTCGCTGCTGCTCCTTGGGACAGCGGGCCTTAAACCTATGCTTCAAGGGTGTCTAGGGTTTAGGGTTTAACGTTTCGGGTTCAGGCCGTCAGAGCGTCAAGTGTTTATACTCTGAGCCAGCGAGCGATCAGGCCGAGCAAACAGGAATACGCATTTCCTTTTCGCTGTATGTGCCGCGCCCTGCTGTCGTGGTAGGTATTTCTTTGTGTTGTGGTGAGAGAAGCCTCTTTCGATCATGGTTGCATCCCCCCGTCAAAAAAAAGTATATATCTATATAAATATATATGTATATCTACATATATATATATATGTATATATATGTATTGTACATATATATATATAATATAAACCCAGTAATTGTGAACGCTTGCGCGCGCCGCCTCAGCAGCCGGGCCGGCCCAGAGGACGAGCGGGTTCTTAGGGCCCAAGGGGTCCCAGAATGGTCCGGAGGCCATTCTGTTTCTTTGTAGGAGCCGTCAGGGCGGTCCCAGGCGGTTTCCAAGAAGGGGTCCCAGGCGGGTGCCAGGAGGGTCCGAAGAAGCCGAAGGCCATTGGTGCGGAAGGAGACCGGATCCGGGTCTGCTTGTTCCAGACGCTTCTCGGCAGGAAGCCGAGGCGAACAACGTACAGTGAGCTTAAGACCTGTCCTGAAATCTCAGGAGCGCACCTTGGGGCGACTCAGCGCTTCAGCACCACCGATGTCCGTGCCATAAGATACTTCGAAGCTGGACTGGGTTTAGGGCTTTAGGGTTTTAGGCTTTAGGGTTAAGGGCTTTAGGTTTTAGGGGTTTAGGGTTTAGGGGTTTAGGGTTAGGGTTTGAGAGTTTAGGGTTTTAGAGTTTTAGGGTTTAGGGGTTAGGGGTCTTTTTCTCCTCTTGCGCAGTATGCTTATTTGTTTTCGGTGTCCGGGTTCCCATGCTAGCCAAGAGCCACCAACAGTATCTTCTAAGCCCAGGAAATCGGTACGACGTCGTACCTCGCCTTCACCGACAGCCTTCAGTCCTCGCCGATTTACTGGTGGAATGGTGTGGAATTTGCAGAATCTTAGGGATACCTGGAAACAACTTTTAATTTTTTGGGCACTGCAATTCCTAAGAAACAGCTCAAATTATGAACCCTAAACCCTCCACCCCAAACCCTATACCCTATACCCTATCAACCCTAAACCCTTTTTGCTATCCGCAAGTTCAGTTAATAGGAATTCCAGAACCTGGCGACCACCACAGCTTCCGCTTTGGTGCACTTCGTGATTGAGGGCGTGGCTGGCCCGCACCCAGAAACCACGGGGGTTTAGGGTTTAGGGTGTAGGGTTTAGTTTTTTGTTTTGCACGACTTGCTGTACCCGGTTGCTGAATATGAGCGAAGAGCATGTGCTTTTCTGTCTCAAAGACAGTATCAGGTGCCCTACTTGGCAGTGACCCAAACACCGGCCGCCAGTGTTACTGTCTACATGTGGAATGGCACTGCCTTCGAAGACGTTCAGGAAGTGAGTACCCCTTCCCAACCCAGAGCATTGGCCTACTTTGAAGTGGATGGCGAGAAGTACTTGGCGATTGCTTGCCATTCAGATTCAGGTGGCCTTGAAGTCCACAGATGGAACGGCGCCTCCTTCGTACTATGGCAAGAACCTTGGGGCCCAAATGAACCCTAGAAGGGTTTAAGAAGGGTTTACCGTAATCGGGATCAGAGTAGTGTAGGGTATATGACCCCAATTTTAGGGTTCATGTGGTCCTCCAGGAAATGGAAGCCTCCTATGCTGTGGACTTGGCTGCCTTCAAGATCGCCGGCGTGCTTTACCTGGCAGTCGCAGAGCATACAAAGGGGACAAGGACGCATCAACTTCGACCAACCCTTCCAGAAATTAAGCCCTGAAACCGAAACCCTCGTTTCCTTCACCCATCAGAATGACAAGGATCTACTCGAAGAGTGGCTCAGACTTCCAGCTCTTTCAGAGACTGGGTGTCGACTACACCCACGGCGTCCATGCCTTCGTCGCAGGCGACGTCCAGTACCTGGCCCTGGCGACGTCGAGCGGCAGACGGAACAATGTGCTTGCCTGGTCTGGCAGCAGCTCCTTGGCTCGAGATGCAGACGGCAAGTACTGTGTTGGCTCTTTGTTTTTTTTGTTGACACTCTCGAACCTTGCAGCCCGAAACACACCTTCTTGCGCCAGACTTCGAGTGGGCGTTTTGCGTGCCGGGTGGCAAAGCGCGCCACTGGACCTCCTTCGGCGACGCGGAGTCTCCTTTTCTCGTCCTGGTCAGGCTGCATCCGGGCGGGGGGGTGGGGGGGCTTTGGGGTTGCGTTTGGGTTGGGTCTATGATTTGTATAGCAATATATGTTTATTTCTGCGGGCCCACAGGTGTGCTTTGGGTTTAGGCATGGGACGCCAGAGCCGGTTGAGGGCCGAAGGCGCTGGCTGCCAGGATGTTCAGCTGTGTTGACCGTTTCCTCAAGATCTTGGGATCTAGACCGCCTAAACCCTAAACCCTGGTGTCAGCACCTTCACCCCCTTCAAAAAAAACACGAAACCTGAGAGAACTGATCTCCGCGCCGAAAGATCTGGTGCAGGAGTGCTGCAACTCCCGAGGTCTTCCAGATTCCGGACTCAGCGTGAAAGTCTGCGGGTTTGGGGGCATAGGGGGGGGGGGGGGGTATTCGGGCTTGGTTCCCTCATACAAGCCTTACTTGGAGGTTCATGGTACTTATTAACCGATGAAAACTGTACCTATGACCCACTTAGAAGCCTCTTAAGTGCCCTACTATGGTTATAAGTACAGTTATCAGTACAGTTACAAGTGGTAAATAAGTACCATGAACCTCCAAGTAGTAGAAGCTCTCTCAATTCCTAAGCCTCTTAGCTTGCCCCAGCGGGGGGGGGGTTTTGGGGGCAGAGATCTAAAGTACTTCAGGTGTAGGACCTTGTTTATCAGGTGGGTAGCCTTCTTACTGATGGGCACTTTGGCTTTAGAGGGTTAAACCTTTGCAGGGTTCATTTGAGCGCCTGGGCATTCTTCCGATCCAGCCTGGAGCTTCTCAGCGCCTTGCCGCATTCGAGCATGTGGGCAGCAAAATGTCCGAGATGTTTCACGCCGACGATTCTCCCAAGTTCTCCCCCCTGTTTCTGCACCCGTGCAGGCTTTTTATGTGTGTGCGAATGAGTAGAGGTCGAACCGAGCCCCCCAAAGAGCCCAATACCCCTTAATTAAGGAATATACCTTAAATCATATTAAGGATCCCTTTTATAAATTAAGGGTCTATTTCTTAATTAAGGGGTATTGGGCTCTTTGGGGGCCCTGTTAAATCTTGAACCCTTGTGCTGTGGCTAAATTGGACATGCCCCAAAAAGAGCCAAGGGTTTAGGGTTTAGGGTTTATAGGGTTTAGGGTTTAGGGTTGAGGGTACCTAGCTGAGGGCGGTTCATTAGCTGGACCCTATAAGGTCTGATGCTTTGGGATTGAGGGTTTCGGGTTTATGGCCACAGGACGCGCAGAACCAACACGGCACCCAGCACTGTTCACTCTGGTAGGTGACATGCCGCAATACTAGGATCATGAGCGAACACTTACAAGAGCAAGAAGTAAGGTAAGCATAATGGCGGGCTTTTGAACCGATGATCACATTGATCGAGCCATCAGTTCGTTCGCTTGCTACCTTTCCTGTCGTGCTCAATCCTGAGTTTCCCTGTGCTCAAGGTTTAATCTTGGACGGAGACGTTGAAGATAGAATCTATAGACTGCCTGCGCGCGCGTAGTGGCGAACAGCGCAGACTTGAGGCGCGGTGGCCATGTCACCAAAGACAGGGGGCGCTAGAAATGTCCAGCTGCGAGTGCGATCCCTATAGGTGGGCATACCGGCTCTGGGCTCCTGTGTCCTGAGGGAAGCCACTGGAGCTCCAGACGTCCCTCCGCGTACTACCTTGTGAAACTATACTACAAAAATCGACTTTCGAGCCACCGGAGCTCTAACGTCCTTGGCTTGCTACGTTTGTATTACGATAGTCGCTCGACGGTGCAACGTGTGTATCACAAAAGTCGGCATTTGTGCCACCTGAGCTCCGGATGTCCTCCGCACACACACAGAGAGACACACGCAAAAAACACACACACACACACAGACAGAGACACAGACACACACACACACACACACACACACACACACACACACACACACACACCCACGCACGCACGCACGCACGCACGCACGCCCGCCCGCCTCGCCTCCGCACGCCGCACGCACGCACCGCACGCACGGAGCACGGACGCACGAGCACGGCACGGAACCGCACTTACGCACGGACGCACGGACGTACGACGCACTGACGCACGGAGCACGCACTCACGCAACGGCACGCCGCACCACGCACGCACCACGCACGCACGCACGCACGCACGCAGCAGCACGCACGCGCGCTGCCGCTCGCACGCACGCACCACCCTCAACGCACACACACACCACACAGACACAACACACCAACACACACACACACACACACACACACACACACACACACACACACACACACACACACACACACACACCACACACACACACACACACACACACACGCTCACACACTCACTACGCACGCACACTCACGCACGCCGCTCACGCACGCACGCACGCATACTCACGCACCACGCACTCACACGCACGCACCGCTCACGCACTCAAGCACGCACGCACGCACAGCACGCAAACCACTCACATCACGCACGCACCCACGCACGCACAAGCACACGCACGCACTCACACACTAGCACACGCACGCCCGCACCAGCACACACACACACAACACAGACACAGACACACCACACACAACACCACACCACACACACACACACACTCACACACATACACACACAAACACACACACACACACACAACACACAACACCCACCCACCACCCACCCCCACCCACCCACGCACGCACACACCCGCACCACTCACACACCGCAACATGCGAAAACATCACACGCTCCACACGACTCGCGCACGGACGCGCCACGACGCGGCACCGCTCTCACACGCACGCACATGCCCACGCACTCACACTCACGCACACGAATACCCACACGCACACCACCACACGCACGCACGCACGCACTCACAAACACACAACACACACACACACACACACCCACACACACACACGCACACACCACCCACACAAACCCACGCACGCACAAAACACACACACACACACACACACACACACACACACACACACACACACACACAACCACGCACGCACACCCACGCACACTCACACGCACACGCACACGCACACGCACGGCACGGCACTCACACACACGCACACGCACACACACACACACACTCACGCAATCACGCACGACGCACACACCACAACACACCACACACACACACACACACCCACGACCACGCACTCACCACGCACGCACGCACGCAACGCAGAATCCACCCCCGCTCGCTACGCACTCGCGCATGTGATCACTCGCAACAGTACGCGAATGCACGCGCACGCGCACGCGCACGCGCCGCAGCGAAAGCATTCAACAGTACAAAGCACAGGATTCCGCGCGCCTGCCGTGCTGTCGGCACGCGTACCAGGAAATGCACACGGAGCCTCGGCGAGAGTGCGATTCGACACCGAAAGCAGGTAACCAGAACTGGGGACGCTACCCGCGCTGTGGTAAAAGTACGATTGTCGGCCAGAGTGCACGCTGCCCCGAACTTGGTTGTTTCCGCCTTGTTCGGCCGCCCCTGTTGGTTTCTTCACATTCGTGGGCTTAGGAACAATGCAAAACTGCAATACTTCGAACTGAAGGATACCTCTTCATCAGGACAATCTGCTTAGTGTACTCATATCCCAACTTGCACCCTACTTTATCATCTCCCTGAGCATGCACGTAGCTTCAGGAGCCCTGTGCCAGCCGCCCACAACTGTCGGCAAGAATTCCGACAGCAGCACTTGGGGTTGAGCAGATGCCTGGGCCTTTCGTCTTCGGGGCATCTATGCTGCGACACGACTGTACCGACAGGGGGTCCATGCTTCTGATCACCCGGCGCGCACGCAACGAGACTTTGACTAAGAATGGCTTTGGATGATGCTCTGGGCTCTTGCGATTGAAGGTTCCGGTAGCAAAGCATCAGTCGGATCCGTGGTTTATGAACTGCATGGCCTTATAGTCAGGAATCCCATTAAACGCGCCATGGCCTACAAGAGGACCTTAGTGAAGACAATCCACCAGCCACTGGAATGGCAAAGCGAATCAAAGCGACGTGGCGTCGCATAAGAAGAGTAAGCCTATATGTGTCCTACGCTTATGGCACCTTAATGATTAGAATGGGGTTTTGGGTATCATGCGGGCGAAAGCCTGTCGAAGTCAATAAGTAAAGAAGATGTCATCTGCATCCTCAGCAATAGTTCAGAGCACTGAACAAATCTACAACTTGCTGCAGATGGATTGCAGCAGTAAAAGCATAGCATCATATTTCTGTGACCAAAGGTCCAGCATATATCATGCGACTTAGGACATCTACGTGTGAGATTCCTAGGTTCAATCGAGTAATTAAGAAGATTCTTGCAGCAATCACATTCTTCAGCAGGAGCCCACACAGGTTCAAGCACATGCGTGCGGAAGTCATTTTCAAGAAGTTAGCTCTGTTTGAATCTTTCCAGGCACTTTATATAAACCTGGGAAGTCTTTCGCAAGCGGCATTGAAGCGCTTAAGTGGTCCAGGCTTAGATGGAAGGGCACCGCGAACATCTTGCGCAATTATAACATGTTTATATATATATATATATATAGGGACCATAAGGGAATACTATTAGTACTTATGAGCTTGATTCTTGGCCTTGATGAGGCTAGCGCCATTCGAAGGGCATGAGAAGAGGAACCTTTCGCACCAGTCGCCCTTTCAACCACTTGCTGCAGCAGACCTCGGGAATCCGATTGCAACTGCGAGTTGAGGCCAAGCGCGCACGCAAAAGTCTCAACAGCTTCCGGGCCGTTGTTGGGTGATATTCTTGTACGGATCTATTGCGCACGACACACGTTCGTCGCTCTCTGAGCATGCCGAAAGGCTACTGGAAGGCTCATGGGGAGTTATAAGTAGGGTTACAAGACTGTTACAAGTACCCAAATAAGGCTAAACCCGATAAACCCTAAAGCGCCAAAGTCCTGTGCTTGTTCAAGGCTTCTCCCACCCAGCGAGGGCCGAACTGCAGAAGTGAATGAGGCCCTGGGTGCCCAAGACAGAACAACACGCAAGATAGGGTTTAGGGTTTGGGGTTTAGGGTTTAGGCTTTGGGGTTTAGGGTTACCGGTGTCTCCACCAAAGTCCTGAACCTCAATACTTTCGAGCCCAGCATCTTTTGATGACATGTCGCCCTGTCATTCAATAGCAGACTTTTGCTCTGGGGCTCTGCGGTGTTGGGGTTCTTGGGTTTTTTGGGGTTTTGGGGGTTTTGGGGGTTTTGGAATTGCCCGGCAGTACCCAAACCCAAACACCCAACAACCCGAAAGACCAATTCCGGAAGGAAAGTGCCCGAGAGAACGCACACAGCACACACAGAGACAGGGCTCAAACAGTTGAGAGCTTTCTTGCACTTGCTTGACTTTTGATCGCCATGGCATTTGGGGCCGGCACTCAGGAGCAAAGGTCTTGCGGGGCGACCAAATGGCAGAGCCCCCCCGCACACCCTATAGATCCCGAAAGTCCTAGCCTGTCATAAAGCACCCGAAGCTTGGCTCTGCCGTTTAGTCTGCCATCAGCGGACGCGGGATAGCAAAACCGGGCATAAGTGGGGGTGATGTGCAGGGGGGGGAAGAGGGGTTTTGGGAATTTGGCATCCGGAATGTACCCAAAGACCCCTTAATGAAGGAATAGCCTTCATTTCCATTAAAGGGATCCTCAATCTGATTTTCGGAAAATCATATTCAGGTATAGTCTACTTAAGGGGTATTGGGCTTTTTCTTTGGGTAGGGCTATACTATCCATCTGCTCGTAATAGGGTTTAGGGTTTGGGGTTTAGGGCTTAGGGTTTAGGGTTTAGGGTTTAGGGTTGAGTGTTCTGCTTGTGCAGCCTGTGCAGCAGCTTCTTGTTCTTCGCCGTTTCCGGAGTTTACGTCTTCGGGCTTCACGTTCAATCCGAGCGTGACCTCAGCGAAATCAAGCGAAGTGGAGGACCGCGGGTCCGTGCAGGAGCAGTTGGAAGCATGGGCGCTGCTTGGCTCCTTTTTTGGGTTTAGGGTTTCGGGTTTGGGGTTGCATTTGTTTTTGTGAGCTGTGGTTGCATGCTCAGTTCCTGTCCTGTGCAGTTGGTTGCGTGTGCCGCGCATGCCCGTTCGAAGCTGACATGAAGACTGAAGATGACTTAAGTGCTGTGAGCTTAAGACACTTGCGACATTTGGGACGCTAGGCACGCTTGAGTCATGTCGAACGCTTGGGTCACCTGGGACCTTTGCGTCGCTTGGGTCACTTGGGCTGAGATTCCAGGGACAGGTGGAACAATACCTTCAGACCCCCAAACCCACATTTTTGTAGGCTACCTGGAATCCTATAAGGCGTTTTCATAATAAGAGCCTACAACAAAAGTGGGCTTTGGGTTCTTCAGGTACAGTTGGGTGAGTTGGGACACTAAACCCTAAACCCTAAACCCTAAACCCTAAAACTTCTGGTGGCTCGGGACTCTAGCCCCGATTCGCGGAACATCCAAGGCCGCTGGCGCAGAGCGTGCAGATCCTGTTCCTGCGACTTACTTCGCGGTTAGTTGAACTTTAAACTGTTTAGGGTTTAGGGTTTAGGGTTTAGGGTTTAGGGTTTAGGGTTTAGGGTTTAGGGTTTAGGGTTTCCTTATTGAGTAAGAATATTAAAGGTTAACTTTTTTCCCTTGGTTGTTGGAGCAATAAGGCGAGAGCTTGCCATTCAGCTGGAGGCCAGGGAAAGTGCTTTTGCGGTTTATAGGGTTAGGGGTTTATAAGGGCTTAAGGCTTACTAGGTTGTTGTTTTCATTGTGAACAGCATACTCTTGAATCTTCCTCAAAACGAACGAAAACATCAGCAAATGGGAAACGTTCAGTTCGGCTCTTTGGAAGCCTCACGGGCCACGAACGCACGCGGACCCGGCGCTTATAGCTGTCTCCCACGAATCTCGTGGTGGCCCGTGGTGGCTCAGTTGGATTGCAGGGGGATCCTGTATCGAGTCCCTAGGGCTATTATTCACTCAGCAGCTTTCGTAAACCCCGAAAGTAGTGCCCTGTGCGATGTCAGGCCACTCTTCATCAAGCCACGCGCAACGCCGGCGAAGAGGCCAGGGGTTTCAGGGCCCCTTGGGATTTGCAGGGGCTTCTTCCTTGTACTTATCACATAGTAGGGTACACCGAAACGCCACAAGGGACCACCAGAAAGTTGCCCAAAAGGGGGTTGGCCCTCTTAGGGTGTTCAGCTCTCCGGTAGTTACGACGTGTTTTCTTGCACGCTCGGGCATGTATGCGCATCACGCTCGATGCTTTGTAAGGGGTTCCTACATGTTCCTACCAATAAGCAGCCCCTAATCCATTTCTGCATTCTCGAGAAGAAAGCTGGGAGACGTCACGTCCATATACAGGTCGCTGTAGTCAGTCGAGAGATGGTATAGGGAGCTGGCGGAGTTCCGGGCATCAGCCAGGTTCAAGGCTTTCGAATATCCGCCCAGGCCACCGCAGCCCTTGCCCGCGAGGAGGCTGGACATTGGATACGCCTGCGGTAGCTGCAGAGATGGGTAGACGCTTGTAGCAAGTAGAGCCAGAGAATCCCAAAACATTAAGAAATATGCAGTTTGTATTTTTCCATCAGCAAGCCCTGTCCCCCAACTCCTAATTTTGTTAGCCTCATGTTTCTCCCACCCCACCCTCGTACCGGGCGCCGGGCACGAACAGCGCAAACAAAAACCTAAGTTTGTTATCCTCATGTTTTCTGTTTTACCCCGCCCCACCCCACCCTCGAACCACTCATGTCAACCTAAAGTTTTTGTTTTCCCCACCCTACCCTCGAACCACTCAAGACGGAAAAGAGTTAGGAGGGGTGGTGTCGAAGCCCTCATCTGCCCCAGACCTACGGTTTCGAGCCCCGAATTTGGGGGTCTGGGCCAGAAGAGGCCCTTTCGGCGCATGCCCAGCTCTTTTTGGGGCGGGGTTGCATCGTCATGGGAACCCCAAAGACTGGACTGTAGGGCCCCGCTTCTCGGGGGGTGCAGGGAGCTGGGCGGGGGTTGAAAAACCTGGTGGCCGTCGCCAAAGCCGTGGCCATTGGCAAGAAACCCGTGGACATTGGCAAAAAAACCATGGCCATTGGCAAAAAAACCGTGGCCATTGGCAAAAACACTGTGACCATTGGCAACATTGGCAAAAACCGTGGACATGGAAGGTATATATATATATATACAGCATATATATATATATATATACATATATATATACATATATGTATGAATGAGAGGGTTTAGGGTTCCGGATTGAGCCTTAACAGCTGAGAAGGTCATGCTCAGAAGGTCATGCACTCAAGCACAAACAGTCAAAGCGGCTACTTGGAGGTTCATGGGTACTTATAACCCCAACTATAAGTCAGCCCTTAACCTACTTAGAGGACGTAGGGGGCTGAGAAGTGCAGTTCTGGCTGGGGTACCGTGCACCTCCAAGTAGGGGGCTTGTCTAAACCCTAAACCCTAAACCCTAAACCCTAAACCCTAAACCCTAAACCCTAAACCCTAAACCCTAAACCCTAAACCCTAAACCCTAAACCCTAAACCCTAAATGCAAAGCTTGCGACGTCCCAGATTCCAGGCTCTGGCCGAGCGCGTGAGCTGCTTGCAGTCGCAGCTGGAGGGCCACGAGGATCCTTTTTTTGTTTCAGGGCAACCTCCAAGTAGGGTTTAGGGTTTAGGGTTTAGGGTTTAGGGTTCAGGGTTTAGGGTTTAGGGTTTAGGGTTTAGGGTTCAGGGTTCAGGGTTCAGGGTTTAGGCTCTGTAGGTTTAGGGTTAAAAAGGGCTTAGGGCGCTGGGCTCTGGGGAGGATGTCTTTGAGGTTCGGAAGGCTCCGGGTAGAGAAGGGTTTCGGGTAGTCTTTGAGGCTTATAACCTTTGAACCTTCTTAGCCGGTTTATAAGGTTTAGGGGTTTGGCGTTGAGGCTCCAAGGAGCTGATTCCGCATTCCCCTCGCAGTGCGACCTACCAACATTGAGCACTCAATGGATGATCGTGGCAACTGTCACGAAGTTGTGGATGGTGAGTTGTTGCTTGGAGACCCTTAACCCTAAACCCTAAACCCTGCGGATGCAGGCGCTGGATGTGCGTGCAGTGCGGGTGGCGAAACCCTAAACTCTAAGCCCTCAACCATCCTAAACACTAAACCGCAAACCCGGATGTTGCTGTGGGCAAGAGGGGCCGTTGTAGAGGCCGTGCGTGTTGTACATCCGCAGTGCAGTGAGCACATTCCACACTCTGGAGGGCCTGGGTTTGGGGTTTAGGGTTTAGGGTTTAGGGTTTAGGGCTATCAGGGCTGTGGAACCTTAGTAAGGCCCCTCACTGCTGCCTCCGGTGCCTGGAGTTTTTTTTCTGTGGACGTTTGGAGTGGTTTTCATACGAAAAACGTGCCCACCGTCGTTGGCAGGCAGCGATGTGGGGCGGGGGAGGGGAGGGGGGGCGGGGCGACGTTGAGCGCAGCAAGTATCCAGCCACCTTCTTGAGAGCGTTGAGCTATGCGTAGAACAGCCTGCCCCGACTCGCTCTACTGGCGCTGCTCACCGGATCGCTGTTTGCGCCGGCTCTCTTCCACCATGCACGTGCATTGCGACCATGGCCACTGGCTACTGGTGTCTTTTTTCGAGGTCTTCGCGTCCCAACATGGTGCAAGCACAACCCTCGCCGATAAAGCCTATTTTGGCTTGTGGATAAGGCCACGGGTCGCGCTGGCTGCGGAAGGCAAGGAACGCAACATGTCTGAAAGGATCTGACAGGGCAGCTTCAAGTCCTTCAGCACTGAACCTTCCCAAAAATCGGTGCCCTGAGACGCCGGGGGAAGCCGGCAGCTCCATGTGGTACCTTATTTCCGCAACAGTTATGGTTGAGAGATGGCCCCATATTGGCTGCTGTCAGCACATTGTCAGGGGCCAACCTCCAAGGCCGGTTTAGGGTTAAGGTTTAGGGTTTAGGGTTTAGGGTTTAGGGTTTAGGGTTTAGGGTTTAATTAGGGTTTAGGGTTGGGGTTAACAGGTGAGAAGGGACGTCTACGACGCCAGTGTTGAGCAGCGATGGGCTTGGATGGGGTGATGCAGCACTTAAGTGGTTCTTGGAAGTAGCGCAGCATGCCTCCCAAATACTGCAGCAGAAGGGGGAGGGATTACTTGGGCCTTATAGTACTTGCTATAGAAGGAAACTGGAGCCCAAGTATACAATAATGAGGTACACGGACCTGTAGGGCTGTTTTATGATCTTCATGGGCATCATTGCTAAACTGCAAGCCGTAGACTTGGAGTCATGGCGTTGAGATGGGTTCAAACACTTGTCTTGTAAAAGACCTCCCAAATAGGACCAAACAGGAGGAGCCATCACTCCAGCTCGAAAAGCCCCTTTCAGCAAAGGGTATCTTACGCTCTTGGCGCAAGATGTAGCTCGGGGCATGGCTGAAGTTCCCACCCCCCCCTCCCCCTAAAGCCGATTTCACAGAATGCCACGGAGAGGAGCAAGCCCTGCAGGCCAACGAGGCAACTTGGAGAGAGAGAGAGAGTTAGAGAGATTCCTAGGAAGGTTTCAGGAAATATCAAAGTCGTAATCACATATCATAATGGAAGAACATAAAGATATACTGATGTAGCAGTATAATGTAGAAATAGAACAATGCTTTGAAATAAATTTTTTTGTAAAAGTATAAGTAAAAGATGGTGCAGTCAAAGCAGCGTGGGAAGACGCGCCAGCGGTTCATGGTAGGCCCAACCAGTCAAGCGTGTCTTGAGATTTCTGGAGGCTTGTAAACCTTAAAATCCGACAACCCTAAAACCCTGACACCCTCAACCCTAGAATCTGTGGGAAAAATAGAACCCTGAAACCCTAAACCCTACATCCTAAAACCTTCTAGGGTCTTCGCTACCACGATGCTTCCCCCAGGCATCCCTGGCTTTGGCGGAGCGCGTGAGCCTGCTGCAGCAGCAGCTCAAGAGGCATGAGGACCCTTTCATCGGGGTTCAGGGTTGTGGGTTTAGGGTTGGAGGTTTTTGGGGGATGCTTTGGGGATGTTTTTGGGGGATTCCTTAATGGGTTTAGGGCTTAGTGTTTAGGATGCTTTTTGGGGGATGTTTTGGGGGGATTTCTTGGGCGATGTTTTTGGGGGACTCTGTGCGGCCATGTGGGATGTGGGGACCAAGGCGGACGTTCGAGGGTTCAGGCCCAGATCTTGGCAGACACCATGATGGATTATGCTTACAGTCCTCAATAGGGATTTTTCATAGGGGGTATAATCCTAATTAAGGACTGTAAGTACAAGGGGGAACATCCCAAATGGCGATGGGAATCGTGGTGGCGATACTGATTGCTATCTGCAGACGGTTCTGATGGTGGTAGTGGTGGCGGCGATGTGGATGTGGATGAGGATGATGATGTTGGTGGCAGTTGCTGGGTTGGAGGTTGTGTTTTTTCTCCTAGTTAGAGTAAAAGGGAAGATTACAGCGTAACCGCCATGACGCCTTTGTCTCTCGCTGAGGGGCTGTTTCTCGCAACAAAGATCCCATGAAGTCAGTGCGCTCAAGAGTCGTCCCCCTTGCACCAAACCCAGCCAGTGTTGCCTTAAGGGGTTCCAGTTGGGATATTGTCCCTTATACGACTAACAGTCGTTAATAGGAATTATTATCGGCCCTATTGTTAGTACCAGGGGGAACAGCCCAACGTTCCATAGTCCTGGCCAGGAGCGTGCCGCGCAGGCCAAAGAGGCCAGGAAGAGAAGGGTCTAGGGTTCGGGGTTTACAGGGCTTATGGGGCTTTATGGGTTTATGGGGTTTATAGGGTTTTATGGGTTTTATGGGTTTATAGGGTTTATAGGGTTTATAGGGTTTATAGGGTTTATAGGGTTTATAGGGTTTATAGGGTTTAGGGTTAGAATTGGTTCACTCGTTGCCCTCTTCGTGGCTTGCCAATGCCTCCTTTGTTTTGGCTTGCGCCGCCTCACCGAACTTTCAGGCCTTAATGCTCCTTACTCCTTGCTTTGGGGTTGAAGTTGTATGTACCAAGATTGCCAGGACTTGCATTTCAAAATGCTTGGGTTGGGGGTCCGGTGGTTAGTTTGCGCCGTGGCAGAGTTGGCAGTTGGCGGAACTTTACACGGTTGGCGTGGCCATGCTGGCAAAACGAACGCTTCCGAACTATGAGAAGCCCTCAACACTTATAAAGTGTCCCCCAATTCCTGACATACTTGGGCCAATACACCTGACATCAGCCTAGACTGCTTTGTCCAGAACTCCCAAGTAGTACCCTGATTCCCGTCCTGTGTTAGCTTAACGACAAAAGAAGAGACAATTGAGAGAAGCTTACTCCTTTTTTGCAATAGACTACAGTTGCACAAAAGCGCAATATTGTAGATTGCAGCTGTTGGGCAAAAGGCTATTTTTTTTGTTCTCAGGCTCTCAGGTTGAGTACTTGCGCAGCCTGGTTGAACAGTGTCTCCAATGCTTGTGGAGACATCGCTCCTCTCTCTCTTTCGGCCTATAAAGTACAACCCTAAAGCACGCAAAGCTACACCAAACTACCGAGCTAAACCCGAACAAGATCTGTTTTCATGAACAGATCATGTCCACCGTCACATAAAAACCAAAAAGACAATTAAAGCAAAACGGGATCTCAAGCACCGCTCTCAGGCCCTGAAGGCGCAGCTCCTGAAGGCGCAGCTCTCCGGGGCTTTGGCCCGGGCCAAGGCTGCCGAAGCTGCCCTGCGCGAGGCGCCGCTGCGGCGCCTCGAAAGCGCGGCCGCGGCGCCTCGGCACACACACGTTGCCCGGGGAGCCCTCCATACTATATCCCCCTTGGGAATTTGTTTCATTTTTGTTTATTTAAAACCCCAGAGGTTTTAAAAACATTCTTTTTATCAAAGTTCTAAGGGGAGGATAGACTAATACAATACCCCTTAAAGAAAGGAGTCTATGCCTTAATTATCATATTATAAGGATCCGAAGGCCTTGTCACCTTCTGCGTTCCAAAACCTCTCATGGACGGGTTTTGGAGATCGTCTGGGGCCTTTCCCCAAAGCGACGATTGACCAGGAATTCCGAGCCTGAAGGCAAAGTCTCAAAGTTGCCGGAAGTTTTCACTCCCAGACATTCGGCTCTGCAGCCCGAAGGGGTCTAAAGAGCCCTTCGGCGAAGCCTCGGACACCCCTGTGTAAGGAAATTCCACTGCCAACTTAGGGGCTGGGTGGCAACTTAGGGGCTGGATAGTTAACCCCTTAACCTTGCTGGTTTTTCTTTTAGAAGCCTATTCTATGTCAAAGGTTCACCTTTCTTGGGCTCTTTCGGGTCTTCAGCCCCTAAGCCCAACAGTGTGAGACGGTTCAAGATCCGAGGCCAGGGCGGCTCCGAAGGCCGGCGGCTCCTCTCGCATTGTTTGAGCCCTTGGAGCTGTAGAGCTCTTCTCTTTGAGTTCAATCGGCTGGGATATTAGGCCTTCTAATCCCCAGAATAAAAATCCTAGAAAGGGCCGTTTAAGGAGGTTAGAGGGTAGAATAGCCCATCCTGGTAAGGTGGCTACGTCTACGTTGCAATTAAGGTAGGTTGCGCGCCTCTTCGCGCTGGAGTCCATGCCGTGCCACGTGTGGGTTGCGCGGAGTTGCGATACGTCGATGCAAGCTGATGTCCACCCTAAACCCTCAACCCTCAACCCTAAACCCTAAACCGTCTCTCTGAGTCAGCTAGGAGGTTGGCAAAAGACTCCCTAAACCCTCAACCCTTGCCACCTTTGCAGGGTCCGCCGCCACCACCGCCAACGGGGTGCGCTTCTGGGAACTGCCTGCACCGGCGGATGGAGTTGCTTGGACTTGGAGCCAAAAAATGGAGCCATATTCAACTTGGGGAAGCCCGAAAGAAGCCCGAAAGTCAGTGTTTCACTTTGACCTTTGTGTTTGTGTTGCGAGCGTCTTCCTCTTCAAGGGCCCTCCGCGAGTGTGCGCAGACATCTGAAGGGGCTCAGCTCCGTTTTGTCGGAGAGAAGCGATTCAAGCTCAGGTGTGCCCAGTGCAGCCGCCGTGTCTGCAGCCGGCTGCTGGAGGTAGCGGTGTTGAGTGGGCTTGACCGTTGCAAGTATAGAAACTGGGAGTGCGTGGCTTGTAGCATCCTCGGCCCGCCTATAGCGGTTTTGGGTTTAGGGTTTTGGGATGGATGTGGGACGTGGCTTCCAGCACAGGTCTGGTCCGAGTGCAGGATGTTTTTTTTGTCGGAGCTTGAAGTAACAATAGTAATGTTGACTTCGCATTAATAAAACCCCCCCCCCCCTTCATTGATCAATCTCTCCGGCCAGGGCCTCCTCAATACTGTTCGCCTAAATCCTGGTAGGACGTACTATTAGTTTTAGTATTAGGTAGTAGCACCACGCCCGTAAAAACCGGATTTCCCGGGTCGGATTTTACAATTGTGGCGGGCTACACTATTATGTTCCGGCAGCGGGATTTTACAATTGCGGGTGGATCCACTAATGTGAAGTCAACATTATTTCTTACATCTGCTTAAATTCTGAAGATGAAGACTACCTAGAATTACCTTAAAGCCCTAAACCCTGATACCCCAAAATGCTACAAGTGGTTAACCTGATCGCAGGAGCACGAGCGAGCTTGCGCCGAGCTTCGGCCAGCACTATTATACTCTGAGCTTCCACAGACGAATTGATCATTTCCTGGCAGCCCAATTAAACTTACATGCTTAGGGTCCCTTATGGCGATTTCTGGGTTCCAGGACGGGCTATTAGGCCCTATAATCCCCGTAATCACCCCTATAAAGGGCCTTTTTAAGGGGTTATAGGGTATAATAGCCCGTCCTGGTTTTCCCTTTGAAAGGAAGACTTTGGGGCTACAGGTACTGGTGAGAAGCCGGTTCTGTGCCCAGAGCCGCATAATGTTTGCGCCATCCTGAGGCCTTGCGTGTGAGCCGGTTTAGGGTTTAGGGTTTAGGGTTTAGGGTTTAGGGTTTAGGGTTCCCGCTTGTCAATCGTCATCCAAGGTGCAGCCAAAGGCACAGCCAAAGGCACAGCCAAAGGTGCAGCCAAAAGCGCCGCCGAGGGGGCCAACCCCACGCCAGTCTTCAGACTCTTCCTGATGCCAGGAGTCATGGATTCTTGAGTAGCATAGGTTTTGGTAGGCATGGTCTATTGGCACCTTTCTGCCAATAAACATGTCAGACAGCAAGAAGTAGGACAATGAGGAAGAGCTATTGACAAGAGCTTGGCTTGTGATGCCGATGCCCTCAGAGCCTCCAGGATTGTGCGGCTCAGCTCCCTTTTGGGCGGGTAAAACAGCACGGACACAGCTCACGGCTTTAATGCCAGAGAACGTGCATCTGCAAAGCTCTGGATGCTCCCCCTTGTACTAACAGTCCATAATAGGAGTAGTTATAGTACCCCTCATTATAATACTCATGAAGGACCACATCCCAATGTATAACTGCCAAAAGCCCCCATGCATCTTGAGGCTTCTTTCTTGTGCGTGTCCTCTTTGCATGGGGCCACGAAAGTCCCGCAAGGGGTCCAGGGTTCTGTGAACCTATCTCGTCTCACCTGCGCTAGACGCAATGTCGTTTAGCACTCGGAAGACAACATGTCTTCCAACTTTGTGCCTTCACGACCGGCCGCTGCCCTCCATAAAACTTGCGATCACAAATTGCATTAGCCGGCGAAAGGGCCACTCTGCCCTGAGACCTCGCCGAAACTTTCATGATCAGACCGGTTAGTTTAATCTATGGAAGTTCAGAGCTGGCAAAAGATGTTTAGGCTTCCATTGTCTCTCGGGTGCTTCTTCCCAGGCCTGCACTTATGGTTCTATGGCCCCGGAAACGCAAAAATGGGATTGAGACATGGAGAGGTGTGGGGTAGGGGGTGGGGGGTGCAGGAAAAAGCCTCCCAACCCCCACCTCCCCCAAAGCATTTTGAGGTGGTTTTTGAGGTTTTGGACTGAAACCTCGAACCTACTGCATTTTCCAAGCGAGGTTGCTTGCACGGAGCTTCAAGCGGGTCTGGTTATCACCTGGTTGACCTACCATCTGCCTAGCAGGCTCAGATTCCCAAATCGAGAGCTCGTAGAGACCACAAAGAGATACACAGAGCAGGGTTTCCGGATTCCAGGACATAGATGACCTGTTAGTCTGAAGGTTCCAAGTGCTGGGTGTACATGAGGGACGGCGCTTCGGATCTAAGTTTGAATTGCCTGGTACCGATTGTGCGATGGAAACGAACCCTGCTCAAGAACACGCATGGCCTCTCGTCTTCATCTGCTGGAAGGGCTTCGGAGTTGTTCCAAGTATAGGTACCCTGAAGTTGAGCGTAGAAGTATCTTGTGTCATTGTAGGACCCCCTAAACTTGGCCCTAAACCCCAAACCCTAAACCCTAAACCCTAAACCCTAACTTGCTCAGAGATGTTGAGTGTTGGCGAAAGCGCGCAGAGTTCCGTCGGTCCGTCGGCCTCACGCTTAGCCGAGCTCGAGACCCCAGACGCCCTAAACGGCAGCCTTCGACCCCCTAAACCCCTGAGTAAGCATTACCTGAACCCCCAAAGTATGTGAAAAAACAGCCCAAAACCCATAAACGGGCTATTATTTTGCCTATATTGGGGCTCTGGCCCAACCCTACACCCTAAACCCTAAACCCCAAACCCTATCCAACCCAGCTCAGCTAGGCAGGTGGCAGGTAACAAAAAGCCGACAGCCGGAGCTGGAATCCGCAAGGCCCACAAACCCCTGAATCCCCCCCTACAAGCCCCCCAAAAAGACTCGGTGTCTATATCCCCCTTAGGAATTATTTTTTGTTCATAGAAAACCCAAGAGGATTTTCAATTAAAAATAATATGTTCATTATAAGGTTCGAAGGGGAGTATAGGTGTGGGGTCTCTGGGTTCCTCTTTAGGGCCCTGGGATCTTGTATTGTTTCCCTGATTGGGTTTGTGAAAGGCTCAGACTTTTTAAGGAATATTCTTCAGAGGGTTTTCAGGGCCATCCTAGGTTGAATGTGGTTTAGGGTTTAGGGTTTAGGGCTTAGGGTTTAACTTGCAATGCTTGTTCTCTTGACAGTTTGAGGGCTGTGTCTTCAGTGCCATCTATCATGTGGGGTCGCTCTGGACAGTGAGCGTGGCAGTGCTGAGCACGCGTGTGCCCCTTTCCGGCAATTCACAGTCTGTTTCGGATGCACTTACTTTCTAGCATGTAAACGATGCAATTGTCATCGTGCCAGCTGACTTACAGAGTCTGGGTTCAAAAAAAAAGGGTTTAGGGTTTAGGGTTTAGGGTGGTTCTATCGAAGGGAGAACGACCTCGCATGACAAGGTCTCCAACTGGCCAGCCCAGGTACCCAAAGAGCCCAGAAATACACCTCAACTCAGGGATCCTTAATATGATATCCGGTATCTTCCTTAATTTGGGGGGCTCTTTGGGGTTTTTTGGGTGCTGAGCGAGTTTTGGTGTTTCAGATGGCAACTCTCTTGCTTCCCTAAACCCTAAACCCTAAACCCGCCAGCTATGCGGGAGCGAAAAACCCTAAACTCTAAACCTTGCCCAGGTTCAGGGTACGCATGGCTCTGGGGAACTTGGACAGCTATGAGCGAGGACAGCCGGCGGATACCAATGCTTTGGGATGTTCCCCCTTACTACTAACAGCTCCTGAGGGGATTCTATAGGGGGGTGCTAGAATCCCTATGAAAGGACCTTTGGGATGTTCCCCCTCATACTAGCAGCTCCTGAATATAGGGATTATAATAGCGGGGTGCCATAATCCCTGTTAAGGACCGACTATTTTTCTTAGGCAACGGCGAAAAAGCGCGGGTAGCAACCCGAGTCGATTCCAGACACCCCCTGCAACCCTTTCAATGCCAATCCATGTTAGAAGTCCCCCCAGAATCCCTAAACCCTAAACCCTAAACCCTAAATTTGCTCATCCGTCCCAAGAAGCCACTGTTGTTGATTCTTTAAGCAGGACAGAAGGCTACCTCCGAGCTGCAAGGCCCCGCGGGATACTTCCAGATGTGCCTGAAGGTGGGATTTGTCCCAACTTCTGGATGTGTTCGGAGATTCCTTTGTTTTAGTATTATTATTTTTATTAGTATACATACATATATCTGTATATATATTTATTTATTTATTATTATATTTTTTTTGGGGGGGGGTCCTTTTTTAAGAAACGGACCGGGGCCTTCACTGCGTTGACTCGTGCTGTTTTGCAGGCTTCGAGGGAACTGAGGGGAATTTCTGTGGAAAGCTTCATGTTTTGTAGCTTATGAAGACACTTCTGGTGACTTCTCTGAATTGCGGTCCCGTTTTTGGGGCTACCCTTCTCTCAGGCGGCCCCGAAAGACTTTAAGGGTACCCGAGTTTTATCCTAGCTTGGAGCATCCCCGAGGTCTTTCCCCGAGGTGTTTCGTCAACTCCAGACACTTCCGCGGGGCTCAGCGCCTTCGTGGAGGTGCCTTGGGGAAATGAACCCCAAAGGGGCTTGTGGTTCATGTACCGCAATAGGGATTAATGATTATAGTAGTCTAGGGTGTATATGACCCCCAATTTTAAGGTTCATTTCGTCCCCAAGGTGGTGCCCCCGGAGCACGTGGACGGCGACTGGTCGTGTCGGGCGGTGCGTTACGCCATACACGTGAGGTTCAAGAAGCTGGGCCGGGGGCTTCCGAAAACAGAAGTGTACCCCGTTTATACCCCCAAATAGAGAAGAGAATCTCCAGATAAAGGGACCCCCCAAAACAGGGCACCCTTTAACTTCGGAAACCTCCAGGCAGCGATGAGTTCTGGCTGCGCAGAGCGGACGTTTGGAGCTTTTCCAAAACAGATCCTGATCATGGCTGGCACGAGATGGTACCTTGGAACAAGCTTCAAGCTGCACCGGCTGGCCCTGGATGACTGAATGCGCTGAAGCAGGTTGAGCTGGAAGCTTACGCGCGGCTGCCGCTGCCCGATCCGCCCAGTCCTTTGGTCAAAGCACTGGATCTGTCGCAGGAGCCTGTGATTGTGAAGTTCCTCCTCCGCGACTCGGCCCCAGTGTTCTTTGACAAGCGCGTGCTCATGGCGCGGTCTGAGTACTTCCGCGAGATGTTCTCCTCGTCGTCATGGAAGGAGGCCCTGACTAACGAGGTCGACCTGCGCTCAGACTCGGAAGTCGATGGCAGCTCCCTGCGCTCACTTTGCCTCTTCCTCATGACGGAGACGTTTCATGCGCAGGGGGACCTGCAACTGGCGCTCTCAGTGCGAAGGCTCGCGGACCGCTATCGCTTGGACTCCTTGGTGAAGAGGGCTGAGACTGAGCTCTACAGGCTGCTTTCTACAGACAACGCCCTGACTGTGCTTGCTCACGTCACTGGGTGCGGGGGGAAGTTGGAGGAAGCCTGTCTGATCTGCATCACCGCAGACAACTGCGACTTGCTGGAGAAGCAGCAGGACAAGCTTGACACCATCGCCGAGGAAAACCCTGAGCTCATGAAGCAGCTCGTCCGGCTATTGCTTAAGGCTCGAGGCAAGAGGCCCCGAACTGAGTAAGCCTCAAGGATTCATCAGGATTCATCGATTCAGCTGTTGAGGTGCTGTAAGTTGTAAATGCCTATACACTTTCATACACTTTCAAACCCGGTTTTCCAGCTCTTCGCGGCTTAGTGACTGCAGCCCAAGCAAAAACACGACTCCGATGAGCACGTTGATAGAACTGGCGAACTTGTTCGGCAAGCTTTGAATTCGCCAATCATGAAGATCGAGATGTCTTCGAGCGTTGCCCACGACTTATTGAGGCTCTTGAGGTGAGGGGGGGCGGGGGTTACAGGAGGATTCAAGGGCCTCTCGGCGATTCCCAGGCCAAGAGAGGAATGGTGTCCCGATGTTTTCTTTCTATGCTTGCTATCAGCGGGTAATGCAGATCCATTGCGTGCGCAGTGTCTCCATAGCCTCCATGGCAGTCTGGCTCGTTCGAGGCTCAAATTATCCTGTTTAGAGGCAGATAAACCCTAAACCCTAAACCCTAAACCCTAAACCTATCAACCCCGCTTTGCTGTGGCTAGTCGGGTGCCAAAAAAAACCCTAAACCCTAAACCCTAAACCCTAAACCTCCCCATGCCGAGTGCTGGTAACGTCCAGATGTTTGGGTTTTTCCCTAAATGACCTTTCTTTTAAGGGGCTGTGAGGGCCTGCGGGTCGTAGAGGTTTGTCGTATGTCCCCTCCCTTGGCGCTCGTAGGATTTTTTCAGATGTTTGGGTAACGACCTTTTTTCGTGTGCCACTAAGCCCTCGATGGCTCCATAGCCTGCCGAAAAACTGTGCTGGTAACGTAATCGTGGCCCCATAAGCTGCCCGCATTCCTGGAGCTTTCCACAGAACAGCCAGGTGTCGAGGCAACGCGCAACGTAGCAAGCAGAGGGTTGGCACACTGTATCGGAGCCACAGAGACTTGAAGGACTGTGTAGTTACTTTTTTTGGGGGTCCGGGGCTAAAATGGACGTTGCATCTGCATCCGAAGTTTTTGGTTCGCAGACCTCCAAAACACCAAAGCTAGGCCATACAACGTCAAGCAGCATAGGAAATCAAGGAGAGTGTCAGGGTATGACAATGAATTGTTCTCGCGCTGGACATTCCTACGTTGAAAGACTGTCATTGTTGCCATGAAGCCGCAGAAGCCTTGCGTGCGGGAATGGCTGGCGTCTGTGGATCCCGATCTGGCAGTACCTTGGGGACGAAATCTTAAGGCTTATGCTTCATATATACCTTTATAAGAATTATATAGTATAGGGCCGGTATATGACCCCAGTTTTGAGGGTTCATTTGGTCCTCAAGGTATACGCTGACAAGTTCGAGGAGTTGGGCTACAATCTCAGGTTCCTGCGCGAAGCAGATGCGAAAGACTTGGAGCAGGATCTGAAGGAGATGTCCGTGAACCTTGGGGTCCAAATCCATGGAGTCATGCACCCTATACTACAACTACTAGAATCCCTATATTATGGTAGATGTACCAGAAGGGTTTAGGGTTTAGGGTTTAGGGTTTAGGGTTTCGTGGAGTCCCCAAGGAAAAGGGTCCACTGCCGCGCCATCCTACAGCACCATGCCGCCTTGAAGAAGAGGCCCTTGCCAGAGGCATCCTCAGGTCCGGCAGCGCCAGCTCCTTGGGGGGACGAATTATGAGAACCTTAAAAGGGTTTATGGGTTCATAGACCTTAAGAAGAATTAGAGTAGTATATAGGGTATGTGACTAATTATGGTTCATAGACCTTCATGAATAAGAATTATAGTATATGGGGTATAAGACCCCAATTTTAAGGTTCATTGGGGGTCCCAAGGTTGCTGCATCTGGGGTGCCGTCACGACTGCATGGGCTGGTTCCGTGCATTGAGGACGTCCTTGACTTTGAGATTCTTGGCATTTTTTGGGTTTAGGGTTTAGGGTTTAGGGTTTAGGGGACGTCAGCTCAACACAGCACGGTGTGAGAGACGTCAACTTGGCATTTTTGTTTGGCACTAGGTCCCTGTTGAGGTTTTCTGTTGTAGAGTATACCTTTCAAAGTCTAGGCGAGAATGTTTTCTGAGACGCAAGAGATGTCCCTTCACAACGAGAGAGCGTACATCTTCACCAATACATCGTAGTGGAAACCCAGAAGTCTCTCCATAAACTGTTCATGTGAGCCGGAACACTCTTTTCTTGGGTTTTATGAGAAGGACTCATGGATTAAAGCATTTTGGGGTCTCTTATTGGGAAATGAGCATATTTCTTGCACTGTAAGCCACCGCACCATTTCCTTCTGACTGAGGCACGGCCGCATCAAGGAGATTGGCAGCGGACGTGTTGTGCTGGTGCCAATCTGGTGCTTGCGTTGGGTGCAGGACAAGGTGCAGACTTGTAGAATAAGCAGAGATAACAGTTAGCAGAGTTAGATAGGCTTGCAAAAGGGTTGGATTTTAAATCTGCATTTGTCAGGTGCATTCTCAGATGACGTTCACATCCGGAAACTACAAGGACTTCTGCGTTTGTAGAACTCCTCTCTGTGGATCTCAACGCCCACCCCGAAATTTCGCATGTTCCAGCCAAGCACAGAAAGGGCCGAACGGCCCACTCTCGCAACCTCGTGTGGACCTGTCCTAGGACCGATCCGTGTACGAGCTCTTCCATGACCTCGTCACCAACCGTCTGAAGCCTGAGGACTTTCACAGAAGGGTTTTAACGGGACAAAAGCAGCAGTAGTAATGCCAGAACCTGTACAAGTACTGTAACGGCAGTACCAGACGACATTTCTTGAACTTCTTGCAAGCTCGACAGACTTCTCAACCAGCAGCACCCATCAGGCTCTTCCAACGCAACATCTCAGAAGTGCACCCACCCACCCACTCACCCACCCACCCCACCCTACTGCTTGGAGCCTTCTTTCGCTTGGAAGTTTGTGTCGCGGCAGGTGTTGCAGCAGTAGGGCTGCACTGCGTTCGATGACCCAGGGTTTTAAGGCTAAACCCTAAACCCCAAACCCCTAAACCCTAAACCCTAAACAGGACATCGAGCCCCTGGACGTCATCGTGGAGGGCGGCGAGCTGCACATCGTGCGGGGCCACCGCCGCGCTGCCATGCTCGCCAGCCTCCAGGGCATGTCCGGGGGATGTCAAAGTAATTAGGGTTTAGGGTTTATAGGGTTTGGGGTTTAGGGTTTAGGGTTTGTAGGGTTTTGGGCTTTAGGGTTTGTAGGGTTTTGGGCTTAGGCGAACTCTTCTGTCGGATGGTGTGCAGTCCACATGCATACTTCTCGAAAAGAATCAACGTGTGGTCCTAAAAGTGCTTCCGGGATTTCTGCACGTTATATTTTTTTTTGGTGTCAGGTGGCGGCACACGGCCGTGAAGGCCCCTTGCCGGCTCTACGACCCAATGGACGCCAAGGTTGCCAACCGGCGCCATGCTCGCGACACCTCGGTGAACGGGGTGGGGCTCCAGCCGCACGGGCATAAGCCGGAGGCGTGGCACATGGGCAGGCCGCTCTTCCGCTGTGCGCAAGAGTGGTGCGACGGCGACAAGGACGGACTAAGTCACAGGCAAAGTAGCAGCTGCAGCTCGATGATGCCTTCGCATGAAGGAAGGAGCGTTGACATCATGGAAGGATCGCTCGCAGCCATGCAGCCAAGGATGGAGTCGGGCATGACCGCACCCGACTTACCCGACTTGGTGCCATCTGAGGCCCAAAGAAAGGAGGCAAGGACTGCTGCGGCACCTGCAAGTTCGAGTGGTGTTGCTGAGCCGCCCATGCCCACCTTTGTGTGCTGCCTATGGCTCGAGGGCAAATGCCACTACAACCGAGATCACAAGCTCGGAAAAAAACTCTTCGTGCATCAGGATGTGCCGGGCATGCCCTGCGGGTATGGAACCCACTGTAAATTCTTGCACTACGAGAGAAGGGCCACGTCACCTTCAAACTCACTGACTGCCCCAACTTCGCAGGCTCAACTTGCATCAAGCCGTGTGTGCGAGAAGGACTGTGGCGAAGCTTTGCAGTCAGAGAGCGCAGTACTGCAGGTTGGCATGGTGGCCTACTTTGAGAGCAAAAACTCAATGGCTCCTTGTTCAGTGCTTAGCATCTCCAGTTCTCCTACAAGAGCTGCTGCACCTGTCCAAGTGCGATGTGGAGAAACCAAGGGTGAGACTCGATGGGTCAATGTGAGTGAACTTCAGATACCGGACTACTCAGCTTTGCAGCCGGGCCAAGAGGTCAGTGTGACCCGCGAAGGTGTCGCTTTTTCATGCAAGGTCAGGCATCTGTCCAAGGACACGTCAGCATTTGCCCGGGTCCAGGTGCGTTTCAACGGCCGACAGCCTGAGGAAGATGAATGGGTTGGGGCGGACCGCCTGCGCACAAAGGCTCTGAAGTTTGTTCCGGCCCTACTGCCACCTGCTGCCATTCCAGGTCCAGGCGATTCTGAGGCAGGCCCGAAACATCCGACAAGTCCGAAGCCTGGAGCAGTGACGTTGCAACGTGGGATGCGGGTCTGCTTCCAGTGCCAAGAAGGGTTTTTGAAGCATGCCGAAGTCCTGCAAATGTCTGTCTCTGCAGACCGATCAGCAGCGCCAGTGGAGGTGCAATACCTCACTGCAGATTCTGGGACGGGCTGGTTCGCCGCACAGGACCTTCAAGTGCCAGACTACTCAGGATTGCACAAGGGCTTGCAAGTGGCAGTTACGCCCGATGGCCAAATGATGCACGACTGCAGAGTTTTGACCATCTCACGTGACAGGCCCAAGGAGCCTGTCCTGGTGCATTATTGCGGGTACGGCTCAGAGGATGATGAATGGGTTGGCGCAGACCGGCTTCGGAGTAGGGCTTTGACTTTCGCTCAAGCGCAGCTGCCTGCATCCTTCCCCCACATGGCCACAAACGATGCCACAACCTGTCCAACCAATCAGGCTGCCGAGCCCACTGCTGACAGCAGCGATGGCAAGCTGAAGCTTCCCAGACCTCGAACGCTGCAGCCTGGGTTGGTGGTCTGTGTAATGTCCGAATCTTCGAGAGCTTCGAAATGTGGGGAAGTGCTGGAGGTCTCCTCTGCACCAAAGCGGGCATCGGCGCCTGTGAAAGTATGGCTCAACTCACAGGAGGCAGCATGGTTCCATGCCGAGGATTTGCAGATACCCGACTTCTCCGCCCTTGAACTTGGCTTGCGGGTACAGGTGAAGTGCGAGAGCAAGACGTACCTGGCTACCGTTATGCAGAATTGTTCTGAGAGACCCGCCACACCCATTCGCATTCATTACAACGGCTACTCGGCAGATGAGGACGAGTGGGTAGGCGCAGATCGCTTGGTCAGCAAGGCTTTGACGTTCGTTCGACCGCTTATGCCAACGGTGCCCATCGAGAACTCTGGTGAGACTGGTCCTGTCATGAAAGCTGCGTCTCCGGGACATGTAGAGCTTCAGGCGGGGATGCTAGTCTATGATGCACATTCCTCGACATATGGTGAGGTGCTGCTCATATCACCAGACGCTCAGAGAGCAGCAGCGCCTGTGAAAGTGCGCCTCTACGGTGCCACGATTCGCTCATCCTGGCTTGGTGCGGGGAACCTGCGCGTGCCTGATTATTCAAACCTGCGAGCTGGGGTGAAGTTAGCGGTGCTGTCAGACGGAACCCAGTATTATTGCACAGTCCTGGAGATCTCGCACAGCAAAGGCAGATCAAACGCACCAGTCCATGTACGTTACAACGGCTACTCCCCGCAGGAGGACGAATGGGTTGGCGCTGACCGCATCCGCAGCAAGGACTTGACCTTGGTCCAGGCCACGGTGCCCTTCGTGCCCGTCGCACCAGAGGGCGAGCAACGCACACCGTCAGAAGCGCCACCGGTGCGATCAACAGCTGCCGCCGTGTTTGGACAAAGGCTCTGCGTCCACTCGCCGTCGGCAAGCGGTTCCACATGAGCCTGCCATGCCCTGGGATGAGCCCGGCGGCTCTGAAGACGAAGACGTTGCTCGCGGCCTAGATTCTGCCATTCAGGCTGTGGAGGCGGCTACAGCCACGACCAACCCCGCAGAGCAGAAGCGGGACTTGCAGAAGGCCCTGCAGCAGACTACGGGCACGGCGCATGTCCGCAAAGTGCTTGCAGAGTTTGGTTGGAACGGCCTGGACTTCCCTCAGACCCCAGACCTCAAGGCCCTCAAGGAGCAGCTGCTGCTGGCGAAAGCAGAGTACTGCGTCGGAGGTGTCCGACGAGGAGGAGATGGACGCCCTGTTCAACGATGTTGCTTCTTCCTGTGCGCCCGAAAGCCGTGAGGCCGATTTGGAGGCAGAGCTGGAGCGGCAGCCAGACGACTTCGAGTCCCTGAAGAACCTGCGCCTTGTCCGTTCTTTGGTTTTTGCATTTCCGTGGAGAGAAGAAAAAAGAGAGCGAGAGAGAGAGAGAGAGAGACGGAGGATGAGATAGTGAATACATATATATATATATACATATAGATACATACACTGCATGATTTTGTTTCCAGTACCAGGAGCCCGCCGGCTGTGTTGCAAGTCACATTCTGCTTACATTCACCGGATGCTATGATACTCCAACTTCAACCCAATTTAAGGTCCTAAAGTGCTCTGCGTTTCCTTCGGCTGCTAAGGATGAATGTCCTTATCTATGGGACATTTCGCTGCGTCTCTGGTGGCAACGATGGGCAGCAGCAGAAGCGTTGTGGAGAGGTGCCAGGGGTTGCGCAGTTTGTTGTGGGACACATGGGCTAAAGTGCTTGGAACTACATAGATTTATTCGTGGCTGACATATAGTCAATGATATTTAATTTGTCTTGCTTCTGCAATTTCAGAATGGGCGTGGTGGGCTACGCAGGGGCACTGACTAGTTCTGTAGCACCCAAGTGCTGCACACATCAAGTTAAGTTAAATCGACCGGTCTTTCAAACCAACACTAGCCCTCTTCAAAAGCACTCCGATTCCACTTCTTCAAAACTGCTCCCCTTACGGAACCTCTGCCCTTCCTTCGCACTGGCAGGTGATTGTGGAGCGTGGCCCCGCCTGCCTGCGACACTGCAAGGTGGCATTAGTGGCATTCATGGGGTTTAGGGTTTAGGGTTTAGGGTGCAGGGTTTACATTTAATGCATCGGCTGTTTGGGGTTTAGGAATACATCTACATATGTACATCTAGCAACGAGGCTTCCGAGTGCAAAAGTCCGAAGCGCAGAGACCAGGTCCACATCCTCGCGGGCAAAAACCGGGGGCAGACGTGGGACTCTGACCGCTGCTACGTCCGCATCCTCTTTGCCGCAGCCTGAGCACAGTTCATAGGGTTTAGGGTTTAGGGTTTAGGGTTTAGGGTTTAGGGTTTAGGGTTTAGGGTTTAGGGTTTAGGGTTTAGGGTTTAGGGTTTAGGGTTTAGGGTTTAGGGTTTAGGGTTTAGGGTTTAGGGTTTAGGGTTTAGGGCGCGGAGAGAACAGAAGCGTAGCGGCTTAGCTGCTCAGGAGCCCTGAGCCCTTCAATCCCCTTGTGGAGCCGCTAGCTCTATACTCCTACACCCTATAAGCCCTAAGCCCGAATCCTTTAAACAAGGGTGGCAAGAAAAGCCTTTAAGCACAAACCCCAGAAAAGCATGACAGGGCACGAATCGAGAAAAGCAGGCCTAACCCCTAGAATCATCTAGAACCCCTGATTCTGTTTGCCCTAAACCCGAAACCCTAAACCCTAAACCCTAAACCCTAAACCCTAAACCCTAAACCCTAAACCCTAAACCCTAAACCCTAAACCCTAAGCCTTCGCTGGAGAACCCAGGCCCGGGCCTTCTCAGCAGAGAGCGGCGTTCGGAGGTCGCCAGTGACTCCGACCCAGACGCACACCTTGGATTGTGGAAGGACTGAAATAGAGGGGATACGTATAGGGGCCGATCTCGACTTATCGAAAAGGCTCTGAGCCTTGTATAGGGTTTAGGGTTCTGGAAATTTAATGCGAAGCCTCTAACGTGCGCGGCCTGTGCGAATCTGTTGCAGATCTCGGCAGGACGGAGCTTCTGGGACGCGTCCTTTTGGCAAAGGAGTTCGGGGCAAGCCGGCAGAAGCACTTCGTCTGCTTGAGGTCCAAGGTGGTTCGCTCTAAGAAGTTCGTGCCCTTCCAGCCCATCAATGGCAAGCTACCTGGCATTCACGTGCGTTGGAATGAAGCCCTGGACCTTCCCAGCAGCCACGACTTGCACGTGGTGGAAGTGACTGAGTGGAGTCCTGCTTTTGGCGCTCCTGATCGCCGTCCACGAGGCCGTTATGTCCAGAGTTTGCGGATGCAGTCACTTGGCTTTCTTCTGGCTGGCTCTTGGGACTTGAACTTTTTCGGTTGTTGACAGTAAGGAGCCTAAGAGTTAAACTTTAGGAGGGGTTCAGAAGTCAGCCAAGGTCACGCAACACCGATGCCTCCATCTTAGAGGCAGTCCAGATTTCCCTCAACTTCACTGATTGGAAGAGGGGGGACACAAGGCGGAACATGGACCTCTTCGCCCCTGGACAGTTCCTTGGACCTGAACCTTGGGGTCGTTTTCCCTATGCTACCATAATTTCTTATTAAGGTATATGGTATATGGCACTTCCTTGGGGAGCAAACGGACCTTAACATTGGGGTCGTATACCCTGTACTACTATAATTCTTATGAAGGTATATGGCATATGAACCATAAACCCTTTTAGGGTTCATAATTCGTCCCCAAGGTTTCCACAACCCGATGGATCCATGCGGGCAGATCGCCGCGGGCACCTGACGGTCGGCATCCAACATCCGAGCCTGCCAACGAGCATGGTGGTGTCCTACGAGCCGGCCGAACCTTGGGGACCAAGCGAACCCCAAAAGGGCTTATGGTTCATATCTCTTATAATTTTTAGTAATAAGAATTATAGTAGTAGAGGGTATAATTGTTTCAGTTTTAAGGTTCATATACCTTTTTATAAGAATTGTAGTAGTATGTGGCCCCAATTTTGAGGTTCATTTTTGGTCCCCCGAGGAAGGTCTGCAAGTGCACATCCTGGATGTGAACGCCTACCTGGACCAGCTGGGCCTGGAGTCTCTGGAGGACCTGGTCCGCCGCCGTTCGGTGGGAGCTTGGTTCTTGGATCACAAGGACATGGGTTTAGGGTTTAGGGTTTAGGGTTTAGGGTTTAGGGTTTAGGGTTTAGGGTTTAGGGTTTAGGGTTTAGGGTTTAGGGTTTAGGGTTTAGGGTTTAGGGTTTGAATCACAAGGACATGCCCTTGGAAGCCAACCTCCCACTCTTCCCGCCAGACATCGAGAAGGAGCTCAGCTTCAGGGAGGGCTCAGAGCGATTGGCACTGACCTTCACCTTCCCGCGCGTGACGAACCGGGAGTTGGACCCTCAGAGCGTGTGCGTCACGGAGTCTGTCGTCCGGTGCGACCGCCTCCTCAACCCACAGAGTGCAGGTTTGATGCTGCTCGGCAAGAAGAATGGAGGCGAGGTGGGAAGCTTGCTTCGCCGCTGGGCGGGCTTCACGGAGAAGTTCGAGGATTCGCAAGTCTCGTCCGCAAGCTTTGCCGTTCTGGAGCACCTTGACATCGACTTTGCGGGCGACTTCGGCACGGACGATGACAGCTATGCTCCACTTGCAGCCAGCCGCTTCCTGCGGACTTGCATGCACATGGTGGACAGGCATGCTGGCCGCCTGTTGCAAGGGAGCCCTGCATGGTCCGCCCTCGTCACGGACGAGACGACCTCCCCAATCTGCGTCAGGTACCTTTGAAGACTTAAATGAAGCCTATGATAGGCCCTATACTGGTAAAATTGGGGTCATATACCCTATGCTACTACCATCCCTTAAAAAGGGTTCATGTAGCCCCAGAGGCACTCTCACGGCCGGCCGGACCCTTCCACGTGGAAGGTCATCGAGCGGCTTCTGAGGGTGAGGCCCGAGGACCGGAACAAGCCCATCTCAGTCTCCAGCATCCTTGCGGCCCTCCGCCAAGTTTCTCGGTAGGCCCTTGAAACATTACATGTTTTCTCTTATTGGGTTTGAGAGGATCATATTTTTAAGGAGTGTTTTTCAGGGGGTTTTTTAGGGGCCGTCCTAGGTTCTTTGCCAGCCCGAGCTCTCTTACGCAGTGCGGCACGGCTTTCAGAGCTCCTTCCTTCGACGTTTGCGTGCAGTTCTCCCCCATGCCTACTACGAGGTGGACATCTTCGGAGCCAGCAATCCGTCGGTCTACCTCCCAGGTGCATGCTGCGAGTCCTCCATTGAGGAGCCGCTCTTCCACGTGTCAGCCCCGCTTCAGCGGTACATTGACATCCTTGGGATGCGGGCCCTGAAGCTCCACCTCTCGAGGAGCAGAGCCCCTTGCAAGCACCTGCAGATGTCGTGCCGGCAGCTTCAAGAGTCCGTGGCCAGGTTCAATGCCAGGTCTGAGTCGCAGAAGTTTGGGCTTTACATTTGCAGGATGATCTCCTGGATGAGGGAGCTCTCAGACCACAGCCAGCGGATCTTCGATGCCGTGATCGGGGCAGTTGGGCCAACCTACATCAACATCCTGATTCCGTCTCCGAGTCTCAACATCCTCGAACTCAAGATTCCGGTCCACGCCTTGTGCAGCTCCACCTGCATCTCCGAGTACGACGCCACCACGCAGTCCATCAAGCTGACGATGTCCAGCAACTCCTCTTCCGACCCTCAGACGCTGCACATCCCCTCCTGGTACGCCCCCATGATCACGTGCACCCTGTCTCGCAACTTCGCGCAGCCCATTCCGCACCATGCCAGTCCGAACTCGATTGTTGTGAGCGAGCTCACTTTCCACGAGGACCTGGAAACCGAGATTTCCTTTGCCGTGGGCCAGAAGATGCCCCTCGGCTCATACAACAGCAACACGCAATCGAGCCTGATCCCGAGAGCCCCTCCCCCAAACAGAAATCCCTCCAGCAACAAACAGAGCCATCGCCCCCGGGCTTCCCTTTCCTACTAATTGCCTAGGCACCCCAAAAAAATGATAAATATTCTTCCTAATTAAGGGGTTCTTAAGCTAATGGTAGTCTCAGGTTCCCAGAGATGTTCTCCTCGTGGCCGGACCTCAGCGACTGGGCGTTGCTGGACCGACGGGTTGAGGTTTATTCGAAGCTCTGGGCCCGGGTGAAGTCCTCCCAGGCGCGAGGGCTCTTCTCTACCGGAAAGCGAAATAAGCACCTTGTTTTCAGGAAGCAAGGCAGTTTCCCCAAAGGATCCATGTACCTATATAGTATATACTTGGGCCTGAAAGGGGTTCCTATATAGTAGCTTCAGGGCCCAAGTATATACTATATAGGTACATGGATCCTTTGGGTTCATGGTTTATGCACAGTGCACCCAGTTGCTTGTTGGCCACCGGTCAGAATCACGGCAGGTGCATGCTGCAGTGCGTCCTACACGCCGTCCAGTATTGCTTCAGATGTATGGCACATGCCTCAGTGTAAAAGTGTCAAGTTGTAAAGATTGTTTGCGCCTGACATGGGCACAGTCTCCAGCAAACGAGCGTGAAAGAGCTTAAGTTCTTAAAAAGCCCAGCGGCTCCCGTGCTTTGGCTTGCAGACGCAGGTGGTGGAAGGAAGGCTGCAAGTGGTACTTCCAGTGCCAGGTGCGCTTCTCTTGCATTCTCGCCGATGCCTCTGAAGTAGCAAGCCATTCTGCTTCTTCTGCACCCTAAACCCAAAACCCTAAACCCTAAACCCTAAACCGTGAATTTAAGCTGACTGAGCCTCACTGCATGATGCCGAATCCGTGCTGACGACCTTTCTGGATGCGACCCTTTGAACTTCAGTGAACTTGCATGATGCAGTTCGCGGCATCTAAGCAGATAAGCTGGGTAATTCTGTGTACTACGGCAGTAAGACTACAAGGGGTTGCACGAAGCATGTTGCAGAATCATGTTCCAGTTTGAGAATTCAGAATTCGAGAATTCAAGAATTCATGCATGGCTGCCATGTGGGAAGCTAGAAGGTCCTGCGGGAAGGAAGCCAGGAAGGGGACATATTCCCTAATCACTGGCCACAGGCGTGCCCATAAATAGTGAATCCCTCTTCAGCTTCCATCCCCCTTGAGAACCATCGAAGAGACAATGATCTCGGATGCGAAGAAACACACTTAGGACTCCAAGAAGAGAGCCTAGAAGCCTTTCAAGACGGTGTCCATGCCAAATGAGAGAACCCTAACCACTACCCATGCCAGGTGCCACAGGCGCGCCTAGACCTAACTTTATGCCTAAAGGGTAGTCTCATGGCAAGACAACACCTCACTGCACAGGGAGTTGCGACAGGTGAGCAGCGACAAGTGAACAGCTCGCTAAACCTACAGGGTTTCTAGGACCAAGCAGGGGAAATGCACACTGGAAGCAACTCCCAGGTTCCTGTGAGCTATAAAGCCATTTGAAACAGGCCAGGCTCTAGGAACAAACAGACCCATTTGAAGCCCTGGTAATTCTGATCCAGCGAAGTGGATGCCATTGGCGAGTCTGCAGCGTGAATGTATCCCCGGGAGACGTATCTGCGGTAGTACTCTGTTGATGAAGGGTGAGCGTAATCTGAGTCGACTGAACCGCAACACTGCAGGACCGGGGATATAAAGCTCTGTCGCCCCCATTGTACATCGTTTCCAGGATAGTGAGCCTGTCCGAGTGCGTGCATCTCCTCCTCCTTCAAGTAACCGATCCCTTTTCAGTCAATCCTGCTTTGCTGCATTCTGGCCTACGTGCCACTCGGACAGGTGCGCTGGGGGGGCAGGGTTCTGACCTTCGAACTTTGGGAGTCCGGGGATGGTGGCTTCGGGGTTGGTTCATTGATTTCCTGGGGTTGTACGTGCTTGGTGGTTTTTATGGTGTTGCTTCGGCTGTTAGTGGGTACGGTAAGCTCTGAAGGCCATCTTGGGGCTCCGGCAAAGGACTAGCAACCTTTTCAACCTGAATTTTGGCGGTAACTAGGCCTGACCTCTTCCCCGTAAACGCTTGCGAAACGGGTGGGAAAAAAACCCTAAACCCGAGATGACCCCGCATTGCTGCTGGCCAGTCGGGTTGGAAAAAAAACACCTCAACCCTAAACCCTAAACCCTAACTGCTCACTGCACCATCACGCCTCAGACAAGCTCAAAGAAGGCACCCTCACACTGCCCACACCCAAAGCGAACGAAAATAAGGGATCCCCCAATCTAGCCCCCAAAATAGTAGTATTCCCTTATCTTAAGGACCCCAATAAGGTAGCCCCTAATTTCCGAAACCCTCCCCCCCCCCCCCCCCATTTTCCTCGTGTAGGTGAACATCCAGCTGTGCGAGTACCAGCGGGTCCAACCCGGAGACCTAGCTGTCCTCAGCTGCGAGCAGGGCGACGCGGTGGTCTTCTTGCAGGGCTGCCTCTGCAAGGCTGTGAGAGCGCCCAAAGAGCCCAATATCCCTTAATTAAGGTACCTTATAATTTATACAGCGGTCCCTAATATGACTTAAGGGTATATTCCTTAGTTAAGGGATATTTGGCTCTTTGGGAGTAGTTTGGTGTGAGCTCTAACTGCCTTGTCTCCGAGTTTGCAGCAGCAGGTTTGCTGCTGGACATATAGGCAGTTGATGTCCATCAATCACACCCAAGCATGCAAGAGTTCAGCAGCTGTACAGCCCTGCATTGCAGAAGGTCAAGGAGGAGAAAAATGGCCGCGTGAATCTTGTCGGGCAGAAGTGGTACACTGTGGAGATCGAGCTGTCTGAAGTCTCCCAGTTGCTACGGCGCTGTTGGCAGCTTTCGTTCTGTCACCTTGGGGACGAAATGAACCCTAAAAGGGTTTATGGCTCAAATACCTTAATAGGAATTTTAGTAATATAGGGTATATGAATTGAATTGTAGGGTTCATGTGGTCCCCATTGCATGGTTCAGTCAGGTTAGCGGGTTGAATACTTCCAGCTGTGCAAAACAAAGCCCCTAAGATGGTCCCGAGACCACCGAGACCCATCGAGGTTTGCAAAGGAGAGCCAGGAAGCCACGGTAAAGGCAGCGACGGCTTTCCACCTATACTTCATCCTGGTGCCGACAGCTGAAAAGAGTTTCGACTTTGAGCTTCAAACCCTCACATGCACTCTCAGATTGCAGTCTCGATAAGCTGCTTGCTTCTGCCTTGCTCACTACGAAGAATCCAGGAAAGACTTGAAGAATCATTGCAATTTGGTTTTGAACCTTGTGGGAGCAGGCGGGCAAGAGATTGCCAGCGCAACTCAGGTGCCACCGAACGAGAAGAAAAGCATTCAACTGCTGCAGGCGCTTCCAAGCATCTCTGCTGCTTTAGACAGCGATCTAGTTTAAGACTAGTTTAAGTATCCCCCTCCCCCTTCCCCCTCCCATTAACCCATTGTTGCTAAGAGAAGGCGCCCTCTTGGGAGCCGAGGGGATACTGCGACTTGCAGTTGGCAGAAAAGTGCGCAAGCTGCATATTATTCGTGCAGCTCATGCTAAGTCTGCTTCTCTTCCCGCTGACATCATCTTTCCCCTCCATTTCACGCCACTCCGGCACGCCTCATTGACACGAAGGACGAGTTTGTCAAAGCAATCAGGCTCTGGGCTGGCCCCTTGATACCACCAGCCTGCTCACGGGTTTGATCTGCTACGACTCATGCTGCGGCAGTTGTGAGTGTCATCCTTCGTCTTAGCTGCTGACCACAACTTCAAGCGGTGACCTGAAGACGAGGCTCTCCTCCACTCCAGGGCATGCGCTTGACCATGCCACGTACGACCAAGCTGCTTGGGCTGACTAAGACGAACCCAGAGTTCACGTCAGCTGAAAACGTTCTGAAACACTCGCAATATATAGTCGGAGAAGTAGCAGCAGCAGGAGGAGGAGGAGGAGGTGAGCAGTCGTTCTGTCGTCCTAGCTAGCAGCCCAATGCTGCTCAAAGAAGTTGATCATCTTAAAGAGACTGCTAAGGCAGCAGCAGACAGCAGCCGAGATGAGACCCCTGACGACAAGGGAGCAGGCGAATCTCGCCCCAGGGACATACTGCTGCTCTTGCTGCTGCTACTCCTAGCAATTATAGCTACTACGTAGTGCCATGACTGCTACAAGGACTGCAGTACATCTGCCACTACGAATTACTGGTGACTGTGATGATGTTCACGGTTCTTCCTCCTCCTACTACTACTACTACTACTACTACTACTACTACTACTACTACTACTACTCCCTACTCCTACTCCTACTACTACTACTACTACTACTACTACTACTACTACTACTACTACTACTACTACTACTACTACTACTCCTACTCCTACTCCTACTCCTACTCCTACTCCTACTCCTACTCCTACTCCTACTACTCCTCCAAGCTCCTCCTCCTACTCCTACTCCTGCTCCTACCACCACCGCAAGAATAACTGCAATAAGGCTGCTGCTTCACCTGCCGCGAGTACAGATCTTTAAAAGCCAAGGAAGTTTCCGATGCATCCATCCTCCAAGAAGACACGTACGTCAACAAAAGTCCTTGCGGACGTAAAGTTCAAGACCAGCACATGTGTCACAAGTGCAACTGAAATCATTGTGACAGGTCTTCGGCGCACTTCGGGACTCTGCGTCCAAGGTGCAGAACGGCGGCAGCATGAACGAGCGCCAGACGGCAGCCCTCCAGCATCTGGATCGCACTCCGAGCTACTTTTACCCCTAAGGGTCCATGTACCTAAATAGGGAGTACTTGGGCCTTAAAGTACCTCCTATATAGGGACTTTGGGCCCCAAGTGTTCCCTATTTCGGTACATGGACCCTTAGGGTACTGGGTCCTGCAAAGCGGTCTACGTGGGGTCAACCTTAAAGGGGCTCCGTCATGGTTCGCCTTGAGTTGTTTTTAACATAACATTCAGAGTCAGCTCCCACATCTTGTCAAAATGGCCTCCAAGCAGACCTAATGCCTCGAATACCAGACATTCCTAGGAATGTTATCAGTAAGATCCCATCTCACCCCCTATCATCGAGCGATAACTGTGCAAGAGGTCCGAACCGGATATCAAAGAACCCTACCGCAGAACTGCATCGCTGTCTTCATACGGGCAGGTCATGAATAGCCTCAAACCTTCATCAGACCCAGATCCCTAGAGCGTGACACGCCTACAACCTCCCGCTACGCAAGCTGCTGCAAGGCGTGGGCTGCAGCGGCCCTTCTCGATGGTCCAGGGCCCTCCGGGAACTGGCAAGACATCGTTCCTTGTGCATCTGGGCCACTTCAATACCGCAGGGCCCTAGGGGGTTGGGGACTAATAAGATGCAGAGTAGGCCCTTACTGCCCAGGTTCCCTTATGTTGTTGAAAGGGCACCCTGTTGTATTCCTGTGGTTACTCTTGGGTCTCGGAGATCCACGGGTGCTGTCTTGTGAGCCTGCTTTGCACTCCTGTCTCCACCCATCTGCCATACCTTTTCAAAGCGACAATGCGTGGTGCTTAACGCCCTAAACCCACTGTACACGTAAACGCTTGCGACACGGGTGGGAAAAAAACACTGTACATCACGCTGACATTCAAGCTACGGAGCTAGACGAAGTGCAGCAGTGATTCTGTCAGCCCCCGGGCTCACAGGCTTCCCCTCAAACAGCCAAATTTTGTCGTAAAATTTTCACCGTGCGCAGATTGAGCCCACTAGTCGTTGCCCAAACCCGCGCAGGCGCATGTGAGCATTGAATTGCAGCTTGACCCATATCGGGCGTTTGAATCCGCGATTCCCTGCAATAAGAAGGAAATTAGCAAGGATGATTCAAGCAGTGTCCCAGCCAAGCTACATCCTCGCATGAGGTTGCCAGAAGCACGAGTTTTACCGGAATACAGGAGGACCAGGATGGGGTTCTAGGCTTCATCATCCCCATAATCAACCCTGTAAAGGGCGGTTCTCAGGGGTTGTCGGGTATAATCGCCCAGCCTGGAAGACTACTCTTCTTGTCTTCTGCTTCCTGCATCTAAGACGCGTTTTCATCGTCTCTTCCTAGAAGTAAGCTGCGGATGCGGCAGCGTCCCAGGCAACTTGCCTGGGCTTCCAGCGTGTGCGCGCGGAATGATGCCACGAACGAGTGCTGCCTCACCCTGAACCCTAAACCCTAAACCCCAAACCCTAAATCTTAAAGTCAGTAACAAGCATGTCGCTCAAGCCCATGAAGCCTGTCATCATCTTAGGCAGTTCATCGTGGCTGCACTCTCTGTGCGTGACCGCCGCGCTCGACCCGATTTTGGCAGGGTCCTGGCGGGAGTTGCCAAACTGGTTCGAGTCTGTATATTAATTGTAAATGAACTGTGTATATCCACATTGTATATTATATGGGTGGCTGTCAAAAAAATGATCCCTTTTTGGGGGACCCTAAATACTAGGTGCCGTATTATAATAGGGATCCAAATAAGGGACCGTAATTTTGACAACCACCCATATAATATGCATATATATATATATATTTATTTATTTTTTATATTTATATTTATTTATACACTTACATATACATATACGCATATTTTTGCCTCCAGACCTCGAGGGATGGAGTCCACAGGCCCAGTTCTTCAGGTGGCAGCGACTGCCTCAAGAGGTGTTCAGGGATGTTCAGCGTGTAGGGTGATATGCTGCGCTAGACGTTGAGCCGTGGCCCACTTCCGCGACTTCGCAGCGTGTAGGGGGGGGGGGGGGGGGGGGGTTCTAGAGGGCCATATGCTCGTGGACGCGGCACCGCCCTTCCGCATAACACAGCCGTGTTGTGCGCTGCACACGTTAAGCCTTTCGTAGGCCGCGATGGGTAAGTTGGATCGTTTTGGGCGTGATATTCTAGAAGCATCCAGGCAAGATTTTGTAGGCCCTGCGGGGAATCAAGAGGTTCTTGTGAATCAAGTTCGCATTCTGCAGTATACTTTTGTGATGCTTCCGTTTGTATCAGGTGTGCGCACCTTCCAACCATGCGGCAGACCACGTTCTGGACAGATTAGTCAGTGACACGGATGTTCCGGCTCACTTGATCACTCGCGTCTACTCCAGATTCATTGAGCGGGCTTACGGCAGCCTGTACAAAGGCGGCCGTTTTGAAATGGACGAGCCCTCGGGAAAAAACTAGAAAGTGATTAGTCCCTGCTGAGAGCAGTAGGAGAAGGAGTGCTCGCAGTTTATATCGAGTAGACAGTCCCTCAGGTGGCGCGTGGAAGGCGGAGTATTCCTTCGAGATTCAGCCTCATTTGGAAGAGCATTCGCTGCACTGGAAGGTGCACGGCACGAGTCAATTGAGGATGGCCCCGCCGGCGCACGGCCACCAAAAAGCCTATGACAAGGCATACGTGGAAGCAGAGACAAGAGTCCTCAATCAGAGCAAGATTGTGATTACTACTTGTGCGAATGCCTACCTGCACTCCGCTTTGATGCAAGAAGAGAAGCAGCAAATTCTCCGACCAGTGAAGTTCGACACCATCGTCATAGACGAGGCTGCCCAGGCCCCAGAGCCTGATGTTGTGCTGCCGTCGGCCTGCGCTACAACTCGGGTCGTGGTCGTAGGCGCGAGCCTTCCCAAGCTTGGGTTTGAAGTTGGAGTAGATTATTACATAAATTAATATATATATATATATATATATCTATTTATATGTGTGTGTATGTACTAACTGATTTATATTTACATGTGTCTACTTGCGATCTATTTGTTGTTTGTTGCTTACATATGTCTTCATTCTCACAGTTAGTTATTCACCGTGCAGGTGACCACAAGCAGCTTGGACCCGTGGTGCCAGAGCGGAACTTGTGCTCGCCTTACGTCAACATCCTGAAGATGCCATTCCTAGAGCGCATGCTCAAGAACCCACGCCGCTGGGAGGCGCGTCGTGGGTTTACAGCGATTTAGCGAGTTTGGGGTTTAGGGTTTAGGGCAGACCTATTGACTGCTTCAGTACATATTGAGGCAGTCAGAGACAAGTGCTGATACTTGGCTACTCTTTGCGCAACAGCAGTTGTGGGAGGCCAGCACTATGCTGAACATGCAGTACCGCATGCACCCGTCCATCCGCAGCTTCCCATCGTCGCAGTTCTACGACTCCAAGCTGGAAGATCGAGTGGCCATCCCTCACCGCCCTGAGCTGACGCTTTTCATGCCCTTGCATTTTTTTGTCTTTGGGAGTACTATTATACCTTAACATTTTTTGGTTCTGGGTTCCCACTATAGCCACTTATACCTAAAAGTACATATATATTTATATATACTGTTTCTCCAGGGTCTAGAACAAAATAGGGGTATTTCCTGGGGCTGTAGCACCCTGTAGTACTTAAGACGCGGCAGAGGTTGCTATGTCTCTGAGCCCAGGAATTTGCATGACAAGCTAAGGAATCGCATCTGGCCGGAGGCGAAAGAGCATAGGCGGTTCATCGACTGCCGAACGCCGCAGTCGATGGGTCTGTCGCCTGAGCTCACTCGGACATGCGACGCAGCCCTTACTGAGAACAAGACTTCGCTCAAGAACGTTGGCGAGGCCAAGGTTGCTGCAGGGCTGTGTTCCCTACTTCTCAAGCAAGGGCGCTGTGAAGCGAGGGACATCGCCATCATCACGCCATATCGGGCCCAGCAGTACGAGATCCGTGGCAGGTTGCAAAAGGACATCCCAGGCGCGGAACGCAGCAATGTAAAGCATGCGCATGCCTGACAGCTCAAGGATAGTTGTAGGGCAAGCCACCATGAGAATAATCTAATCGGCATGTTGGGAGATGTTGGGTTGGCCCTGGCAGGCTCCAAGCACATACTGGTGGGCACCGTCCACTCCTTGCAGGGCTCAGAACGCGAGTTCATCATTATCAGCTTCGTGCGCAGCATCTCCGATGATGTGCAGGACTTCTAGGGCGTAACCGGGTCAGCGCCTCTTCTGCCTGTGTAGCTACACGACAACAGCAGAGACGAATGCTTGCAGGACATCGCTCCATCCGAGGAGGTGCGGCATTCCCTAAATCATTGGGTCAGGTTTTGCTGAGGGTTGCATCGTCCAAAGCCCAGATGGGTTGCTTCGCAACATCAGTCGATGTATCCGAAGCTCAACGTCCCAAACCTCTCAGAAGAATCCGAGATCCCCCCAAAAAGCAGGCCACCTCCATGGGAGACTCGCTTGCCTTGAGGGAGATGCGAAAAACAAGACTCGGCATCTTAGAAGACAGCATCTCGTTTGCGCTTTGGGGGGGACAGCTGAGGATGTCAGGAAGCGGGACTCACAATGTGTAGACTTTTGTTGCGGTTGAGCTTGTGTTGTTGTGCTTTGCATAATCTTTGACCTTAAGTTGTTGTTTCTTTGTTGCCCTCAAGTTTGTGTGTTGTACTTTCTCCAGGTTTATTGTTATTGTTATTATGATTATTATTATGTTTGTTTTACGTTTATTATTATTATATATGATTATATATTATTATTATCATGATTATTATATTTTATGATTATTATATATATATATATATATATATATTGTTTTTTTTGAAGGGGGGGGGGCGCTGCGGCTGAGCGGGTTCCTGGCGTCTTGGTTTCCTGGCTTTGGGCCTTTCTGGCTTTTCGGCTTGGGGGCTTCTCGGCTTTTGTTGCCGTTGCTTCTCTTATGCCTATATAGTAGCAGTAGAACATACTTATTGTTGCTGCTGGTGGGGGCAGACTCAAGAGAAGCAGCAGCAAGAACAACTAGTGTTGAAGGCTTAGCTCTACAGATGACATGTTGGGAAACAGCGGAGCAATTGACATGTTTCACTTGCTGCTGCTGCGCTGCCTCCTGCTCTTCTTGTTCCGTCCCAACCCTAAACCCTAAATCCTAAACCCTAAACCCCCCCCCCAAAAAAAAAAAAAATGAAACAAGGCCGGCTGCTCAACGTGGCCCTCACCCGTGCCAAATATGGCCTGGTCTGCATTGGCAACTCGGAGGTTCTGAGCAATGGATCCAAGGACTGTCTTTTCGGGTTTGGGGTTTAGGGTTTAGGGTTTAGGGTTTAGGGTTTAGGATTTAGGGTTTAGGGTTTAGGGTTTGGGGTTTCGGCTAAATCAGGGATATCAGGGTTTGGGGGGGGGGGGGGGGGTTTGTCGGCTTAGGGTTTAGTCGGGTTATTAGGGTTGTCAGGGTTTACGGGGGTTTTCAGGGTTTAGGGTTATCAGGGTTATCGGGGTATCAGGCTTAGCAGGCTTTAGGGTAAAAGATGTAGGGTTTACAGGGTTTATACTGTAGGGTTAAGTGGGTTTAGAGGGTTTATACGGATTTTTGGGTTTTAGGGGTTTATTTGATAGGGTGTTTCAGCAGGGGTTATGGGGTTTGTAGGGTTTGCATATAGGGTTTTCACGATCAAGCATATGTTTTGTTGTGCTGAGACGTTGGATTAACAAGTTCTCGGTCTTCTGGGTGCCCGTCCACTCTGCTAGTTGAGTTCGGCATCGCTTCGTTGCAGCATCAGTCAACTGTATGTATTCCTGCGGGAGAGGTTGGCTGAGCAAACAGAACATGTTTCCCCGCAGAGCTTGTTCTTCTCTTCCGTGTGGTCCTAAACCCTAAACCCCAAACCCTAAACCCTAAACCCTAAACTCTGCAGAAGCTGCGGAAAACAACTCCCGAGCCCCCCCTGAACAGGACTACTACGACTTGATCCAGGATTTGAAGCGGCGTGGCTGCCTGGTCAGTCGCGAGGACCTTTTCTTATAAGCTCAGCCGGGTTCAGAGCCTTTAGAGCAGAAACCCCAAACCCCCCTCGACCGAAACTCTAAAGACCCTAGACACTATAGACCCCAAACGCTAGACCTAAACCCAAAAAAACCCTAAGTAGCAGCTGGCGGCCCCCAGGACTTCCTGCAGAACGGCCGGAGTTCTCAACGACTGATCCGGCACAAGCCCCGGAGGTGTCTGAATGCTTGAGAGCGACTTTTTAATCCCTCAAGAACCCAACACCTACTGTTTTTTAGACTCGTATTTGTAAAGCCCCTTACAGGAGAACAAAAAGGGCTTTGGGTTCTTAAGGTAGTGACTTAGTGAGCATCGCAGAGCTCAAGCCATCAAGGCACAATTTTCACGAACTATCGGATCTACAGCCTTGCAGCGGTTTAGGGTTTAGGGTTTAGGGTTTAGGGTTTAGGGATACGGCTGCAAGTTGCTCTAGACTAGAACAAGGTTTTCGAGGCCGGGCAGCCCCACCTCTGCCCCAAGGTTTCGGCCCTGCCAACAACGAAGTGCAGAAGTTGAGGCCCTCCAAGAGACCTGGACGAAGTAGAGCCCTGAAGAAAGACAGGAAGAGCAAAACACACAGCAGCATCAGCAGCGGCGGCAGCAGAGGCAACAGCAGCAACAACAACAACAACAACAACAACAACAACAACAACAACAACAACAACAACAACAACAACAACAACAACAACAACAACAACAACAACAACAACAACAACAACAACACAACAACAACAGCAGCACAGCAGCAGCAGCAGCAGCAGCAGCAGCAGCAGCAGCAGCAGCAGCAGCAGCAGCAGCAGCAGCAGCAGCAGCAGCAGCAGCAGCAGCAGCAGCAGCAGCGGCAGCAGCAGCGGCAGCGGCAGCGGCAGCGGCAGCGACAGCGACAGCGACAGCCACAGCCACAGCGACAGCGACAGCGACAGCGACAGCGACAGCGACAGCGACAGCGACAGCGACAGCGACAGCGACAGCAACAGCAACAGCAACAACAACAGCGACAGCGACAGCAACAGCAACATCAACAACAAGAAGAACAACAAGAACACCAAGAACACCGAACCGACACCAGCACCATAAACAACAGCAGCAGCAGCAACGGCTATATGGTCGAGACAATCGCAGTGGCAACAAATGAGCTGCACCATGCAACAGCAAGCACTACAAATCAGCAACAACCATCAACGCCATCATGTAGCAAGTAACAACCAACAGCATCATTATTGAGGCTCACTGTAAGGTCAAGAGGCGGCCGGCTGCAAACCTTCTCGTTTGTGTTAGAGCCTTCGCCCTGTCAATGGCAATGTGAAAACCTCGTGGCGCATCGGAAGTCTGAAGCCATCCCAGGGGACCAAAGTGAGCCCTAAAAGGGTTTTATGGTCCATCATATGCCTTAGAAATGAGGGATTACAGTAGTACAGGGTCCATAATATGCCTTAGAAATGAGGGGTTACAGTAGTACAGGGTATATGACTCTCCAAGCTTAGGGTTCCTTTGGTCCTCAAGGATTCTTCTCCTGCCTTGTGGCACCCATCATGACGGAGCAGCACCGCTGGGAATGCGAGCTTGGGCTCCCTTTAGCTGCCCCGCAGTCTGCCGAATTTTCCTACAAAAACTCCCCGCGTGCCATGCTATGGCGCGGTCTCCGCTGCCTTTGCGGGGCCTTGAGCTGCAGCTCTCTGCTGGCCTTGCGCCACGAAGGCCACTCTCCGCCTTTGAGGTTTAGGGTTTAGGGTTTAGGGTTTAGGGTTTAGGGTCTAGGGTCTAGGGTTTAGGGTTTAGGGTTTAGGGCCACCCTGCCCCCCCCCAAACAGACGTTGCAACCGGAAGCCACCCAAGAAGCGCACCAGAACATGAAACCCACACAACACGCCCCCGAGACTCCCCGTGGGACAAATCTGTGGCTTCCCAAATGAGGGTTTAGGGTTTCAGGGTTCAGGGCTCAGAGTTTGGGGTTTGGGGTGTAGGGTTTTGTGTGCCTTATTTGGTAGCCCGGGTTACCCTTCTACCTTTTTTTGGTTCTGGGTTCCCTTGAACACCAACACAAGACAGGGTGCCCTTATCAGAATATGGTTCCATGGGCTACAAAGCTTATTGGGGTCCTTCGTGTGAGGTAATCAACCCTAAACCCTAAACCCTAAACCCTAAACCCTAAACCCTAAACCCCTAAACCCCTAAACCCCTAAACCCCTAAACCCCCCGAAAATGTCTGCAGGTAGCGGTGCGACGACCCTCGGGGTCGGCAAAGTCCTACCGCCCTTTCCATCCTTCAGAACCCACCCCTCAGAAGCCCTGATGCTTCGTCTTGCTTACCAACCCCCCCCCCCTAAAAAACCCTAAACCCTAAGCCCCAAACCCTAAACCCTAAACCCTAAAACAAAAAAAAAAACCTTAGAAGGTCAAGATGGATGGTTATCTTCTGGTTTGTTTTTTTTTTCTTGGGCGGGGGGGGGGGGGGGGAGGTCTTAGGCAAAGTCGTAGTATACAAGACTTAGAATGAAAAAGATCCCACTAAGCTCCCTGTGAAGCCAAGCCCTGCCAGCCGGCCACGCGGACGTGGACCCAGCGAAGTACAAGGCCAGTCTTTCACACGTCGTTGCGGAGGCTAAGGCTTTGGGAGACGGTTCATTTCTATTCCTAATTATATGTATTACATTTTTTGAACCCGCGCTATGCTACTGCCTGAGAGTATTATATTTATGTTTAGGATTATTCCGGCGTAGACCCAAACCGTGAGGGACCACATGGACACACTAGAGCAGTCCAATGGACCAAAGGGCATGTCCACAAGACACCAACAGCCCAGAAATCCAATAGCTATGACAGCTTCGCATGTCAGAGGCTCTTCGGGAACCTATAGACCAACAGCGAGGACGGTTTCGGATTTCGCGAGCCCGGACATCCAAAAGCGACGACAGCTTTGCACTGCGTGAACCCAGGTGTCCAAATCAGTTTCGAGCTTGGGGGAGACCGAACGTCCAGCAGTGACTTGTAATTTCGCGAACCCAGGCATCCAAAAGCGAAAGGCGGCTTCGAAAATTGTAGACTGGACATGACTGGGCTCGCGAAGCGAACCAATCCCAACAAATGTGCACGGGACCTGGGGGGGAACGGTCATTTGGACCAAATGAACCCTAAAAGGGGCTATGGCTCCATGTAACCCTAATAGGGGTTACAGTAGCATAGGTATACGACCTCAATTATAGGATTCTTGTGGTCCTCAAGGAAAGTGTACAGGACCTGGGTGAGAACACGACTTGATCAGAATCCGCGAGGCTAGAAGCATGCGATTTACGATGCTTGGTCTCCCGAGACCCTATTACTATTAATGCGGCCGTTTTTTTCTCTTCTTCTTGGCCGCTATATTATTATAGTATTAAAACTATGAAGAGAATAAGAGAATTAAAATGCAAGTGAACGAAGTGAGTGCGCGATTTTAATGAACGCGTGAACGAAATGCGCGGGCTCACTGTAATTCTCCTATTATATACGCCCGCGGGAACAGTAATAATATGATAGTATACGCACCCTTATAATGAGTACTTTGGGGCGCATTACTTTGTATTATAAACGCGCTCAAATATAATATCGTGAGCGCGCAAAGAACCCCGCAAAACCAACCAACCTCGTGACTCCTAAACAGCATATATATACATATTTATAGCGCTCATGATTTTTGTACTAAGTATTTCTACACAGCACTGAAGCATGTCATGGTGGACAGGCGTGGCACCTCACGACCGGGGACCTCCAGGCCCTGATCGCCACGCACGTGCGGATGAACCAGACAGAGATGCCCGTCAGTGACTCGGTAGGCCCTGATAAGGGACATTTTTTCATGTTAGCCCTTATTGGGTTTGAAGAGGATCATCTTCAGGAATATATTTTTACCCTTATTTGGGTTTAAGAGGGTCATAACTTAGGAATGTGTTTTTTTCTGGAGGGTTTTAATGGCCATCTGAGGTGACGAGGCCTCCCTCCAAGGGTGGCTGGCACAGGTCTCCCAGGTCAGGCCACTGCCGGAACTGAAAGATGGGCTGTCACCCACATGCCAGACGCAGGTGCCTCGGAGACCAGATATGAACCTCAAAAATTGTGGTCCAAAAAGAACTATACGACCATAATTCTCGATAAGGTATATGAACCATAAACCCTTACACTGCCATAAGTCTCATGAAGGTCTATGAACCATAATTAAACCCTTTTAGGGTTCACAACTCGTCCCACAGGTGGGGATCCTCCTACACGAGCTCCGAGACCACTGCCCGGAAAGTGTGCCTGAGCAACTTGAGGAGTTCTCGGGCGCAATGCACTGGTATCGAAGCGGAATGAACTGCTCCCAGACCCTTGGGGACCAAATGAACCCTAAAGTTTGGGTCATATACCCTATACTACTATTAATGCCTATGAAGGTATATGAACCATAAACCCTTTTAGGGTTCATTTCGTCCACAAGGAGCGTTCAAGACGTACTCGTTCATGGCCGGGACTTTCTCCGGGCCGTACAGGTCCCTACTCGGACCACGGTCCCGGAAGAGTTCCCGGAGGATCTCGTGGCCCTGGTAGGCCGCTGGCTTTTCATGGAGCGGTGGATGGTGCCGCTTGCCACCGCTTCGAAGCACGCGCTCCTGTGGGCCGGATTTTGGGAGGCTGAGCCAACTGGGCGAGCTAGCATCAGCAAGCTCAACCACTTTGCAGAGCTGATGGATCACCAGACGATCCACCCCAACACAGCGCTCGGGCGCATCATCGAAGACAGCGGCCAGGTCAGCGAGTGTTACGGCAAGAGCCGGGACAACCTGACTGTGCAGTTAGCTGACAACCTGTGGTCCATTGCGAGCATGTCCTTTGTCCTCGGCATGAAGCAGAGCGGCCAGGGAACTGTCGTGGCAGTGGTGAATAAGGAGATGGATGGGGCCCATGCACTAAAGGCCTCGGTTCTGGCCCAGTACGAGATCCCGACCATTGGGATGGCATCGTGGGGCATGGGTTGGAACCCCCACATAATCCTCATCGATCTTCGAGGCACTTGCGATGACACCAGTGCTTTTCTCATTGAACGACTGGCAGCAGGCTTGGGCAGGGCATGGGGAGAGTATGAACTCTATCAGAGCTTTACTACTGAAGACTTCGCCAAGCTCGCGAGCCCTTCCTGGAGTTGCATCGACTGCAGCGCTCACAGCGGCTGCGAGCTAGACGACCTGGCAGAGGTCCTGCGCCCGGTTGTTGAGGCCGGCCGGGTGAAGTGTGGAATGTGTTAGTGTGCATCTGGACATGTACCGGCAATCAGCCCAGTAAGAAGAAGCAGCTGCGGCTTCGCGTTCCCGAGGGTCGAGAGCTAGTCAGGGTCGTACTCTGAGACTGGGGATGCAGGGTTTATAAGGTTTAGGCCCCGGGTTAGGATGTGACTTGGGGACCATGAACCTTAAAATTGGGGGGTCATATACCCTATACCACTATATTTCTTATTAAGGTAATATGAACCAGAAGCCCTTTTCAGGGTTCATTTCGTCACCAAGGTAGGGTTTCGAGGGTTCGGTTTAGGGTTTAGGGTTTTCGGGTTTAGGGTTTAGGGTTTAGGGTTTAGGGATCCAAACCTGGTCTTGCGGCAAGCATGTCGACCAGAGGGTCCATGAGTGCCATGGTCTAGGGTTTAGGGTTTAGTTTATTAGGGTTCAGGGTTTAGGGTTTAGGGTTTAGGGTTTAGGGTTTAGGGTTTAGGGTTTAGGGTTTAGGGTTTAGGGTTTAGGGTTTATTGGGGTTTAGGGTTTATTTGGGTTTAGGGTTTAGGGTTTAGGTTTTAGGGTTGCAATACCAATGGTTCCCGTTCAAATTTGAAAAACACTGCCAGGAGAGGGGGTACGAAATGTTGTGGGCGCCTTTTGCCCTTGGAAAGGGTGTACGGTCCATATTAATAGGGATTATACTATGGGGTATATGGGGGTTTTACGAAATTAGGGCACCCCAAATATGGACCCCAAAAAAGTAGGATCCCCTTACACAAGGGAGCCCAAACAAGGTACCCCCAATATTTCAAAGCCCCATATGACCTCATTTTTCGGGTTCCTTTGGTCTTCAAGAAAGGGAGAGCAGTAAGGTACCCCTAACATGGTAAACCCCCATATGACCTCATTCTTCGGGTTCCTTTGGTCCTGAAACCCTAAACCCTAAACTCTGAACTACGCAGGCAAAGCGCCTCCGCGACAAGGTCGAGGAGGAGCTGCGCTTTGCCGTCAAGCGTCGCAACATCCGGTTGATGAAGCAGTTGCTGGCCCCGGGGCCCAAATACAGAGTTTTGGGCTTAGGGGTTAGGGTTTATAGGGTTCAGGGAATAAATACGAATAGCTTTGCCCTTATCGTCCCTGTTAATGAATATACTAGACTAAACCCCCCTCTCCCTCCAAAAAAAGAAAAAAAAGACCTGTTCCAGTTATGTGGGCCCCATATAGTATAGACTCCGGAGATCATTCGATGCTTATCCTTAGACCCCTGGGAGGATCCAAAAAGTCGAACCCCCCAAAATTACCCCATACTACTACTGGGTCATTGTTTTGGATCCTTAAGGGGATCTACTTTTTGGATCCTCCCAGGGGTCTACCCTAAACCCTAAACCCTAAATCCCCCAAACCCGAAGCCAATGGATGTCTCGCTCCTCTCACGAGGCCATCGTCGGGGCCGGGCCCCCAGCTTTCCCTTTCACAGGAAGAGAGACTGTAAGGATCCAATGTGAACATGTGGGTTTAGGGAGGGTTCAGGGTTTAGGGTTTAGGGTGTAGGGTTATATACTTGGGCCCTAGATAGGTTCATGGCGCCAAAAGCCCAATAAGGGCGCAGCCCCGGACGTGAACGCTCGGAGCACATATGGAAAGGCTCAGGGTTGGCCACTCTACTACGCCGTGCAGAAAGGATACCTGGAGGAGGCGAAGCTTGGTCGACCATCGGTGTATGGGCCCTTATTCGCTTTGAAGGAACCCTTATTTGGGAAACCCTAAACCCTAAACCCTAAATAGCTTTTAAGAGGCCCAGCCTAGGAAGCTACTGTTGGCCCACGGCGCAGTCCTCGACCTCAAGGACATGTCAGGCAGGCAGGTGCTCCACATCGCGGCAGAAAGAGGCAACGCAGAGATGGTGGGCCTGCTGTTCCTCGGGGACCAAATATGAACCGTAAATTGGGGGGGGGGATTTAGGGTTTATAATTTAGGGTTTAGGGCTCCTATTCCTCTGCAAGGTTGGCCCATGGTGCAGACCCCCATGCGCTGGACGCAGAGGGGCTCACGCCGCTTGAGCAGGCCGGCAATGAGACTTAGCTGTAGAGTATAGGTAGCCTTTGACCTTTTTGGGGTACTAAACCCTAAATCCTAACCCTAAACCCTAAACCCTAAACCCTAAACCCTAAACCCTAAACCCTAAACCCCAAGGGTACTGGACAACTAAGGAGAGGGTAAAGGATCTGCTCCGCGAGGCTTCGAGGCCATCCGACCCTTGAGGCCACCTGCAGCGCCCAGCAGAGAAAACAATCTAGGGTTTGGGGTTTAGGGTTGAGGGTTTAGGGTTTAGGGTTTAGGGTTGAGGGTTTAGGGTTTAGGGTTTAGGGTTCAGGGTTTAGGATTTAGGGTTGAGGGTTTAGGGTTGAAGGGAGTGCGGCTCTTCAGGTTTGGGAAGCTCCGACCGTGCAGTCCTCGTTCTGGAGTCAGCGGGTACGGGCTTCATTACTGACCTTAGCTAGGGACTTTGGGGTGGCTTAGGCTCGCGAACAGCCCGGACCAGCTCTAGACTGGTGCAGTAAAGGTTTCTAACCCTAAACCCTAAACCCTACACCCTGAGGGCTTGGGGGATTTGAGTTCAAACAATCAGGTGTAGCCTTGGAGAATACATGAACCCTAAACGGGTTCATGAGTCCACAGACTTTCATAGAAATTTTCATAGCATACCCAAAGGCTCCAATGAAGTACTTTTTTGGGGTAGTATACTAGAATCCCCTAGAACGAACCCAAAAAGGAACTGCATTGGAGCCTTCAAGTAGGGTATATGACCCCAAGGTTCATTTTGTCCCCTAAGGAGCTTTGCATTTGCTGAGGGCTTTTGGTGCCGAAAGGCTACGTACCCTGACCCCGTTTGTCGCAACGGCGTCGGGCGACTGGGTGCTATGCTTTGGGATGTTCCCCTTATACTAACAGCTCCTTACTAGGATTAACTTACCCCCTATTCGAAATCCCTACTAAGGACTCTTGGTATAAGGGGAACATCCCAAGCTCTGCTTCAAAGGGGGCCGCAAGATCCCCCGAATTGACCCGAGTTCCCCTCCTTAATGCTTCCTAAAACGATCTCTGCGATACGCTCCGCGATGTTCGGGATGCAAAAGCGATTAGAAGCTCCCACTCCCGCGCTGACCATCGCCGCTGACATCTGGCCGACATGAGCGAATGCGGCCCAAGGCACAAGAGAAAGCCAGTTTTGTGCGTTGCAGATGATCGGCCTCTTTGGCTGAACCTGTGCAAGCGAAGCTGCGTCGTGGAGAGCCGTAAGACAGGGTGGCGGTCGCAGCGGCTGAAATGCGCACGTGCAAGCAAGGCATGCTCTTTCGTTACTTTCGTTGGTGAAAACCTCAAACGTCAAAGGAAGCCCTTTCCAGCTCTCTGTCTTCCGAAACCGGAGGAGACCAAAAGCACATGTGCTCCAACATCAGGGAGGCTCAGCCCAAGACCCCCACAAGCCCTCAGCCTGTTGCTTGCGAAACGACGAGGACCTTCAGTTGCTTGGAACTGGTGATTTGCCAGGCTTGGATCAAGGAGGATAGAAGCTTGCTATATCCCCCTTGAGAATTATTTTTTGTTTAAATATAAAACCCAAGAGGATAGTAAAAAATATTTGTTTATTCAGGTTCTAAAGGGGGAGTATGGCTTGCTTGTTTCCGCTCCTGTTGCTCCCATTCCTTCCACCTGGGGAGCTTCAATGAAGGCAATTTTGCAGGACGTCTGCGGGTGCGGAAGTCGCTTGGGGGGCTTGAAGGGTTTTTCGGAAGGTCCCATAAGTTTTTTAGGGTTTAGGGTTTAGGGTTTAGAAGTTTTTTAGGGTATCACAGAGTCTTTCTTGAATCGCAAGCAGGTGGGGCACCCTTTTTTTGGGGGTTGGTTACTTGATAAGGGAGCCTTGAACCAGCAGGGCACAACTGGGCCACCAAGTTTTTGTTGGTCCCCGATCTTCTTTGGGGAATCATTCTTTGTGGTACTTTACTGTAGCTTTATATAGATCCTTACCTTTTCTGGGCTTATTGGTTTCTTATTAAGGCAGCTAAAAGTTTAATTTGCAGCTACCCTCCTGTGTGCAGCCAAGCATTTTCTGAACACAAAGCTCTGGCTATCCACGCTCTGTGCGATGTGAGGCCCCGGATCTTCCCTAAACAGTCCCCCAGTTTAGGGTTTAGGGTTGAGGAACCCTAAGCCCTAAACCCCAAACCCTCTGCCAACTTGCGGGAGTTCAAAGCATGGTTAGCTCTTGGGGGGCAGTTTAGGTTTAGGGGTTAGGGTTTAGGGTTTAGGGTTTGGGTTTAGGGTTTAGGGTTTAGGGTTTAGGGTTTAGGGTTTAGGGTTTAGGGTTTAGGGTTTAGGGTTTCGGGTTAGGGTTTAGGGTTTAGGGTTTAGGGTTTAGGGTTTAGGGTTTAGGGTTTAGGGTTTAGGGTAGAAAGTGAGCATGTGAATTCACCTGATTACAATACGGTTTCTGGCCTCCCAAGAAACCGTGGCACGAACTTGGGGTGTTCCCCCCTGATGCGAACAGTCCTTAGTTGGGATTCCAGTACCCCCGAGTATAATCCTGACAACCTAGTAGTAGAGTAGGTAACCTTGAACCTTTTTGGGGTCATATAATCCCCTTTAAGTCCCAAAGGTTAACCTTTCGTTCCCCCGGGGTACTGGGAAACTAAAGCAAAGGAGCTGTTAGTATACCAGGATGCGCTATTATACCCTAGAACCTCCCAAAAAGACCCTTTATAGGGTTGATTATGGGGATTATAAGGCCTAGTAGCCCATCCTAGTAAGGGGGAACATCCCCAGCACGAGCTGCGCAGGATTTTTTCTGGTTCAGGGCTGTCTTGTGTGACAAGGGAGGAGGCCCTACTTGGAGGTCCATGGTACTTTTCACCAAGAAAAACTGTACTTATAAACATTTTGGGGCACTTAAGGGTGCTTAGACTTGGGTTATGACCACACTTATACTTGGTTAGTTCCATGAACCTCCAAGTAAACCCCTAAACCCCAAGACCCTGAACCCTTAGACCCATATACACCCCCCGTGCATCCTTAGCTCTACGTGGCGTGTAGTTGTTAGAGCTTGTTGCTTGCTCAGTCCAGGGTCTGATAGGATTTGGAGGGGGGGGGGGGGGCATTTTTAGTACTGTTTTTGGGAACTGCAAAGCAGCAGCGACCCCCCTGAACAGCCGTCATCCTTCTGTGAGCGGATATATTTAACAGTAGCTGTCGTTCAATTGCGTTTTTTTTGCGGTTTTTTTCTTCGGGTGTGCGAAGCCGTCTATTGCACCCACCCACTGCCTCCACCTGCTTTTTAGGCTCTACACACCCTAAACTTGGGATGTTCCCCTTAAACTAGCAGTCCTTAACAGTATAATACCCCCTATTATAATGCTTGTACAAGGGGGAACACCTCAACCCGAAGCCTCAACGCTACACACCAACAGTCCTTAACAGTATACAATACCCCCGATTACTATGCTTGTATAAGGGGGAACATCTCCTCCCTAAACCTCAACCCTAAACCTCAACCCGAGACACCAAACCTGAAAGGACGTTGGTCCTGCTCTCCCTCGTCTATGTCACCCAGGCTGCCACAGGCCATCCCAGTTCTTCAGAAGAGCTGACCGTTTAGGGTTTAGGGTTTAGGGTTTAGGGTTGTTTAGGGTTTAGGGTTCCGCGGAACAGAGTTCGTGTGGCAGCATCCTGATTCCCGGCCAGCCCGGATGCAAAAACAAGGGTTTAGGGTTTAGGGTTTAGGGTTTAGGGTTTAGGGTTTAGGGTTTAGGGTTTAGGGTTTAGGGTTTAGGGGACCCCCCCCCCCCCACCCCGATTGTCGCCACATGTCGCCACAGCCCACATTGGGCGAACTGATGCCACTGGTGCCATGTTGCAACCTCAGGGACGAGATGAACCCTAAAAGGGTTCATGGTTCATATGCCTTAATGAGAATGATAGTAGTATAGGGTGTATGACCCCAATTTGCATGGTTCAAAGGCCTTAGTGAGAATGATAGTAGTAGAGGGTACATGACCCCCAATTTGTTGAAGTTCATTGGGTCCCCGAGAAAAAGATTCCCCCCCAAAAAAAGTTTCCCGAAGAAGTGCCAGCCCAAGGCTTCCTCGACGATGCTCTCACGCCACGGTTCAGGGTTTAGGGTTTAGGGTTTAGGGTTTAGGGTTTAGGGTTTAGGGTTTAGGGTTTAGGGTTATTGCCGCTGACATCTTGCCGATGTAGCGAGTGCGGTCTCACGCGTGTGAAAAAGGTTGCGCTTTGCCAGGTGATCCACCTCTGATATTTGCCTTGGTGACGAAATGAACCCTAAAGGGCTTATGGCTTATACACCTTGAGAAGACTTATTCTAGTATAGGGTATGTGACCCCCAATGTTAAGGTTCATCTGGTCCCCCCCCCAAGGTGAAGCTGTGAACGAGGTGCTGCCTCCCGCATGAGCTGGAAGAATCACACACGCAAGCAAGCACAGCACACTCTGGCGTTGACGAAACCCGGAGGAGACAGGAAGCAGGGCGCTTGCAACTTGCGAAGTGCATTGCCGGCTTTTGGATCAAGGAAACGGGATCTCCGTTCCTGTTGCATTCCGTTCCCTTATCCCAAGAAGTCTGGGAGCCAGATCCTCCCCTCAGTCTTGGCGTTCAAAGCTTCTAAAAAGCTTTGACATTTTAATGCAGCAATCTTGCAGGCCCGTCTGCGGGTTGCGCTTCGGGGCTGGATCAGGAGTTTGCCCCCCCATAAATGAGAAGAATGGGGGGCATGTACCGATGGCCACAGACACCCCCAAAGAGCCCAATACCAATAACCCGATGATTAAGGAAGATTACTTCAATCATATTCGGGACCCCTTTATGATTCAGGTATATTCCTGAATGAAGGGGTTCTTTGAATTGCTCCGGAGGGACGAATGAAACCTTTGTAAGTCTCATCATAAACACCCACAGTCACGTGAAGTCACATGTTTTCACTTTCAGTTCTTAGCTCCCCCCCGAGAGCCAACATGATTCTCCCAAAGAGTGCACTACCTCTGCATCCAGGAATGTACATTAATTTACAAAAGGATCCTTACTCTCATTCAAGATATATTCCTTAGTTAAGGGCTCTGTGGGTTCTTAAACTCCCAGAAGTTGGCCCCGAGCGCGGCGGAGGTTTGGCAAAACACTACCGGGGGGGGAAGAGGGGGGGGGGGACTCTTTTGGGAAGATCCACGGTCTCGCATCGCAAGTGCATGGGACAGTCAGAGTTTTCTTGAGACATGGTTCCCCAAAGAAGACGACCAAGAGAAATGGCACTAACTTCAGGTTTTCTGGTTCAGGGTGCTTTGTGTGACATGGGACGCGGTGTGGGTGTCCCAGGGTCTTGCGAACCCTCCCCCTCCCCCACCCTACACCCTGAATAGCCCCTAAGCCCTATCCTGAGCCCTGCGTTGCGTGTCGTTGCTTAGGAGTTGGGGCATTTTTGGGAATTGCAAAGCAGCAGTGGCCCTGAACAGCTGCAAGGCTTCTGTGGTCGGATATATTCCACAGTAGCTGTACTCGCGCTTGCAAGGCCTTCTGCGAAAGGAGTTTAGGGTTTAGGGGTTAGGGTTCGCGTTCAGCCCCTACCTCCATTGCATCCACTGGCTCCAGCTGCTTCCCTGTGAAAGGACATTGGTCCTGTTCTCCCTCTTCTATGTCACCCAGGCTGCCAAGACGCGCAGCTCTCCAATCCAAGAAGCATCCTGCTTCAACTTTGATGGGGGCAGCTTGCAAGAGCTCATCTCTGAGAAGCAAATACCCTAAACCCTAAACCCTGAACCCTAAACGTTTGTGACTGCTCTTTCTCGTCTTGGAACTACTTCTTGTGGTTGACTTGGGTGTTTACTTGATGCTGCCGACTCCTGGAGAAACTAACAGGCGATTTTAGGTTTTAGGTTTAGGGTTTAGGGTTTAGGGTTTAGGGTTGCTTCACCAAGTTCTAACAGGCACATCTTGAATGTCTTGAGGCTCGCAATGGCACTCATTACTCGTGGAATTCCTTGCGATTGAGGGTTTGGCTTGGCTGAGCTGCGCAGCAACTTCCATCCAACTCCATGGGTCCTGGTACCACTGGTAGTTGGTTGCGGGCAAGTAGTGGCCTCAGAAACAGCCCCTGCGTCGTTCCTGGCGCAGATGAAGCCCATTCATGTTTCAAGTCTTTTAGCATGATGGCCAGCGTTGCACGAACGAATCAATAACAACATTCCTGCTCTCTGTTGACATCGTTTTTCCCTCGGAGCCAGAATTGGGATTGCTTGTATGCACTGACCCAAAGGGTCCATGTACCCATATAGTATATACTTGGGCCCTAAAGCTACTATATGGGAACCCCTTTAAGGCCCAAGTATATACTATATAGGTACATGGACCCTTAGGGTGAGTGTTGATGGTTTGAGTAAATCCCCCAACAAAGCCACGCAAGGCCGCAAGGCTCACGCAAGGGCCCCTAAACCCTAAACCCTAAACCCTAAACCGTCAAACATTGGCGTTTGCAAGGAATTGCGGGTAGCAATGGCCAAGGCCAGCCTTAGAACGCAGTTCTTGCCAAGGCTAGGTTTGGGGTTTAGGGTTTCGGGTTTAGGGTTTAGGGTTTAGGGTTTAGGGTTTAGGGTTTAGGGTGATCCCAGTGTCAACCAGCTCACAAGAAACGTTTCCGAAATACGCCGCCCCTGATGGAAGCTATGTTCGTCCGCCTATAAAGGCCGTGGAAAAGGACATGAAGGGGCGGTTCAGGGTTCCTATGCCATCTATCAAAGTTAACCGAAAAGAAAAACTAACCATAGGGTTGCTCCCGAAGGCTCCCTAAACTTCTCTGAAGGTTCCTACCCCTTCTTGAACCCCCCTCCCTTAAGACCTAAACCCTAATACCCTAAACCCTAAACCCCCCTCCCTTAAGACCTAAACAAGCCTAGAAATGACGGTTCCCGGCTTCCAGCGGTCTAAGCGGCATCGCAGGCAACGGCTTTGTCGCGCCAACACAGCGAAGGCCGCCTGTTCACCATCTTCCACCGCCAGAGCTGTACTGGATTCTTGGGGGGTTTAGGGTTGCAAAAAGGGATTAGGGTTAGGGTTTAGGGCTTCTTGGGCGTGATTTTTGGATGTTCCCACTTTTCCTGACAGTCCTGAATAGGGATTCTAGTACCCCTTATCAGAATCCGTATGAAAAGGACTGTTGGAATAAGGCGGAACAGTTTACAACATCTTGTTAGATCTTTTCAAGCGTGAACGTGGCCAGAAGTCAAACTCCTGAACCCTATCTGAGGGCGCATACCGAGCCCTTGCATGGTGGGAGGGTAGGCCTTGGTTTTTTTCGGGAAGTGTGAAGCAGAGGCTGCTTGAGTTTTTTCGTCTTTTTCTTCCATTCCTGAATTGGTGCCTCGCCGCACTCGCGCTCGCGACCCCAGTGTCAAAGCATGGTTCCCTTTGCGGGTGTCCGACAACAATCAGGATTCTAGCAGCTAGCCGGTTTTGGGGTGTTTTGAGGGTACCCCTATTTCGGGAAATGCCCAGGATACATTGAGGCATATACATGCGCAGCTTGAGCATCAAGTGCTCATATTGGAAGCCTACAGTGCAGAACCTTCTATCCCTGTCCTTATTGGAAGCGACAGCCAAGGGAAAGGCTTGTGCACCCTGCATCAACGATATGCACGCTCTCTATCTCTCTCTCTCTCTCTCTCTCTCTCTCTCTCTCTCTCGTTCTTGCAGAAGATGTTTGCAAAAAGGTTGGGGGGCTGCGTTTGTCAGAGCCCGTCTGGCCTTCAACTCTGCCACCACGAGTGGGTGTAAGGAGGGCGACGCCCCCCACGCTTTTTGTGCCACTGAAAAATCCAGGTACCCCCTTCAGAGTACGGCACCTGAAAGCAGCGAAGCAAGGTTGCGCGCAAGGAACCTGCCGGCGCCCTGAACCTAGTTGGGCCCTTCAGGGATATTTTACATCCTCCGTTATTGGGTTTAAGCAGGATCATGATGATTCAGGAATGTGTTTTTTTTTCATAGGACTCTTTAAGGGGCATCCTGGTAGCAATTGTTTTGCATTTTCCCTTAAGTTGGGCTCAGGAGGATCACATCTTTAGGAATCCTGGAAGCTTCTGCACTTCTCAATTTTCAGCCTCTCATACCAAGGAAATCCGTACACAAAGGACGAGAGCAGCAGCTGCGACGGTTTTACTTCCATGACCGAGGAATCATGTGAGATGAAGCTTGCCAGCACAATCCGAAAGGTGGGCCTTGGGGCCACAGGGGAGTAGAGCTGGCTTATTTCCATTTCTACTATAAACTATAGTGCCCCAAACAACCATACTAAACAGTTGTTTCGTGTTTTTTTTTTGTCGGGGGGGGGGGGGCTGATTCCATATATTTACCATATAATTCATAGAATCGTACAAATGGACCCTCAGAGTTACCGACCCCTGTGCTCAGGAAGTGTGCGCAGAACGCTCAGGCGCCTAACTGCCCCCAGGACGGGCTTTCCAAGCACCAAGGAGGAAAGTTCTACCCGAAACCTAAACCCTAAACCCTAAACCCTGGGCTCGTTGGCACGTCTAGACGTGGGCGCGTGACATGATCATGCACAGGGAGTACTGAGGAGCATTGCTTTCCGGTTTCGTAACCTACCCTAGCTGTAAGCTCGCCCGAAAAGGAGTGAAGGGTTGTTAAAAAAAAAACTAAACCCCAAACCCTAAACCCTAAACCCTAAACCCTAAACCCTAAACCCTAAACCCTAAACCCTAAACCCAAAGTTCTGGGCTCAGGGTGTCGGGCCTAGGCACAGCAGCTGCAATTCTAGCATCGCCATCAGTGACCACTCAATAATCGGAACAAAAGGCCCGCTTCCTGGAGTGATGGTTCGCTCCCCTAAGGGTCCATGTACCTACATAGTATATACTTGGGCCTTAAAGGGGTTCCCATATAGTAGCTTTAGGGCCCAAGTATATACTATATGGGTACATGGACCCTTTGGGCTCACTATAAGATCTGAGAGTTGCGTGCCTTCCGGCACATCAGATTTGGCAGTCAGGAAACTCCTCCCTCGAAGGCGGTGCTAGTGGACTGGTTCAAACTGAAAGGCTTTTGGGCTTTTTGCGGTTGACTTTTCCCAAACTGTTTCACTACTATTTGCCTAAGAGCCCCAAAAGAATAAGCCATAATCATCCCTATATTACCCTCAATAAGCAAGAATCTGCTTTTTGTGCTTTTCCCGGGTTTTTGAGCAATCAGTACTTCAGGAGACATGCCATGCTGCTGTCTTCTACCCCGCCAGCGGCGTTTGCCACCTCTTCAACGACTGCGCCTCGCTCCGCAAGCCGTTCTGCAAGCCAAACTCCCCTCCATATCCCCCTTGGGAATTAGTTTTTTGTTTTTGTTTATATAAAACCCAAGAGGATATTATTAAAAGTGTTATTCTTTTTAATGAAGGTTCTAAGGGGAGTACAGCCCTGACACAAACTGCCCTTCCTTGCTTGCTGCCACCTGCAAGTGCGCAGTGCACATGTGGTTCAACTCTACCCGAGCTTTCTTGGTTGTTTTTTTTAATACTCGGTCTCAAGTACTTCTTCCATAGGAGATGATCTTCGGACTCGGCATCGTCTCTGTCCGATCACGGCCTCCCCAGGTCAAGTCGTAGTGTCATAGTGTCATATGAGCTGATTTTATTAAGGGTTTAGGGTTTAGGGTTTAGGGTTTAGGGTTTAGGGTTATCTTTGCTCATGGAGTTCATACAAGTCGGATTCTTGGAAGTCGGCCGCGTAGCAGATGCTCTCTGCAAGGCGTAGGTGCGCGCCTACGCAGAACACACGCCCGTGCTCGGTTCTGCTTGGGGGGCATCTCAGCACGCAGGCGGCGCAGGACTTCATTAACCGAACATCTCGCAGACCCTGGTACAACCTATACTTGCTTCCAAAGCCTGCATTCGCACGCCGAGCACAGCAATGACAAGAACGCTGCTCATGTAGCCACATGTACGCACAATCATTCACAATCCAGAGTTCAGGCTCAGGCTCCAAGGGTCTCGGGGCTTAGAGGGTGTAATTTGGGGTTTACACACGGCTTTTTAGGGTGGGTTGACTGTTTTGTTTGGAGGTATCGGGGTGGGCCTGAGGGTGCGGCGTTTTGGGGTTGAGTGTTTCCGGATTCAAGTCTTCAGGGCTTTGGGTTTAGCTTGGCTGAGGGCCCAGGGTTTAAGGTTGAGGGTTTAGGGTTTAGGGAGGATTGTGGAGATATAGGGTTTGGGGTCTAGAGTGGGCTTCAGGTTGTTGCTGACGACCCAGGCATTTAGGGCTCAGGCTCAGGGGTATGGGGGGCTGAAGTTTTAATGGGGGATTAGGATTTAGAGTTCCACCCTAAACCCTTGCTAAACCCTCAACCCAAAGGTTGTTTTGTAGTTTCAGATGCCGTGGGTGGGCGGATGCAAATCGGCTTGGTGGTTGGCAGGCCCTAAACCCGAAACCCTAAACCCTAAACCCTAAACCCGAAACTTTAAGTCCTAAACCCTAAACCCTACACCCAGTCTTTAGAGCTGCTGGGATCGAGTGGCGTCCCACAACCGGAGAGGAAGTGGCCGAAGCCTGTTGCAAAAAAGGCTTCGACCTTTTTGATGTCTCGCTCTTGGACCTCGCAGCTCCTGAATAGGGACTATAGTAGGGGGGAAATGTAACTCCTTTTAAGGGCCGTTCGTAGAAGGGGGGAACATAGCAAGTTCTACTTGGATGTTCATGGTACTTGCTAACCAATTATAACTGGGCTTACAACCCTACTTATAATTGGGATAACCCCCGTAAGGCCCTTTAGGGGGTATTCTAAGTAGGGTAATAAGTGCAGTTATAATTGGTGAGTAAGTACCATGAACCTCCAAGTAGCGAGTGGTGGCAAGGCTGGAGGGCTGTCAACCCTGCGGCTGCCTCCCTGCCCCTTTCATTGGGCCGCAGGGATCACTCGTGGGTGCGAATTGCACCTTACTTCTGCCCGGCATTCATGCGAAGTGCTTTGGCTATTGCTCTCTCTGTCCAACGAGCTGGTGCTTCATGTCTGGCCTGGTGTAGGGAACTGAGACACCTACACGGGGGTTTCCGAAAAGAGGGAGCCCCCAGAACCTTAGAAAGATCCCCGAATCACAGGAACCCCTCACAACAAGGACTTCGATAAGGTGTCCCCTACTTGGAGGTTCATGGGAACGGCCCAATTCATATAAGCCTACTTATAACCTACTTAGAGGACTTAGGGGGCTGATAAGTGCAGTTAGAATTGGGGTCGTGGTCGACCCCTCTTCCCTTACCACCCACTTCCCTCCCCCCCCTTCACCCCCCCCGGCACACGCCTTTCAGGTAAGACAGTTGAGCCTTCCATCGGATCCGTCACCTTGATGGACCAGGCCACGGCTTGCTTGCGCCTTGAATCTCAAACACCTCAACCTTAACCGGTGAGAAAAAAGGACCCTAAACCCCAAACCGCAAAGCGGGTAGGTTGGGATGTTCCCCCTCATGCTAACAGCCCTTACCAGGGATAAGAATAGGGTTACGATACTCCCTATTAAGGGTTTATCATGAAACGCTTTCGGGTGGGCGGGGGGCGGGTGGGCCCGCGCCCTGAAGTCTGAAGCCTAGAAGGTTGCGGATTGACGTTTGGCAGGGGTTGGGGAGGAGGGCTGTGCTTGGGGCCGGGAAAAACATGGATACAGGAATGAGAACAAAATGAACGGTGTTCCTTTGGTGGGATTCTCAGACTCGGACATCCGCAAGATATTTCGTCTGCCCTGAGAAAGTTTTTGTATTATGCAGAGGCAGGTTCAGCATTCAAAGGGAAGGGGTGGGAGCTTCCAATGAACTTGATATGCGCGAAGCCTCATTTTCAGGCCATCTTGCGTTACTAACACACTTTCGCTGCGACCTTATCGGGTCCTCCGTTTTGTCTTCTGGAATCTCCTATTCGGCTGAGAACCCTAAACCCAAGCCCTACCTTAAGACACCCAAAGCTTACTTTTTGTAGGTTCTTCTTGGAAGCTTAGTAGTAGAGTAGGCAACCTTTAACCGACTTCAACCTTTCTGGGGTAATCTAATCCCCTTGTAATCTCAAAGGTGAACCTCTAGCTCCTCCAGGATACTGGACAACTAAGTAGGTAACCTCCTAAAAAACCAGGTTTTTGGGGGCGGAACCCCTGGAAAATCACAAGACGTGGGCTTAGGGTTTAGGGTTTAGGGTTTAGGGTTTAGGGTTTAGGGTTTAGGGTTTAGGGTTTAGGGTTTAGGGTTTAGGGTTTAGCGTTCAAGGGGCGTATGGAACCCAACTCCTACTACTCCCTAAACCTCCCTAAGCTTCCCTAAGGTTTCCTAGGTACCTACCCCCCTTGAACCCCCCTCCCTGAAGAGCCCTAAAATAAGGGGAAGGCCGATAAACCGTAAGCCCGAAACCCAACCTCCCTCCCTGAACCCCAAACCCCAAACCCTAAACCCTGAAGCCTAAACTACCCTACACCCTTAGAAAGCCTAAACCCTAAGCCCTAAATCCTAAACCCTAAACCCGCCTAAACCCTAAACCCTAAACCCTACGTGTCGGGCAGAAATGGGTAGGTGCAGTCCCCAATTCGTTCAGGAGATGCTGGCAGAGGAGCAGGAAGAGGAGCAAGCTCTGGATGCCGAGGACAGCTCCCCCCGGACCTGAAAGAGGTTTAGGGTTTAGGGTGTAGGGTGTAGGGTGTAGGGTGTAGGGTGTAGGGTGTAGGTTGGGTTCGGCCGGTCCACACTAACAGTCACCACCAGCAGACCCACAAATAAAAGCACCCGGTAAATGCCAAAAAATTGACTGAGATTCCTGCTATTCCTGGTGCTATTCCTGGTGCTATTTCTGGTGCATTTTTTTGTGCTATTCCTGGTGCTATTTCTGGTGTTGTTTTTGTGCTATTGTTTGTGCTATTTCTGGTGCTATTTTTTGTGCTATTGTTTGTGCTATTTCTGGTGCTATTTCTGGTGCTGTTGCTGGTGCTATGTGACTAACAATCACCATCAGCAGACCCACAGAAAACAGCACCCGGTAAATGCTAAGCTGATAAAATTGACTGGGATTCCTGGTGCTATTTCTGGTGCTATTGTTTGTGCTATTTCTGGTGCTATTTTTTGTGGTATTCCTGGCGCCATTTCTGGTGCTATTTTTTGTGCTATTGTTTGTGCTATTTCTGGTGCTATTTCTGCTGCTATGTGACAAACAGTCACCACCAGCAGACCCACAAAAATAAGCACCCGGTAAATGCTAAAATTGACTGGGATTCCTGGTGCTATTTTTGGCCTGTGTGTTATAAGGCCACGGCGTTATTTGACTGTTAGTGTGGACCGGCCGAACCCAAGGTGTAGGGTTAGGTTATCTAAGAATCCTAAGAGGGGTTTTCGAAGCAGGAGCCTAGTTGCAAAGTTTAGTTGAAGCCCGCGAACCCCCCCCCCCCCGCCAGAGAGAAGAGCGTTAGGGTTTTGAGGGCACCTTACTTGCGTCGTGTCATGTGGGCCCTAACCCCCTCCTCCCCCCCCCCCCTCCCCCTGCCCCCCCCCCCCCCCCCCCCCCCCCCCCCAAAAAAAAAAAAAAACAGCGAATAAAAACTAAACAAGAACACACACTAAACTGCCGCTCTTCGGCCCCTGAGCACCAACTCAGGGGCGAAACGACGACGGCCCAACTGCCGAGTTGATGACTGCAGCTTTGAACGCAAGCACAGCTTGGTAGCCCAGGGTTTTGGGTTTTGGGTTAGGGTTTAGGGTTTAGGGTTTAGGGTGTAGGGTTTAGGGTGTAGGGTTTAGGGTTCCCTTATTAAATAGCCAACCCAGAAAAGTGTGCCCTTATTATAATATGGTTACTGGGCTACCAAGACAGACTGGCCATCAAATGAGAGTACCAGCAGCTAAGGAGTAGCGATGGGGGGAGGGGGGTTTTGAGGCGGGCAGACTGCCCTAAACCTCAAACCCCTTTTCAACCCCAAACCCTAAACCTAGATGGTGAGGCATTCGGGTGCTTTACAGTTAGGGCCTTCTGTCAGTCTAAGGGGGGTTGAAACCCAAAACCCCTACGAATCAAAAAGCCGGACTCCGTCTGCTGACCTTGGATGGGCGTCAGTACCCGTGTTTCTGCGTTCTGGTAACACACCCGAAGTTTCATGTTGAAGGTTTAGGATTCAGGGTTTATAAGGTGTAGGGACCCCACACCCCTAAATAAACCCCAACGCCCCTAACCGAGAGAGACTTGCACCATGGAAGCCGCTTATGGGCAAGATCCGACGCATCAGCTCCTATCCGTGCTTAAGTAGCGTCCTTAGGTCAGCTGGGCAGGTGGCGAGTACGCGAATCCTCTAGTTTTGTAGGGGCTAACAAGCCAACAAGGGCTATGCCTAGGGTTTAGGGCTCAGCCTGCGTGCCAGGGGTTAAGGACCTACAAGTGTTTTGCATAGACGGGCGGAAGATAGGTACATGGTTCCTGTGAAATCATCTTAATTTCTGTCCAAAGTTCTAGAAGAGTTGCAGTACGTCCCTCGGAGTTGAGGCCATACCTATGTTCTTGATGAACGCGACCAACGTTTCCAACATGTTGCACAGCAAATCTTTCCCGCACGATGAGAACATCACTCTGAGGTTCGGGTACACTGGGCAGCAATTTAAGGAATCTTGCATTTTCCCGAGAGTCCAGTGGCGTCAAGGTCGGTGTGGGGAGGGGTATGGGCCCTGGTGGGCCCCTCTTTCATGTGCCTGACGGCCGTTTTGGGGTTTTGGTCCGACCAGCGCTGAACCTGAAAAGACGACCTTATACCCTAAACCCCAAACCCTAAACCTTGGCAAAAAAACCCTAAAAGTCCCACCCCCAAAAGCCCGGCTGCACCCGAAGGGCTTCAACTCGGCTTTTGATTGAGAGAGGTCATGAAAGTTCCCCAAACAGACCCGTGGCAAGTTGTGAGACAAGCAATCGTGTGCCATGTCGGTTCTTCATGGTAGACATTCCTGTGGGCTGGGCCCATATGATCAGTGGCCCCTCTCAATGGCCTGCGCTGCATGGGTTGGGTTCGTGTTGAAAGGAGTTGTCCTGGGAATGGAAGTTCAGGGAGTTGCACACGGAATGTAACGGGGGGGGGAATCAGTCTCAGAATCCAAATCAACCGTGGGCACGCGTCACGGGAAACCGTGGGCAACTTGTAACACAGACCCGTGCAACGAACAGAACTCGTAGCAGTTTCCCTGCTGTACGTCTGCTGCTCAATTTCGCAGTTGGGTGTGGAGCATTCCCCACAACCAACTGCTAGCATGTAGCATGGTGGAGAAAGGCATCTCCGGCACCCTAATGAGCTTTAAGCACCAAAACTGACATCCCTGGACACTGAAGGAATTACGAGCGGGACATCAGCGTCCTGTACGACAAGGTCCAGGAATTCCATGTTCGAGCTTTGGAATGCTTGAAAGCAAGGTTCTTGGAGGTATGAAGACCCGAAACGACCAGCCCGTCGTTTCATTAAAGCACTCTACTGTCAAGCTTAAGCTTGAAGAGGTCATGACCTTTTTTAGGCTTGAGAGGGGTTGGGAATCTAAGGTCGACTGGGACCTTAGACCACAGTCCACTGCCCGATGCCCAAAAGCCTAAGCCGCCATCATTCCCCCTACCCCGATAGCAGAATGGGTACCTGGTTTTTTCTCGAGTCCGCGGACTTCATACTTTGCACTTTGATAGAGAGCGAGCACTAGTTTAACCGCTAGCGCGAAGCCGCAGTTGGGGGTGGGGGGGTAAGCCCGGCGCGTCGTTTGCATCGGAGGTCGGCTAGAGGGGGGGGGACCCATTCCGCGTTTAAAAAAACTCGGCCATGGATCTGAACCCTTCGGTCTCGGCGGATTTCCCCCCTGTTGTGGTAACCTTACCTCTTGAATCACTGAAGTGCTATCTTTAATCCCTATACTGATACAGCAGCTCATCCCTCTTCCCCCCCCCAGATCTCTGGCTTTCTCCTGGCTCTTCACGACCGCATGAATCCGGGAGATGGTCCCAAGTACTGCCCTTTCAAGAGTCCTGGCGCTTTTTTTAGGGGGGATATTGCTCTGCTTCTGGTGTATTTGGGGACTTTGAGGGTTTAGGGTTCAGGGTTGTTTTTTTTTTTTTTTTTTTTGTGGGGGGGTGGGCGGGGGGGTTGGGGGTTCGGGCTGAGGTTTTCTTGAGGGCGAGGGGGCAGAATGTTTGAGAGCAAGCGTGGGACTTCTTCCCCACATCGCTCGTTTGCACACTGTTCTCTGCTTCCAGCATGTCTGCCTGCCTTCGGTCAGGCGCCCCCAAGAGATGGTCAGCTTGTGTCGTGTCATGTGTTCTTGGGTGCTTTAAAGACCCTTATAAACCCTAAACCCTAAACCCTGAACCCTGAACCCTAAACCCTGAACCCTAAACCCTAAACCCTAAACCCTAAACCCTAAACCCTAAACCCTAAACCCTAAACCCTAAACCCGAAGCGGATGCGGGCGCTTGGATGTGCGTGCAATGCGGGTGGCGAAACCCTAAACCCTAAACCCAAACCCCCAAAACCCTCTGTCAGAGGAACGAATCTGTCATTGACGAGTGCCTCACTGTGGCAACGTGCATCGTTCAGCGGGCCGTGCCTATATCCCCCTTGGGAATTTGTTTTTTGTTTGTTTTTGTTCATTGGTTTAGGGTTTAGGGTTTATTATATAAAACCCAAGAGGATATTAAACACATTGTTTTTATTGAGGTTCTAAGGGGAGTGTAGGTACAAAGTAATGAGATCTCCATGGAAGCCTTCTCGGCCATCATGGAGCAAGTGGCGCGTTTTCACGACGTGGGCTGGCCAAACCTGGCGCAAGGGGGGGGGGGGGGGGGGGGGGGGGGGGGGGGTTTCACAAACAACCAGTGAGATGTCAGACAAGTGGCAAAGTGAAGGACTTCCGAGTTTGTTCTGGATAGCGGCACTTGGTTTTGAGGGGAGGATGGCCATGCTCCTCAGCTGTTGTGTTTCTCGACCTGTTTCCGTCTGCACTGGGTTGGAGAGGCCTGCTTCTGGCGCTGTTGCTCGCTCTGCGCAGCACTTTGGGGATGCAGGGTCTGGGTTGGAGCAGTCGACGTCCTAGTCGACGTCGTAGTGGTGGCTTGAGAAAACTAGGAGCATAAACGAGCATGAAAAACAGCACTGAAAGTTGCAAATGACAGTGCAGGAAGGCATATATAGAAACATTTGTGTATATCTATATATATATATACACATGTTTATTTATATGTATATATGCATATATATATATATATATATGCATATGTGTATACAGATAGATAGATTGATTGATACATTCATTTATCTCTTAGTGGCATTGTAGCATGGCTGCTCATGGACCTCCCGGTAGATAAAAGTAGCAGCTGCCAGGCCTCATCAGCGAGGGCCACGACAAAGTCCACCGGGACATCGTGGTGCCGGAGCAGTACAGATGCGATGGAATGCCACTTACCCTAAACCCTAAATCCTAAGCCCTAAGGCTCCAAGGATTTCTTCTTTAAGGGTTTTTTGGGCCCAAAGGCCATATCATTTGAGGATTGTTGGGCCTATCCTGAGCCTAAGGGTTATAGGGTTTGAGGGGCAAGGCCCTGAACCCCAGAAGGCTTGAGGGTTTTTAGAGGCCCCGTTTTCTGCTTCCTTGAACCTTCGAGCAAGCATAGGCTAACCCGAGACCCCCCAGGTTTTAGGGTTCAGGGCTTAGGGTTTAGGGCTTTGGGTTGAGGGTTTAGGGTTTTGCCCCAAATCCCCATTCAATAGGGTGCGGTAGAAAGATGCCAGGCACGAAGCCGACCCGCACTCACTTGTCGCCCCGGCGCTGATTCAGATTGAAGCAACGTCGGCCAAGAGCGCACATGCCGAAACTTTGGCGACTCGCTCTGCGCATCGAGGTGTTGCTTTTATTGCAGATTCGGGAGGGTTCCTCAGCTTGGGGGTGCAGGATTGAGGATTTTGACTTGGAGGTTTTAGGCTGAGACGGGCAAAGCCATTTCCTTCTGGGATGGGCTGTTAGGCCTTACAATCCCCATAATCAACCCTACAAAGGGCCGTTTTAAGGGGATATAGGGTATAATAGCCCATCCTGGTTGCCACGGCCAGTTCACGCATCGCTTTGAAGCGTGGTCGGTGTGAGACAGTCCAGGACCCAGCCAGGATTGGCGATTAGACCTTAGAACCCTCAAAAAAGGGGCCTTCATAGGGCTGTTTATAGGGGTTATAGGGCCTAAAGACCTTAGAACCCTCAAAAAAAGGAGCCTTGATAGGGCTGTTTATGGGGGCTAAAGGGCCTTTACAGGGCTGTTTATGGGGGGTTAGAGCGCCTACTAGCCCATCCTGGAGGATATCAAGTCATGATCCCAGGCTCTCCGAACCCTAGACGCTGGGAACGGAATCTCAAATATCGGTTTTTCACGAACCTCGAGAAGTTGCCTTACAGCAATCATCATCATCAACATGAGTCTAAGTATGTTTAGGATTTAGGGCTTCGAGGGTCTTAGGAGTGTTGGGATTCAAATGCTAAGCCGCTGAGGGTTTAGGATTTTTTAGGGTGAGCCATGGACGAAGCCCTCAACCCTAAACCCTAACCTCGAACCCTAAAACCCACAAACCCAAAAACCCTAAAACCCTAAACCCTCAAACCCTCAAACCCTGAAACCCTAAACCCGAAAACCCTAAATTTTCAAACCCCAAAACCCCAATTAAAAACCACCAAACCCTGAAACCCCGAACCCTGTGGAGTCCCTCAGACCCCAAAAACCCTCAAAACCCTCAAACCCCTCAACCTGTGGAATCCCCAAATTTTCAAACCCCAAAAACCCCTGAAACCCTGAAACCCCTCAGCCTGTAAAGTCCCAAAAGCATTTTCAAAAAACCCTGAAAACCCTAAAAGCCCTAAACCCTAAACCCTAAACCCTAAACCCTAAACCCTAAACCCTAAACCCTAAACCCTAAACCCTAAACCCTAAACCCTAAACCCTAAACCCTAAACCCTAAACCCTAAACCCTAAACCCTAACCTAAACAAACACCCTCAGCCTGTAAAGTCCCCTTAAGGCCATGTCGGCAGCCTTGCGCCAAGCCACGGCCTCGACGCACAAGATCCTGGATGCGCATCGCGCGAACCTGGGGCTGAGTCTTACTTTAAGGGTTTAGGGGTTCAGGGGTTATAATATATATATATATATATATACATATATATATATATATATTACTTCAGGGGATTATATATATATACAATATATATATATATATATAATACTTATGTTTTTGGATGAGGGGTGGAGGGGTTTAGGGATTAGGGTTTAGGGGTTCAGGGTTTAGGGGTTTAGGGGTTTAGGGGTTCTGGGGATTTTGGGTTTTTTTTTGGGGTTTAGGGGTTTTAGGGTTTAGGGGTTTTGGGTTTAGGGTTCGAACGAGCGGGCCTTGGGGCGGACCAAAATTGGCCGCCGTCAAGCTCCGAAAGTCTTCGGGAGGTTGGCTTTACGTTGGGGGTTCGGGATTTAGGGTTTAGGGTTTAGGGTTTAGGGTTTAGGGTTGGGGGAAGGAGGGGCCGGTCGAAGCCCATCCCAGAGGAAAACCCCTGAGGGGCTGGTGCCTGAAGTTCAAGCTAGAAGCTGCTTGGGGCCCATCATCCCTACACACTAGGGTTTAGGGTTTAGAGTTTAGGGTTTAGGGTTAGAACCTAAAAGCCCTTGGATTCTTTGACCCGACCAGACCCTGAGGGTGCCCCCATGCAAGCACTCTTTGGAAGCAGCGGGGTTTACATTAATTAAGGGTTTAGGGTTTATAGGGTTTAGGGTATAGGGTTTATAGGGTTTATAGGGTTTAGGGTTTAGGGTTTAGGGTTTAGGGTTTAGGGTTTATAGGGTTTAGGGTTTAGGGTTTATAGGGGCTTAGGGTTTACAGTGAATTGGCGCGAGCTGGCTGGTTGATGCAAGAGAGGTCGGAGGTCGCCCCCTACATGATGACAGCCATTTCTTCATGTTGAGAGCTGTGTATGTTTAGTTGGGTTGACCCTCTAAACCCTAAACCCTAAATCCTAAACCCTAAACCCTAAACCCTAAACCCGAAGGATGGGACTTATTTTTCAGGCCAAAGATCTTCTTGTAACGCAATGTCCACTGGCCCTCGGCCCCCAGGCACCTCAGTCCCGAATCCTCACCCCACGTGACCTTGTTTAGGGTTTAGGGTTTAGGGTTTAGGGTTAGGGTTGAGGGTTTAGGGTTTAGGGTTTACGGTTTGCATCTATGCACAGCCGCACCGGCTGGAAAACATGTAAGCCTACATATGATTCTACAATCGTGTGTCTCTGTGTGTGAGTGTGTGTCTATACATGCGTGCATATATACATATATATATATATATCTGTGTAGACGTGTATCTCTCTCGCTCTCCCTCTCTGTGTTGCAGTCATGGCAAAGCAGCCCGCGCTGATTGCTGTCTCTTTTCTGCTGGCATCACACATCGTCCTCCTTCCTCCATCTGCATGTGGCTCGTCGTCGCCAGCGGGAGCCCGGAAGCTAGCAGGGCCGTCATCGAGAGCGAAGACAGGAAAATGGCTGGAGACACTGCGGGACCTGAGCCGAATGCAGCAGTGGGCTTTGGCTTTAGATGTTGTCCGGGCAGCATCCGTTGATGATTCACTGACAATGCCCCTTCTGCAATCTGCCCTTTGGGCCTGCAGATCTGGCGGTCTCCCGCCAACGCTGTCTTTGCTGCGCCTGATGGGTGAGCAGCGCCTTCAGCCGCAGATGACCACCTACCTCATTGCAGCTCCCGACAGTTCCACTGAGGCTGAGGGGATGATGTCGCTGCTGAAGGCTTTGAGGCAGAGCCAAGTTGAAGTCGACCTTCCAAAGTTCACGGAGATGCTGATGCACGTCTCCAGCGACGAGGAGTGGGAAAGAAGCAGAGCATGTGCAGCTGATTGGAACATTCCCTGGCCTTCCTGGAGGCTACAAACCAGGAATAAACGCATCGGAACTTGGTTCGACCATCACCGGAGGCTGGTCACTGTGGGTTTGCTGGGTGCTCACCCGCACCAGGGGAACGCGAACGCTTTTGCCAACTACAAGGCACTTCACGCGGCACTGTTGGAGAGCCAGCGCAGTGGCAAGGCACCCGATTTCAGCGACGCAGGAGCACGCTGGCTCTACGTTGAGCGGCAAGGCCTCTTGCGATCCTCGGTAGGCCTCTTTAAGGGATTCTTTTCATCTTCCCTGATCATGCGACCTAAACCCCGAACCCTAAAATTGGGTTTAAGAGAATCATATTTGGGAAATATGTTTCAGAGAATCATATTATTTAGGGATTATGTTTCAGAGGGTTCTTAACTGGCCATCCTAGGATCATGGTATCTGCCCCGCATTTTGCTTTGTCCCGAATTGGATGGAGCAAGGGAATGTCTCTTCAAAGAACGGCGTTGTCTCGTCCTTGACATTGGTGGTGGCCCAGGATCTGCGGCTTTGGGCCTCGACATCTTCGCGCAGCATTTTGCTTGGGATGTTGAGATCCAGTATCATGTCTTGGATTTGGAGCCTGGCTGGCAGGCGGCTGCAGAAGCTTTCCAAAAGCACCTGGCGAAGAGTGCCATCTCATTTCACACTGGGGACATGCTGACTGCCCTGCAAGGGAAGGGTTTACCCGAGCCATCAGAAGTGGATATCTTCCTGTTCTCCTATGTGATTCATGAGAATGCCCTGGCTCTTCGGAGTAGTAACTATGGAGTCCTGCCGGCACTTTTCAAAGCTGCTGCGCCCAATTCCCTCTTCATATTCATGGATCCTGTTGACCACATGTGGCCAGAAATCGTGGACCTGGCTCGCAGCTGCAATGGCTTCAGAGTGGTTCTTCTCCGGGTTCTCAAGAGCTTTTGGCTTGTCTTGGAAAGTGGTGCAGGGATGGATCACGTGGCCGATGATATCCTGCAGCTTCTCAAAGATTCTGCAACCGCTGAGCGTGATCAACGTCTTCGGAAACTGCTTGGTGATGACTACATCGTCTTGCCAGATGCAGAAAGGAAGCCGGACACCGTCGCGGTATGGAAGCAGCTGTCCGGAATTCGAAAGCGCAAGCTTCGCGAAAACTCATGACTACTGCTAGCACAACTATTTATGTGACCACATATACATAAGTGTATATTGCGGAAGACTGCGTGCCAGTCAAAACGCATGGCTAGTCAGTAGCCCGGTCTAAACCCTATGTCACTCCAGAAGTGCAGTCACCAGCAACAACCTACATCGTTGCGAAGACCACCCTTCTTTTTTCGAGAGAATCCCCCTGTCCAACGCGAATTTTTATATACGGAGATCATCGATCGCAGGGTCCTTCACAACTTGTGCATGGATGCCAAGCACTAAGTGGTAGCCATAGGGAACCTCTCTCCCAGGAGCACCTCCAGAAATACTTTTTACGCCCTTCCACCGCAACGAAGTAGAACCCCGAAACCCTCCTCAACTGTAGACTCTGCACTGTGGAACAAGCCCAAAGAGCCCAGTACCCACAGAAAAGGAATATACATTAAATTTGAAAGGGGTCCTTACTATGACTTAAGGTATGTTCTTTAATTGAGGTGTATTGGGTCCAACAGGCTTGAACGCAGCCCCCGCAACCCTCACGCTCTGCGCCGAGGAACTCATCCATGCATGCGACGGGAAGTCAGTTGGAGAAGGTTTGGCGTGGTGTGTGCAACTGGGGAGCAGTGTTTTTTCCAAAGGCATTTGAGGCCCTTGATTCGGGTTGCCATGTGACATGGGCTTCTTTGTGGTTCGACCCTGTCCATCATTACTAGCAGAGTTTGAATCCTTCTTGTTTTCTTGTCGCAAGCTTGGTTTTAGGCAGGACACTTAGTATATAGCTCACGGCGTATACAGTTCTTGAAACCCATGTATTCGGAGGAGGAGTAGTAGAAGTAGTAACAGTTTCTACGTGAATTTTGGAATTCTCCCTTGGGCGGAGCAGGGCCCTTCAGCCGGCAGCAGCAGTTGAAGCCATCACACTCCGGATAGGAGACACAATACGATCTGGACTGCAGACGAGTGCGGAGTAATTATGTACCGACTTGTTGATGCCCTTCTGTCCTGCTTGTCCCTGCTAAGTGAGAACAGCAAAGACACCAAAGATGTAGGAGAAGGACCCCGTGCTTTCCGCAACAGCAATGAGGCGTCCAAGCCTAAGCTTGTCGACCCTTCTCTTCGACACAGTGTTTGTCTTACCGCGCGGAAGGCCCTTGTCCAACGATCAGATCTGCTCTCCAGCCTCAGGTACTTCGTGGAAACGCCGTTGTGTACTCAAACACCCCGACCTTGCTCAACACTCTGCGTTGCGAACGCTATGAGTCAGAGAGACCTCCGTCTTGCAGGGAAAGCCCTCAACCCCAGCAAGGAGCCCAGAAAGGAACCCCAAAAGGAACCCAGGGAAGTCCGATGAAGCCCGAATCATCGGCTAACGTCCAGGTAAGAAGCTCCCGTGCGACGCATCCAACATGTTTGATGTCATTTTGGCGGGGCATCTGGGCGCGAACTGAGGATTGTGAGCCGCTTAAGAGGGGAGCTTGCTTTTGCAACTTTCTGAGAATTTGGGCGCTGCGTAGGTTTGCAGCGTATTATTCTCTTGGGAGAGAGCTGATCTGCAGCAGAGGATGGGAAAGGTGGAGGACTCGAGTCTCCTTATAAGAAGTTGATAGAGTTTAGGGTTTAGGGTTTATAGGATTTAGGAAGTTTCGGCAACAGCCCCAACGCCCCACCCTTCCTGGCACCGGCAAAGACATCCGAAGGCCAGAACCAGGCACCGAGCCCCAGCTGCTGAACGAGGGGTTTAGGGTTCAGGGTTTAGGGTTTAGGGTTTAGGGGTTAGGGGTTAGGGGTGAGGGTTCAGGAAACTTACCGACATGCAGGACCTTTGGGCTATCAAAACCAGAAAGCCTCAGAGTTTTCTAGCCTGCTAAGTTTCCCGGAGCCAAGACGTAATATCTAGCGGTCGCAGTACATACCAACACCCTCCCTCACAGTCCCTATACAGTTCTACTATATTATAAGATCCCTCTCTCCCTCTCTACCCCCCAAAAGAAGGCCCTATTCCATAATCATTACTATTATTATTATTATTACTATTAATATTGTTGTTATTGTTATTGTTCAAGTATTATTACTATTATTATAATTATAAGAGTAATAATAATTATTAAGGCCCTTAAATGACGGCAGTCCATGGATCGAAGGCACAAGCAGAGCGCGGCCCTCTTCCAGACCGGTGCTGTGGCCCATCTCCGGTTGGAGATTCAGCAGCGCGTGAAGTCGCTTGGACCTACCTGGCCCAGGGTTGACAGGAAAGGGGGGGTTTCAGATTTTGAGGGTTTTTGGGTTTAGGGTTTAGGGGTTTAGGGGTTTTTAGGTATTTGGTTAGGTATTCTTCTGGGTTTTCCGGCAAGATTGTTGTTCCAGGGTGTGTTGGAGTCCTCGAAAGCGAGGGAGACATTCAATTGATTCAAGTTTTTTTGTCACGAAAAGGGACTCGTTAAACGTGGGCATTCGGCCGTGAGCCTACGCAATGCATGAGGGTGGCTGTCGGTACATATTCAGGCGAAGGGGTACCACTTTCCCTGTCGTTTCACCCCTAACCCTAAACCCTGAACCCTAAACCCTAAATCCCAAACACAATCCCAGCCCTAGAGCTACACTCTCTGACGGCGACTGCAATACGTTCTTTGTTGGAGGGACGCGGTGTATATGGGACCTCATTAACCCCGAGAATGATACCAGGACCTCAAGCAGTTGGTTTCCGGATGTCGTGAGAGGCTTAGTGGGTACAAAGCTCAGGGTAGAACACGTAGCAGCAAGGAAGAATGTTTTGCTGCTTGTTGCTCCCGAAACCAGTTTGGTAAGGCAGAGATCCTGCGAAAGAACGAACCCTAAACCTAAACCCTAAACCCTGAACCCTAAACCCGAAACCCTAAACCCTAAACCCTAAACCCGAGCATGCCAGGCTCTATCATCGGCTGCAGTTCTTCGTTGGCCAGCACTACAACCAGCACGTGACTTTCTTCAGAAGCCGCAGAGCTGCAAAACCCTGAACCCTAAACCCTAAACCCTACACCCTAAACCCTACACCCTAAACCCTACACCCTAAACCCTAAACCCTAAACCCTGTTCCAGTTTAGAATGCCCGTCCCAGGCTGCACACTTAAGGATCCTCGCTTGGAGGTTTTGGGTAGCTATAAGTAGGGTTATAAGTACCCTAAGTATGGCTATAACGAGTCGTTCCCATACTTGCAACCCTACTTAAAACTACCCATTGGAACCTCCAAGTGTACGTAGCCTAAGCTCAGCTCACAAGTATTGGATGATCGAATTCTTCCTCGTTGAGATTGCGGCACTTTGTAACTGGCCTTAAGAAGTTCTTGTGCGTACGGATGGATTGCGTGTGTGTTGGTTGCCGTGGGTAGTCGATCGTGTCCTCCATGAGGCAGCTGTAGCAGAGTAAGTTGCTGTTGGAGTGTGAGGATGTGATTGCTGCGCTTTTGGGTTTAGAGCTGCTGGTGCTTGGCGTTGTGGTCGTGGGGGTCGGTGACGAGACACGGGCTGGGAAGCAGAAGGGGTTCAAACTTCTCTCCTGGTGGCGCAGCCTGTGGTTGTTTTACTGAAAGAGATTTAGAACAAGGTGACTGAATAGGACAGCTCAGCAAGATGTAGGAGGTGTTTGCAAATGCGATGTTCGAACGCGATTGGTACTCTCGCTGGCATCCCTGCGATGGGATGCGACCCAAACGTGCTAAACTCCTATACCCCGCAACCTTCACGCCATGAACCGTTCGTTGGACGGTTGTTCTTGATGTCACAAGCTGTTGACGTCGGTGCTCAGTTTCAAAAACGCCCACGCCCCTGCAAGGTCGCTTCAATAAGCCTTCTAGGAGAGATCTTAGACACCCAGTAAACCCTTGCAAGGAATCCATGAAATCTCTGGCCTCGTTCAGGTTGCTCCCCCAAGCAGCTGTTGCAACCTAGAACGCCTGCCATAAGAGCACAGGTCGACAAGGCGTGTCGTGTGCTTCTCATGAAGACACAGAACCCTCATCTCCAGGGGAGCCCCTACCCTAAATCCTACATCCTACACCCTAAACCCTATATCCCTAAACCGCCTAAACCCTAAACCCAAAGTGTGTGTGTGTGTGTGTGGAATTGCTTCACTTGTTCGTCTTCCTCCTCTTCAAGGAGCCCTAGAAGCCCTCAACCCCAAACCATCTGCCACACGCAAAAACGGGACCCCCAATGTAGTCCCCTAATCGTAGGATTCCCTTATCATAAGGACCCCATTAAGGTACCCCCTAAACCCGAAACCCCAAACCCTAAACCCCAAGCCCTAAACCCTAAACCCTAAACACCCACATTCGCTCCGTGTTCCATTCGGTGTCAACATGGGCCGTATGAGAGACCCTGCCGAGGTGGCATCCTGCGCTCCTCTGAGGAAGCCGCCAGATCCTACGGAAACCGGGGCCTGCCCCGAGTGTGGTATAGTCGGTAGGGTTTAGTTTAGGGTTTAGGGTTTAGGGTCTAGGGTTTAGGGTTAAGGGTTTAGGGTTGAGGGTTGAGGGTTTAGGGTTTAGGGTTTAGGGAAGAGTCTAAGAGAGAGTTTCGGGTTTTGGGGTTGGGGGGTTTGGGGTTTAGGGTGTATAGGCTGTAGGGTTTGGAATATGGAGTTTATAGGGTTTAGGCAATATAGTATAGAGTTTAGTGTTGGGGTTTAGTTTAGGGTGTAGGGTTTAGGGTTTAGGGTTTAGGGTTTAGGGTTTAGGGTTTCGGGTTTCGGGTTTAGGGTTTAGGGTTTAGGGGGTTTAGGGTTTAGGGGAAGAGAGAGTTTAGGGTTTTGGGTGGTTTAGGGTTTAGGGTTCAGGGTTTGGGGAATATTGAGTTTCGAGGGTTTGGAATATGGTATGGAGTTTAGGGTTTGTGTGTTTGGGTTTCGGGTTTAGACAGCCACTTACCTCCATTGCTCCCAACTTTTTTCTTGGGGCGATGACGGGATGCCAGTCAAGTTGGAGATATGAGAGTTTGGGAGCTTAAGCGTGGGTTGAAATTCTAGACCCGGTTCTGGGCGTTAAGGTCTTTCCCTAAACCCCTACAACCTTGTTTTTAGGGTCCCCTAGTGCAGACCTCTCCAAACCCCAGCCCCGACAGGCCGTGAAGCATTGATCAAAGTCGCCGTGCCCTATATGGAGCCAAGGCTTTCACTATCGGGTGTCAAGTACGACTCAGAAGGTCTACAACACCACTACTACTACTACTACTACTACTACTACTACTACTACTACTACTACTACTACTACTACTACTACTACTACTACTACTACTACTACTACTACTACTACTGCTACTGCTACTGCTACTGCTACTGCTACTGCTACTGCTACTGCTACTGCTACTGCTACTGCTACTGCTACTGCTACCTGAAGAACCCCCCCGATAAATGAAGAATCACAGTCCCCACATGGCCTTTATCAGGAAGCATGTGTTTATCTTGGGAGGATTCTAGAGCAGATGGTAGACAACACTTGCCGTCCAAAGTCGATGCAGGGCCCTGAAGAGCTTTGCTCATTCCCAAAGAGCCCAAGACCCCTTAATTAAGGAATATACCTTAAATCATATTAAGGATCCCTAATATGATTTAGGGTATATTCCTTAATTGAGGGGTATTGGGCTCTTTGGATTGTAGCCTCCAGAGTTTCTGCGGGGATCCGTCGAGAGGAGGCTTCGATTCTAGGGCAGAAGAAGGATTTTCTCGGACCAGGGTCCTTTAGGGTTTAGGGTTTAGGGTTTAGGGCTTGAAACCCATGTTGGCGTTCTTAAGTCATCGGCATTCCGGAAGAAGCTCGGGGTCCCGCTGCCGAGCTTCTTCTGTCGCCAGTAGATTCCGACGTCTGCTGTCACCTTCGGGGAAGGGAGAGGTTGCAAGAGAACGAGAGAGAACGAGAGAGAGAGAGAGAGAGACAGAGAGAGGTGGGGCTACGTGCAGAGGAAGGAAGGAAGGAACGGAGAGAGGAGAGGGAGTGGAACAAAAGGCAGACACTGAGCCCCTAGTCCAACTGATGGATGTACAACAACGGGAAGCTGATGTAGGCACGATCACAACGCTGCAGTACCCAACGTAGTTGCCGAATCTCTTCAATCTAAAGCTCAAACCTAAGCCCCTAAACCCTAAACCCAAAACCCTAAACAATCACCCATATCAATCCCAGGAACGGATGTCTCAGATTGACGCGGAACATGCCATCCGTCTGGTGGACCACGTGGAGTCTCTTGGCCGGGGCTTGTGGAGACGTCAAGGCCGAATCTGTCCAATAAGCCTTAGAGGTCGTGCACGACATGCATTGAGAGCAACTCTTTGTCTTCATTTAGCAGCTCTCGTCCCCTTACAGTCTCAAAATGTCGGTGGCAGAAAAGCCCCCGCCCAAAAACAGTCTGTAGCAGAATATCCGCGCCCTGCCTTCTTGATCAATTCGATCAATTGCCTATTAAAAAAGTGACGCGTAGGGTTCTCTCGGAAGGCTAAACCCCAAACCCTAATCCCTAAACCCCAAAACCCTAATCCCCAAAACCCTAAAAAACACATAAACCCTAAACCCCAAACCCCAAAACCCCCTCAACCCCAAAACCCTAAACCCCAAAACCCCTAAACCCCTAAACCCCCAACCCCTAAACCCCAAACCCTCAAAGGCTCATGAAGTTCATCAAGGACACCGAGGCCTTGGGCTACTATTTGCTTAAGAATCCCCAAAAAACAACTAAACAATAAATCCCTATGTAAGGAATAACGGTTTTGCTACAATTTGCTTATGAACCCCCCCAAAAAACTCTATACAATAGAAATACCTATATTGCCCTTAGAACTACTATTTGCTTAAGAACTCCCCAAAAAAGTGTGAAATTGGGATCCCTGTATTCCCAAAGAAATATAAGATAATAATCCCCATGTTGCCCTAATAAGGAATGATGGTGTTTTTATTTTATTTTATTTTGGGGGGGGGGGGGGGGGGGGTCTTAAGCAAATAGTGGTTTGTTGGTAGGCTCGGACAAGGATGTTTTTGGTGTCTTGTACTGGTGGCCTGGAAGATGGCTCTTTTACAATTAGGGTTTAGGGTTTCGGGTTTGGTGTGAAGTTAATGGTTCAACTTACTAATATAAGATTGCAATTCGCAGTCATATTTGTTCTAAGATCATGCAATATAATATGTCCTGAAACCAGTACCACTAGGCTTGAAGGTTTTCGTGAGGAGGACTTTGGTGACCAGGGTTACAGGTGTATCAAGCACAACAGTTAGGGCACCCGTGATACAAGCCATGGCAACCTCTTCGCGTGCATGTACAACCGTTTCGGGTTTAGGGTTTAGGGTTCAGGGTTTAGGGTTTCGGGTTTAGGGCTTAGGGTCACCCTAGAAGAAACGCTTGGCTGCTTTGTTGGGGATCTTTGATCGGGGGCTTCTCCCCATGCTTCCGCAAGGACGTGTCTTTACGGAAGCCTAACGCTTCGGAGGAGTTCCCGAGATACACCAAGGAAAGCAGACTCACTAGGTCAAATTCGTTTTGCTCTCCATCCGGATCTTTAACATTCTTCATTCTCAGCCAGCAAGGTTCTAGGGCTCTATCTCTATGTACGCGCAAGTCTGGCTGGTTTCAAAAAGAAGCCCTAAACCCTAAACCCTAAACCCTAAACCCTAAACCTTAAACCCTAAACCCTAAACCCTAAACCCTAAACCCTAAACCCTAAACCCTAACCCTAAACAACTTGGCAAGCTGACGTGTGCAGGAGAGGGAGGGGGCCGACAAGTTGCGGGCGTCGAAGGGTTCACCACATGCCCTTCTTGACGCCCGGCACGATCGCAGTCCCCGTCGCGCTTTGGGCGGTTTAGCTGCTACGACGGTTCAGGGAGTGAGTTTTGCAACAAAAGTAAATAAGCTTTTGTATGAATCGAATGCCCGTTGGGTTTTCGGGTGCGGGTGTTGAGGGTGAACAAAGGCAGGCCAAGAAACCGGGCTTGATCTAGGATGCTCGGGTGGCCGGAACGTAGCCATCCTTCCAGCATGGATGCGCTGGCCCGGTTGGGAATTTTTCTGTTGTGTAGTCCAGCAAGTACATCATTGTGACGGAAACGCTAGAGAGAGCCCAACACTGGAAGGTCAGCGTTTTTGTCAGTTTTTGGGCTTGTTTTGGGTATTGGGCAGAGCGTCCTGTGTTCCAGGAAGCTTGTAAGCCTACATTGATTCGGGAGTGTTTTTTTGCGGACACAGGGAGGAAGAATTGCTTGTCTCAGGACATTGGAGAAGACCGCCGCGAAGACCATGATGCCCGTTGACTCCATGTTTAGAGAGAGAGAGAGAGAGAGATAGAGACAGAGATAGAGATAGAGATAGAGATAGAGATAGAGATAGAGATAGAGAGAGGCAGTGGATCAATGGCATCATGGGCGGTGCCCCCTCCCCCGCCCCCACCCCTCCCTGCCCTGCTGCGCCCCCTACGTTTGGATCCGAGGGAAAACGGTGCATGGTTTGTGTGGTCCGGCAGTAACATGTATCTAGATGTGTTCTCTTGCTGTCTCTGGCAACGACGTAGTTCGCTCGAACCGTGGGTTGCAGGGGCCCGACTGAGAGCTTCGAGGGTGCCAAGACTGTCTTTCAAAACAACACTTCTGGAGTGACATGGGCCTAAAGCCACGCGCCAGCTCCTCAAGAAAATAACTATGAGGCCCCAAAGCGAGGCCCTGACCACGCCTCTGTCCCCGCGCGTGCTTTTGCGCGCATGCAAACAAGCAAGGCAACACACATGGCCGCAGCCAGCACTATAGTACCACCAAGCAAGATCCTCGGCTTGTAGGCACGTGCCCTGCCCTCGCAAGATAAGCTGAGGAGGAGTTCGCAGAGTGAATGTACTTTGACGTCTGTGTTGATGTTTTTTGGTTTATGTTATGCCGAAGGCCTTAGTATTTGCAGTGTCTTCTTCTGGGACATGCCCGAAGCATGGGTATTTGCAGTGCTTCCTCTCCGCCACGTGCGACAAACACCGTCTTCGCATGTTATTGATTTCGAAATGCCAAAATGCCAAGGGGTGAGTGCTAGATGCCTGCCTTTCTTCTCTTTGACCTTAGTATCATTCACAGCAGTCCTGCTGAGTTCTTCGCCTGGATCCGCTTGAGTTTTTTCAGAGGGCGGTGGGGGGGGGGGGGGGGGGCGGGGAATTTCATGCCTCAGACTCCACACATCGCAAGTCCTTCCTTGCGACCTTCTGCTCAAAAAAGTTCCAAGGCTTGAACTTGCAGCTGTGCACTCGAAAAAAATGCGAATCCATGAGACGCCAAAGCCCTCAACCCTAAGACGCCAGAAATGTTGGGCCTTTGAAGCTCCTTGATGCTTCCTTGTCGTTTTGTTTGGGCTTTTTGGTTTCATGGCCTGAGTGCATTCCTCTTTTCCTTCCTTCCACTTGCTTCTTGCTTCATTTTGCTCCCACATCCTTGCCAGATGACGCTGACAAAGGTAACTCCCTAAGCTTGGGATGTTCCCCCTTATTATAATTACAGTACACTTCTTAGTCGGGATTAGAGTACCCTCTATTTTTGTAATCCCTATTTAGGACTGCTGGTATAAGGGAACATCCCAACCATAAGACCTATACCCCTATAGTGCCAAACAACATCTACACGCAGAAAGCCCGTCAGGGCCACGGACTTGGCAAGAGGAGGCTTAGAGTAAACATGTGCGGGCACTTGCAGAGCAGAAGCACACAGCGTCTGCAACACATGCAGAGCGTGCAGAGAGAGAGAGAGAGAGAGAGAGAGAGCAGCTAATAGAAGGCTTGCGGCGCCAACATGCCGAGATGTCAACTCCACATGTGGGTAGTTCTCTGATTTAGGGGTCCCCTATATTCTATTCGGCACCCCTGAAAGAAGAACCCAAAGAACCCCAATTCAAAGGGCGGCTCTGAACTAAGGGAAAATACCCATGTAGCCCAGGCCCTTATGCCTGGCTCAGACAAGCCTGATCACTAGTCCACTGGATGAAGCGTTTTAGGGTTTAGGGTTTAGAGTTTAGGGTTTAGGGTTTAGGGTTTACTGTGAACCCATGGAAACCCTCTTCCCACAAAGAAGGACACCGGTGACAAAGAGGGAGAGTCTTTCTTGTCCGTGAGCTCCAACTCAACGGCGGAGGATGCAACCAGACTGGCAATCAGATGAAGCTTGTAAACCTAAACCTTGCAGACCCTTCCTTTAGGGATCTTCATGATGTCCTGGACGTTTATTCAACTATGTGTGGGTTTACGAAAAAACAGGAACCCCAACTATAGACCCCAAATAGTAGGACTCCCACCCAAACCCTAAACCCTAAACCAAGGTACCCTGAATTTCGGAAACCCCCTGTATGAATCGCCTCGGCCTGCGCCCAAGCAGTCGTTGTGAGCTATTGTCCAACCCTAAACCCTAAACCCTAAACCTAAACCCTAAAACCTAAACCCTAAACCCTAGACCTACCCTACCGGTTGTCAATGTGTTTTCATGTGGAAGGCGGTTCCAATGACAACCTACTGAAAAGAAGCGACGGAGAATTTCTGAATAAGAAGAAGCCCTGAGTTCTAGGTAATCCAACACTTTTGACAGGGAAGCTGCGAACGCTTGACGGGGCTGTTTCAAAGTGGTCGCCAGGGTCACCTTAAGTTGAGCCAAGGAAAGAAACCGCAACCAACCCTCTGAATACGCAAACCCTGAACCCCATATCACTACACACCACACCCAAAACTCCGAAACCAGCCTCCTGCGTCACCTCTGTCATCACATGCACAGGGTGGTTCGGATACACTGTATCATGCGCGGGAGGGGAGGCGGCAGGGGGAGGACGTAACTCGGTTGACTGGGCAACAAAGCATGGTCGTGAAGGATTCGGAGAAATGGTCTACAACCCCCGAACCCTAAACCCAAGAGCCATAAACCCAAGAGCCTAAACCCCGGAACCCTAAACCCAAGAGCCTTAAACCCAAGAGCCTAGATGTTTCCAAGTTCCCGTCACTTTGGTAAGCTGAGGCCGGCGGCTCACAGCACTGGTGCATTGGCAAGACCCTTGCCAACGATTGCTCTTGGGAGCCATGCAGTGGCATCTGTGCGTATGCAATGCATAACGGTACACGCTACCCCATGTGTGACCGATTCTGAGTTTCTCAACCCGCATTCATCGGGATACCGTGCCCAAGATCACGACACTTAGCTCATGAAAGCAACCCTATGGCCTAGCAATCGGCCTAGACAGAACTACTGAGCCAGGCCAATCTGATGTACCTGTTTAGTGGCCTGAGTAGGGTTTGGCTTCTTCCAGATACAGTTGCTGTTGTGGGCTATTGTCTTTCCTGCTGCTGGTGCTCTGACCGCTCCAGCCCAACGCCGAGGCGAATAACCCAGGGAGCCACAGCTATGGAAGCTCTCGTAAGCAGTTGGGATGTCCCCCTTGTACTAACAGTCCCTAATAGGGCCAGGAAGTATAGTAGGGGGTACAACGTCCGTATTCAGGAATGTTAGCATAAGGGGAAACATCCCACACTATAAGTGTTACAAGCCGCGTCCACAGACCTCCAGACCCGAGGGTCGAAACCCTTGGTCGCTTCTGCCCTTACTTGCAACTAGAAAGTAGGGTTGGTAAGTTGGGTTATGGGGATTATGGGTTGCTAGGAAGTACGTAGTAGACAAACTATGTCAAAAGACCTTCCAAGTACCAGGACGATTACGATGTGGAATCACAAGCGCCAGCGCTATGTGCGCCGCTTGTTGCCCGATCGTTCAGAGGCGTTCATTCCCCAAAATGTCGGTACTTCTTTTTCAAGGCTTCTCATGAGCGACTTGCAATTTTCTGCCGATGTGGCTTGAGGCACTGGCGAGCATGCGGTTCTGCTGGCAAGATAAGGGGCATCCCTGAACCCTGACCCCTAAACCCAGATTCCAGTGGAGTTTGGCCTGCTTTGCTGCGCAAAGGTTGCGTGCTCTTTGACGTCCCTGAAAATACGACATGGGGAATTCACAGGCACCCCTCAAAAGGGACCATAAGGGTTTAGGGTTTAGGGTTTAGGGTTAAGGATTTAGGGTAGAATTTTGAGATTTGACCACATGTAAGGTCCTGGTCAGGCAGGCAAGTGCATTCTATGAAGCCAAGGGTGCGCGAATAGGAGTTTTCTTTGTGGTGCTTCACTGCAACTTTAGATCCTTAGCCTTTTTGGGCTTATTGGGTTTCTTAATAAGGCAGCTAAAGAAGTAATTTATAACTACCCTCCTAAGTGCAGCCGAGTATTTGGCAAGCAAGTTCTGGTCGCACTTCACTGTGCGGCGTAAGGGTTCCGCACACGAGCTACATTTACCCAAGTTCCCCTAAGCAGCCTGATCTTTGTCATAGTTGGGCACCATTTTCATTTTTAAGGGTACTTAAACCCAATAAGGCATATAGATTTAAATTTTTAACGTTATCCCAACCATGAACTAGTGATGCTTTCATGTATCTGGCAGAGTATCCCTGAGCTGCTTCTGCTACTCTTCCTTTTCTGAAACTTGATTTAGGTTGCTGTGATCTTCATTGTTCTGGATCTCCAACTTGAGTTATAGGGTCCTTAAGGGAGGGGGGTTCAGGAAGGTAGGTAGCCAGAAGACTTAGGGAGTCTTGGGGAGTACTAGGGAACCTTGGGTTACAAATCCCCCTTGAACCCCCCTTTCCTTAAAGTCCCTATACGTGAGCTTGCCCGGATCTTTGCACGCTCCCGGCTAATTGCTTGAGAACCTCCCCCCCCCCCTCCCCAAAAAAGAAGACACTTAAGCCAAAAACCTAGTGCAGGGTTCTTAAGGGGGTTCAAGGGGGGGGTATGTAACCCAAGGCCCCCTAATACTCCCTACTACTCCCTAAGGCTCCCTAAGTTTCCTTAAAAGTTCCTCAGGTACCTACCCTTCATGAACCCCCCTCCCTTAAGAACCCCATAACCCTAAACCCTAAACCCTAAACCCTAAACCCTGAACCCGGGCCAAGGCATGGCAGATTTTTGAACTCCCGGCTGCACTTGGGAGCGGTTTCTGCTCGCACATCGGTTTTTGTCTCGTTTAGAATACTTGGTAGTTGGGATGCTCCACCTTCTGCTAGCAGTCCTTCATAAGGATGATAGTAACCCCGTGTTCGAAGCCCTGTGAAGGAAGTCCCCACTTAGTATTTGAGTAGGCAACCTTTGACGTTTTGGGTGTATATAATCCTACCATCATTGAATCATTGAAAGCTTAACCATTTTCGGCCCAGGATACTCAGCAACCACGAATGTAAACCTCCCCCCCCCTCCCCCCCCCGACGGAGCCCTGCCTACTTGGTACTCTTCCAAGGGCCTTGGGTCCAGACCGGAGACCATCAATACAGAGACAAGATTCCGTTCGGCTGGACGTGGGAGAGATCCTAGCTGTCTGAGTGATGCACTTTTTTGAGTTTTGGGATGCCGTGGGTTCCTCTTCTGAAGGGAAACAAGTTCCCTAAACCCTATAAACCCTAAACCCTAAACCCTAAACTGTTTTTGGGGGGTGTCACCAAGAAGATCACAAGCCCAGGATTCCAATGTGTAGATGCCGGCGGCGGAGATGTCGCTTTCTACAACCCACATTTCCATCGGTTTTTAAAGCTCGATTCCTTCAACGACCACAGATGGGACCACAGAGGCTGGATGACGAGAAGCCCTGAGAAGGGTGCCCATGAGCTGCCTAGCGCCTGGACACTGGAGCGGTTCCGGATGAAGGACTTCGGCGGCGGGCACTGGGGACTCTACAACAGAAATAAGCGGAAGTACATGGAGATGACGGACGGCGCATGGCAGAAGGCCCCTCGGCAATGGTCAGGTGGGGCATGCAGAGGGCGCAAGTTGTGCAAGGATTTCGTTGCGGTTCCTTATGAGGTGCATGGCAGATTCGTTCTTTTGGATGGGCCTAGGGTTTGTCATTCCCCCCTAAACCCTAAACCCTAAACCCTAAACCCTAAACCCTAAACCCTAAACCCTAAACCCTAAACCCTAAACCCTAAACCCTAAACCCTAAACCCTAAACCCTAAACCCTATGCCTTGGACAAGGAAGTCAAGGCCACTCATCCTGTGGACTTCAACGTCCCGGGCGACTGGAATACGGAGACACGTTTGCCCATTGTTTACCCTTCAACGCGCTCGCTGCATGTGCTCCAACTCTGAAAATAGCTAGAGCAAATACATAGTATGTACATGTATGGTATATGTCTAGCTTCATTATTTGTGCGTGTGTAAATGTAAATGGTTTGCTGTTCGTTTCCGTTTCGTGGTTCAGACACACCTTCGTGAATCCACACGTGCGGTATTCACTTGTTCTGCACTCGTTGATGCAACGGTTGTTTCGTGTGCATGTATGTATATCATCTTAAATTGTAAAGTATGGGGATGAACGTTAGTTGTAATTATTATGTTTTGGTTCTTGCTACAACTGACATGACTGCGGGTTTAGATCGTTCTGTTGTTCATGTCCCGCTCGGGGTTCCTATTGTTGCTCTTGCTGCGCTGCTGCTGTTTCTGGTGGTGGTAGCGGTGGTGTGACGGAGTGTATGTTCCTCTTGTCTTCATGACTCCAGAAAACAGTGACAGGCGTGGCAAACTCATGCCTATGGGGGGGGGGGCTGGGAAGGAGGCGAGTCGCGATTTGCCGCGTCTGGGTCAAGTTCACTACTCCGGCAAACGAATGTTGAGATCCATTCCACGAGAGCATCCGCTGTCCGGAGCATCCATAACTCAACAGCGATGACACGTCCATGCATCTGCTGGCCAAAGAGTCACGTCATCTGCCAGCCACCGCGTCCATGCTCGAAATATGATTACGTCCATGTTAGCAGTTGACCCACTGACCGGTGCATTTGTGATCAATCATGCTGCCAGGGGCTGTTTTTTTTGCCTGACCCCTGCTTACAGGCTGAGATGTGTTTAGGCTTTCACGTACACTTGATTTTCTGATCCCCCGCCCGCTCCTGATTCTCCGCTGCTGAGGAGGGTTTGCTTCTGTGAATGCGCTAGTTTTCACAACTGGCGTTGTCGGTGACTTCACACAACTGAATTTCTTCGATGCCGGACACTGGTAAAACAATTTTCGGCACGACCTGCTGCTCAAAACCCACACAGAACAACTTGTTGGTGCCAAAGCTTGAAACAACACAAACACAAGTTTGCCACACCTGCCAGTGTTTTTGATCTGGGAGGACATGACACCGTCGCGACCTTCTTGTTGATGCTGCCATCGGAATCGACATTGTTCATCTCGCTCATGCATCTTCAGGTTAGCCGCTAAAGCCATTAATTAGCCTATAACGTTCAAAACCCTAATGTCATAGCATGCTAGAGCTTTTGCTAAGACCATCATTGTAAGCTTTCTCTTGTGTAGCCCAGCCGCAAAGTATGCCGCGAGGAGTCTATGAAATTCTATTTCCAGGAGACGCAGCCCGCCGCTCGGTTCACAAGAGTTTGTTTAGGGTTTAGGGTTTCGTCAAAGGCGTAGGATGAACCGCGACAGATCCAGCGGCACTCAGGACCCCGGTGGTTGGCGTGATACGCAAGCAAAGCGTTGAATTCCTGATGATCACGTACCATCTTCGCCTGCTTAGTTCTCTTAACTTATGGTCCCTTTGTAAAATATACTCCAAGAACACCCCCAAAACCCTGTTCTAGATATTAAGGCTCCTATCTTCGGGGTTTCAGGGTTTAGGTTCAGGGTTGACCAACATCTGAGTGTTCAACGGCTTAAACAGGAAGCGTGCTTCAGCCCCTTACATATCGAACCCCCTGAGTTCCCATGGCATCCTTTCTTGCAGAGGGAGAGAATGGGGATTCTGTTGCCTTCTTAGCTTGAGTCCCAAGGAAGCAGTCTCAAACAAAGCATCGCCCCGGGGGCCGTCTCGCGCACCAAAAAAACTCCCACCCCAAACCCTAAACCTTAAACCCTAAACCCTAAACCCTAAACCCGAAGCTTTCTTCAACCGAGCTAAGGCACCCGTCGGCCAAGGCTTTTGGCTCCAGGGTTGCAAATCTCTCAAAGGCAGCCCGAAAGACAGTGCCTTCATGAGTTTCCCTACTACCGCCCTCTATCCTACGTACCCCCCCCCCCAAGGTTCCCCCTAAAATAGCCTTCATTAGGCTGAATTATCCCTAAATAGCCTTAATTCTAGGGGGGAACCTAGGGGGGTAGTATAGAGGGGGGCGGGATTAGTGGGGGAGCATAGGGAGGACCTGAAGATGTACGCTACCTGGTGCGAGAGGGAGGCAGAGTCGACCTGCTGTGCAAAGCAAGAGCGCGATATAGCGCGCTTTTTCTCTTGCTTGCGGAGGTTCGCAATGTTTCTAGGAGGACGTTCTGGGGTCCCTGTTTTCACATGGAGCTTTTTCTTAAGAACTGGAACGAAATTTTGAAGAACGATAATGTGGAGACCTGCCCATGCCACACGGCCGAGTACCCCTGCCAAAGAGTTCCCACAGTTTGGGGGTTTAGGGTTTAATTAGGGTTCAGGGTTTAGGGTTTAGGGTTTAGGGTTTAGGGGTTTTCCGTGTGTCTCAGCTAGCTTTGCAATCAGGCATGAGTGGAAGATCGCCTCTGACAGCTTAACATAGGGGTCGGAATACTTACTAACAGTATCCCCTCGATCTTATTAAGTCTCTTAATAAGAGGGATCTTATTAAGTCTCTCTCTAATTATGCTATAATACCCCCCCCCCCCCCCCCCAAAAAAAAAATGAAAGAAGACTGTTCTAAGTTCTAAGTATTACGGCCCCTATAGTATGTCGGGCTAAGTTTCCCAGCTCTGAATCGGACCGGCTTAAGGCTTGCAGACTTGCGGTCGGGGTGTAAAGCTGTCTCCAAGGAAACAGTTCACGCACGATGTTGGTAGCAGTCATGATCAGAAGAGAAACCATGGAAGGGTTCTTAGGGTTTAGGGTTTAGGGCCTGGAAATCGCGCCACGTTTTGCAAAGCAAGTCACCAGGCAGTCTGACACCACAAACCCAGGTTTGTCGGAAAGACCGTGGCGCTGTGGAGCCATCATCATCAACGCTATGCGCGCAACTTGCCCTGTTGGAATACAGCACTTTAGGTTTCCTTTTGCATCCTGCCTCCCAAACTGTTATGAAATATGCGTGTACGGCGCGAACCGGGTTCCATTTTTGGAGGTTCAAATTTTGGGGCCCCCGGCAAGGCTTGTCCTAAACCCTAAACCCCATGGGACTAAGGAATGAACAGCAACAAGCATGGAAAGTTTATGGAGAGGTCTCCCAACAACGATGGCTGGAAGGATCCAATGCCAGGCGGTTGGGCCATGGCAGCTGTGCTGTGATGGTGCTGTGGGTTTAGGATTTCAACAAAGGGTTTCGGGTTTAGGGTCTAGGGTTTAGGGTTTAGGGGAAGGCTTCTGGTTGGAGCGGACTTCCAGGGGACAAGTGATACAAACATGGACGAAGCCGGCTTCCTTTTGCAAAATGGACATGCGATAGGAGAAGGCAACATGGTATCGAGTAGTTTGATTGTAGCAGTTTGCAGAACGAGAAGTGTTATCATCATCTTCATCATCATCATCATCATCGTATGTGCAAAGTCGTGCATCGCCAGACGTCCAATCCCATTCTTCTGCATCGCCTTTCCTCAAATGTAGGCAGTCGAACCCACTCCTGCTCATCGTCAGGCATTGTGCGATTTTCAAAAGAGGGGGCCGGGGCTTCGACCATCCCCTGGCACTTTAAAAGACTCAATTCTAGCCTTTACACCGTCTACCGAGGGTGTCTGCGTTTGCATCCGAGGAACGATTTGTCCCCGAGTATGCTGGAGGAGCACAGGTTGGTTTTTTCAACTCGAAGTATGGGTGCTACCTACGCATGCGAGATGGCTGGGTTGATGCGGACGCTTGCACCTGGAAGTAGATATGGGGGGGCTTCTCCGAAATTTCGGGGTGCCTGAAACCTGGGGGGTCCCGGGGATCCTGGTATCTGGGGGTTCGTTCGTGAACCCCCATATGGTCAGTTCTCAATCTTGTGATCCCTTTTTGTGTGTACCCTCAATACTAGGGGCCGCCTTGGAGTAGTAACCCCAAAACGGACCATATTTCAGAGAACTGGCCATATGCTTTTTTGGCAGGAACTCGTTCATTGCGACCTGGGCCCCGGAACAAGACTGCCTTAGGGCTTTTCGGGGTTTTTGGGTTTAGGGTTTAGGATTTAGGGTTTAGGGTTTAGGGTTTAGGGGCTTTTAGGGAGTTCCTTTTGGCAGCCCAGAAATGTGGACATCGACAAGGCGACCTCCATGAAGGAATGACCTGGGAGCGATTCACCGTCCTGGGATTTCCCGATGGCCACTTCGCGTTCCTTCGTAGCTGACTGAGTAGGGTTTAGGGTTTCGGGTTTAGGGTTTAGGGTAGTACACTTTACACTTTTTGGGCGTACTAGAGTCCCCTGTAGAACTGAAAGAAAGTGTACGCTTTTTTGGGGCAACTAAGGTTCTACAATGAGCACCATCGGCGATTCCTGAAGATGACCCACAACGCGCCTTGCCAGAGCTGGTTAAACGGCCGTGTCGTTGTTGATAAACGCAACCCGAAACCCGAAACCCTAAACCCTAAACCCTAAACGCATGGTGGGAATTTCCGACAAAGGAAAGGCCCAACAAGGGTCACGAATTCAGTCTCAAACTGTAGGTAAACTAGCAATCTCATATTCCCGTGTGAACGTGGCACGTAGCAAAGAAGGGGTTGGGGACCCAAAGGAAGCCACATGTCATCCAAATGCGAGACCCCCTACAAGATGCAGGCTGTGACGGCATCTGGCAAGGTGGATATTGAGGAAATGCCTAAAACTGGCTGGCCCAACGTGCCTCGGCTCTCAAACTCTGTGGATTCAGGGTTTAGGGTTTAGGCCTTAGGTTTCCGTATTTTCGGTGCGCCCTTTGTGCGAAACCCCGAAAGAGTGCGACAGCTTCTTCTATGGTATCGAAAGGTTCGTGTTGCAGCGTCTGTTTTCCCAATGGCCATGGCTTGCTGTACAGTGCAGCAACTTCCCGAAAGGCTCAGACATCCAAGAAGACGTTTAGGGTTCAGGGTGTAGGGTTGAGGGTTTAGGGGCGGGCTGCCAACCAAGGAGTTGTTCTACATCCAGGACCGCGGGGTGCGGCTCCACTTGCTGTCGGGGAAAGTGTTTGACATCGCGCGTTGAAGAAGCTGGCGGGTGTACGGTTAGGGTTGGGGGGGGTTTAGGGTTTAGGTTTAGGATTTAGGGTTTAGGGTTTAGAAACACATTATATTGGAGCAACATCTTTTTTGCTGGTAAGGGTGTGGCTCGCATTTGTTTTGAGGTGTCAACACGTCCTATCGCACAATCCGGCTTGCGTGTTTGCCTGGGGCAGCAAGCCTCCTCTGCAGTCTGTGGGTTCAACAATCTTGACGAGTTCGGATTCTGGAAGGTACCTGATATTCCTCCCTTTGTAAGCCTTTGTAAGAATCTATGCAGGGGCACCCCATCTGCGCATAACTAGAAATCATGCATGGTAGCAGATTTTTCGCCTAGCCTCTTCTTTGCAATAGGGGGTGGTTCCGGGTGGGATATCATTATCTTGGGGCTACGTTGAGGGGTACCCCTCTTTGAAGAAATGCCAATGTGAGACACAAGGGGTGCAGAACATTGCTCAGCAGGACGTCGGCAAAGTGGTTGCCTCAGATTGAATTCAGTATGCAGAAGGGTTGGCAGGTAGTGATGCCGAGTGCTGCCCTTGCAACCCATAAGACCGAAACTCGGAAAGGTTGCTGCCAGAATCCCCAAAACCCTAAACCGGGTACCCTACATACAAGGCTCCGAGTTACAACCAGGGACCGTAATTTAGCGAACCTCCAGCGTGTGGCTTTCGACGTATGTAGGACCTTGTTGCGAGGGATTGGAAGGACGCAGAAACACAAAGATTGGATATTACAGACTCGAGTCCAGATGGGTATGCTGTGCAAGGCATGATGACGTTGTCTCAGCTTCGTCTTTCTAAAGCCACAAGAAGAGTTGTCGGATTCTACCGGTACAATGGCAACGTTAAGCCGACAGAATGGCAGCGGAACTGTTTTGAAATACTTGCAGGAACCCAAACATATTGCGAAACGTTGCCACGCCGGAACACTAAAGCAAGTATGACGGCGAACAAAGCCGGATAGAAATGAAATAGGCAATGCCAGTGGAAATCACAACTATCCCTGAGTTGGGTGGGGTGGACATAGGACCCTCGGTATATATGATATCAGACCTCCTTTTGCAATATCCACGCAGACCAGAGCACAATCTGCGAACCTTCCCGAAGCTCGTAACTCCCAGGCATGTGGCTGGGCATGTAAACTTCGAAGGGGCATCGGTGCGGTGGCGGGCCCAGGGGCCCTCTGAGTGTAGAGGCACACCTTGGGGACGAAATGAACCCCAAAAGGGTTTATGGTTCATATACCTCAATAGGGATTAAGTATAGTAGTATAGAGTATATAACCCCAATTTTAAGGTTCATTTCGTCCCCAAGGTGGTTCTTCTTGGGTTTGGCAGAAAAAAGGACGCCCATGTTTGAGCACATCTTTTTGAACGCCCGGAATCCCAAGCCCGTGTAAACTCTTAGGGCTTAGGGTTTAGGGTTTCATTACCTACCCTAGTACGCCGACCTTAAGAAGCAAAAAGAACCCTCAGTACACGGAGTGGTTTGCACAGGGGGGGGGGGGGGGGGGGGCGGGGGAGGTGGCAATGCCACGAGAGGTTTACACTGGGGGAAGTTAGGGTTCAGGCCAAAGGTTCAATCCCTAAACCCTAAACCCGTTTCAATCTTTGGTCTTTGGATTGCGGCATATTCGGCTCAGGGCAGGAACCCTACTTGCAGTTTCAGGGTTCTTACAACCCGAATTTACACTGTCCTTATGAGCCCGTCTAAGCCCTCTAAGTAGGTACTTAGAATTGCTCGCAGCAGGCTCATGTGTACTTTTAAGCCCCAATTCTAACTGCACCTAACAAGCTCTAAGTAGGTTATAAGTAGACATATATGTGGGGTTATAAGTACCCATGCACCTCCAAGTGGGAAGTCACATCCCCTAGTTTGAAAGGCTCCTGGCCTGTTTGCCAAACATGTCATGGTACGCCTGGGGCCTTGACCCTGGAACCTCACGGCTTTAGGGTTTAGGGCTTAGGGTTGAGGGTTTAGGGTTGAGGGTTTAGGGTTTAGGGGTTTAGGGTTTTCAAGAGATGTGTTGTTGCCAAAGAGCCCTCTGTGCGAAGCCAATCTAACGAAACGGCCCGATCATCCTCAGGTCACCAACTTCGTCAAAGGACTCTTCGAGACCTAGCTGACCCAGATTGACTCACGGTTTAGGGCTTTTTAGGGTTTAGGGTTTAGGGTCTAGGGTTTAGGGTTTAGGGTTTAGGGTTTAGGGTTTAGGGTTTAGGGTTTAGGGTTTAGGGGCGTCTTAGGCGGAGGTTTGTCTCAGAGATCGGAGTTTGGAGGCGCTGCGAAGATTCAAATAAATAGGGGATGTTCTCCATCTCAGCATCCTTCAAGCCGCCGCTCAAAAGAACAAGGAGCGTCATCTGCAGCGAGCCTGCTGCCGGCCCAAAGTGGCACCCTAAACCCTAAACCCTATAAACCCTAAACCGCAGAAAGGTTGCTTGAAGCCCAGCGCAATTCCACTTCGACCCAACATCTCTCAGTTGTCGGCAGGAATGGAAAAAGTCTCCATCCTCTGGCCTTCTTGACGATTTGGAAAGACCCAATCCCACTAAAAAAAGAGCCTGGGAAAACCAAACGCAAGCAAACACAGCATATCAAAGCATGTCGAATTCCACGATTCAAGGCTCGAGGGGTGGTTTTAGTAGCCGTTCTGAGCACTGAGGAGTGCTTTGCCCAATTCAGCCTGACGGAATCTGTTGGCTACACCAGAGAGATCCCTGGGCAGCCAATCGGCGCAGGAATCAACATCGGAATGTCCGGCCGGGGCCTTAGTCCTCTTCTATAATTCGATTGAGGTCACGTTGACGCCTCTTTTCTCTGAGACACTATCTCTCTTTCTCTCAGCAATGCCGCAAATGCCATAAAGAATACCCTCCCAAAATTCTACTTCAAAGCTACCCAACTGACTAAATGGGCCCCCCTACGTCGGAAGACGTGGAGTTTCAAGGTTTAGGCGCGCGCCATCCTTCGTTTGTGATTACTTTGCCCTGTCCCTCGGTTCCTTGACACTTCTGACTCGGGATGTTCCACTGTATACTTACAGTCCGTACTAGGGATTATAGTACCCCCTAGAATAATCCTGTTTAAGGACCTAGTATAAGGGGGAACCTCCCAACTTTTGACGCTCCCCACTTTGAGGCTCCAAGTGGTTCATGGCTAAGGCCACACATGGAACATCCCCCTGCCACTGAACAGGCCTAGGTTGGAACAGAACTTTTCGTTTCATGATTCTTAGACCCCCTGTGTAATCCTTATGAAGCCATAAAGTTTCATGTTTTCTGTTTATCCCTATCATCCCTACATGAACCTTGTAAAGCCACAAAGAATTCAATTTCCCTCCCCTCCCCCCACCCAAGCCTACCCCAGACTTGAACAAGAGTCGATGCAGAGTGGAGGGGATCACTGGCTCTACAGGTACTAGTTGCTTAAGAACCCCCAGGAAAAAACACAACATTAGTATCTTTTTGTTTTTTGGGAGGGTTCTTATTAGGCAGCAATTAGTAGGCAGTGGTTTTCAAGCTTTTGCATGAGGGGGATCATGGACCCACGGGTGAGAAATCCGCCGACGTTCGGACACGAAAGGCTGCAGAGAACAAGGCACAAAGACTGGCGCAGTGTGAATACGGATACGACGAGAATCTCATTTCAATGTGGTGGTTTCCGAAAGTAGGGGTACCCTTTTGGGGGGGTCCCTTTAAGGGGATTCTATTCAATCTGGGGTATAAAAGGGGACCCCTGTTTTGGAAATACCCTTGCTTTGTCGCTGCTCAAATAGATGCTGAGATGGCGTCAACGTCAACTCGCTCAAACAGATCCTCGGCTGACTCTGCTAGGTAGGCCCTGGGGGCTTTTTTATATTTTTTCCCCTTATTCTGAGGGTCTTCGGGGTCCTGGTTTGTCCGGATTTGAGGTTTCGGTTGTTCGCCTCTGTGGGCGGCAATGCTTTGACGAATCCTTGGGCAGCTGCCCCTACACCCTACACCCTACACCCTAAACCCTAAACCCTAAACCCTAAACCCTAAACCCTAAACCCTACAGGGGTGTAAGTGCCAGGTGTTCTCAGGAAGTTGTAGTCTGGCACGTGGTGACCTCTCAAGTTCCTACAGCTGCTGCCGATCGTCGCCGGCGTGTACAGACAGGTTAGGAGTTTAGGGTTTATGGGGTTAAAGGGTTTATGGGGTTCAAAGGGTTTATGGGGTTCAGAGGGTTTATAGGGGTTTATGGGGTTTATAGGTTTTTTGGGTTTATAGGGTTTATAGGGTTTATATAGGGTTTATAGGGTTTATAGTGTTTAGGGGTCTGCACACCCCCAAATCTCCAGAGTAGAGCATGATGGGACATGCAGGGTTCAAGCTTGGGATGGTCCCCCTTATACTAACAGCTCCTTAATGAATATGAGGATAGGGGGTACCATAATTATGGGGGGGGGGACTCTTAGTATAAGGGGGAACAGAATAGGGGGTACCTCAACCCCTATAAACCCCATGACGGACTCTCAGTATACAGGGGGAACACATCCCAGGTGTCCAAGCCTAAACCCAACACAAACCGACCCCATCGTGAAGGATAATCCAGGGCAAGCTGCCCAGCATCTCCACCTCGGTGTGGGCCTCCTTCACCATAGGCAGAGGGTTTAGGGTTTAGGGTTTAGGGTTTATAAGTTTAGGGTTTTGGGGTTTAGGGTTTGGTTTAGGGCCCAGAAGGGTGGTCACTTGCTTGTCTTAGCCTCTTCTCGGATTTTGGAGGTCCAGTTGGGTTGAGAGGTTCCCGTGTCTCCGCGCGCACACAGTTCCGAGATCTTCAAACTCCGGCTGCAGAGCGTGAAGGGATGCTTTTCGTCACCGCATAGACCTTAAGTCCCCGTAGTTAAAAGGGGACCTGCGTTGGCGCCAGCCTTTGAGCTGTATCTATGGAGCCTATAGCATGGCTACAGAGGAGATGCACTTCAGAACGAAGCAGCTTTGCAGGCTCAATTTCTGGAATTCGGAGAGGGCTTCTTGGATTCAGGAGCTCACAGGAAAGATCGGGCTTCTGGTAGGAGGTGGAGGTAAGTGCGCTGGAGTATGGCGAGAGTGTCAGCTGGGGGCAAACAAAAGACCAAGCCGGAACTCCCCCACAACAAAGAGCAGCAGCGACTCCGTCTCTTCTCGATGTTGATCATTCTTGCAATGCTGGTTGTTCCTTGATTCTTGTTGTAGTAAAAGTCCATTGTTGGTGTAAGCGTTGGTTGCGCCACGGGCGCAGGGCCTAGAGTACAGAAATTTCAAGCACTAGGAAAGGGTGGAGGCTGCGGAAGAGCTTATTCTTTCGCCGTTTTCGTATGGTAATGGCTCATATCGAAACATGGAAAACCCTGCAGATCAGAGAAGCAGCGGCAGGCGGCGTGGCGAAGTGGATTTGGACCGGAAGTGGCGTAAGCGTCTGGTTCAGCATCTTACGCCGCATCCAAGCCTCAGGACTGTTTGGTACATGTGCAATCAAGATCGAGCAACCTCATATAGTTAGTAGTATTAACGATACGAAAATGCTAACATGAAAGTCATCATAGTAATGAAACAATGTTCCGATATTGTAGCAATTTACCAAGACAGTGATTATAACAAGTCTTTGCCACATCCTTCGTGAAGTTGCATGTCTAACCCCGAAGTCTTAAGCCTTGGCATGGCCAAACAGAGATATGAGCGGCCCGACCTGCACACATGCACCCAGGAGCAACGAGATTGGCGGCCTTTGTTTTGGGGTTTAGGGTTTAGTTTTTTTTTTTTTTTTTTTTGGGGGGGGGGGGGGGCGCTCTGTGCAAAATATAAAGGCATTTAGGGTTTATGGGTTTTTGGGGGGGAGCTTATGTCAAAAGATACATCGAAGCCAGCACGGTCAGTGATCCATGCTATTCATCGTGACAGTCTTGGTCTCCTCATGCTTCGCGATGACATCTGCTCCTTGACGTACATTCGGCATGCCTGAATGTTGATGTTCAGGTGCTGGAACTACTGGCTTGCACCTGGGCGTCTCCATTGGCCTCCTGGCCACAGGATGCTCAGCTCCACTTAGAATTACCGGTCGGAGAGGAGAGAAGCATCACTCCACTGTTTTGCTTGAAAGATGGAGAAGTCGAGGGAGCATGAGACCCCTTCACAACCCCAAACCCTGAACCCTCAACCCGGTGTTTGGGAGCGTGGAGGGCGATCGCGTGAGACACATCCTCAGGGAACGGCCGCAAGGGCCCATGATGGTGACCACTTGGATCATCCGGGTATACTCATGTTATAGGGCGTGCTTTGGGATGTTCCCCCTTATACTAACAGCCCTTAATGGGGATTATAGTATCCCCCGATCTGTTAGGATAAGGGGAACATCCCAAGGTGTGTTGTCGATTATGTGTGAGGGTTAGTTAAGATGATCCTCAGATTCAGCTCGCGGGTGCCCCGATTCGTGCCTGCGGAGTGTGGATAAGGCTGTTGGGTGTGCGCAGTGCGGGTGGGCAAAAACAGAACCTACAAACCCTACAAGCTCATAAGCCCGCCCTACACCCTAAACCCTAAACTTTGAACCTAAACCTAAACCCTAAACCCTAAACCCTAAACCCTGCAAGCTCATTACTCAGGATGGAGCCAGGCCATTCCTGACGCAAAATGTGTCTTGGGACCCCTCTTCGCGGGCATGGAGTGCTCCCGATCGATTGGCTTTGTGTTTCTTGGTGGCCCAGTGGTGCCCTTTCCCCTTCTTTTGTTTAGGGCTTAGGGTTTAGGGTTTAGGGTTTGGGGTTTAGGGTTTAGGGTTTAGGGTCAAGGTTTCCTTGCCAAGGAGCCCACCCCCCAAAAGGCTGGCCCTTAGTATAACATGGCTTCCGGGCTACCGCTAAACCCCAAACCCTAAACCCCAAAAGGTTTTCCATGATGTGCTGCTCCTTTGACCTCATCAACGCGAAGAACAACTGCCGCTGAAAGCGGCACCGGACAACTCCGCGTATCGACATCTCGATATCCGTCGAAAAAAGAAAGGTCCAAGAGCTTTTGAGTAGGTGAATGAGTAATATAGGCAGGGGTCGGAATAACTACTCATAGTATTCCCTTATGGTCCCTATATACTTATACCATGATGGGTTAACCCCGTTTATGGTCCGTAGTTGGTTTGCACTGCTTAACATGGGCGGTGGGGCGTTGCTCGGAGAGCATTGCCTATCGAGCAGCAGACGGCAGCTGACGGATACCCGAGTCTGCAAGAGAGAGAGAGAGAGAGAGCGAGCGAGAGAGCGAGAGAGAGAGAGAGAGCAAGCCCTATTCCTTGGGGACCAAATGAACCCTAAAATTGGCGTCATATACCCTATACTACTATAATTCCGATTAAGGTGATATGAACCATAAACCCTTTCAGGGTTCATTTCGTTTTCAGGGTTACCCCTACAGGAGGGCTCGGGTGGACTATGGGCCTCACGAAAGCCTTCCCTGCCGCTGTCTCGGCCAAAACTCTAGCCGAACGGCTTTGTCTTGCAGGGCACTCGACCCACTCTCAGTGCAGCATGTGAAGAAGGCATATAGAACAACAGAAGACCAGGCAACCCTAAACCTTAAACCCTAAACCCTAAACCCTAAACCCTATACCCTATAAACCCTAAACCCTAAACCCTAAACCCTCCCTCGTTACGGATACACCTCGCCTTGATGGCCACGCTCTGCTTGGCGCGTCGGTGCAACGCCTGGAACTTATCATCTCTTTCTGCGGTGTCATACGGGAGTTCCACGGAAGTTTACGCTATTCGGGGTACCTTCTCAGGGTCCCTTTTAAAAGGGGATCCTAGTATTTGGGGGTCTATATTCCACTGGGATCCAACTACTTGGGGGTCTAGATTAGGGGTCCCTTATTTGCGTAAACCCCCCATACAGCAACAGTTAAATCAGCGACCATGCCGCATAGTGGACCCCGTTGCCACCGTACCATGTACATGTGTCATATGTCCCCCGCACCCCGAAACCTCTACGTAACCCAAAAGACAAGTTTCATTTGCATTGTACCCTGGAAATTTTGGAAACCCAGGATGGGCCATCAGGCCCTATCGAATCCCCATAATTAACCCTATACAAATTAGGGCCTTTTGAGGGGCTTCTTCCTCAAGAACCCAAAACCTACTTTTCGTAGGTTCGGATTCTAAAACTCCTTATAGGGTTCTTGCTTAACCTACCAAAAAATAGGTTTTGGGTTCTTCAGGTAGGGTATGATGTCCCATGCTGGACCCTAAACCCCCAGCGCGCAGGGCAGGTAAAGCTCGATGAGCGTCGGGAAGGATGGTTGCGTGGAGTGAGTTCTTGCTGAGTTTTCACCCAGACAGACGCCAGGTTGCCATGGCCTTGGTTTCACTCACACATGTCGATGGTAACAGCATCATGGCCAAACGATATGAGTCTTACTCAGAATCGTAAGAAAATACCCAAATAGGCAGGTTCGGATCAATGTGTGCCGCCTGGCGGCGGCACCGACAAATTCACATGGTCGCGAGAGTTGCCGTGTTAACCGCATGCTCTCACGTGCTTGAACGACTTAACTATGTCTCTTCAGTTCTTGTGTTTTAAGAGTCTGAAGTTGGCATGCTCTTCGCAACTCTAGGGCGCCTTACATGTCAGAAGGAAAGGTCAATTTCTGCAAGAAGAGTCTTCAACGCCCTGCACCCCTGCGGCTCAAGCATTTTGACCACAGGTTCCAGTTGTTCTAATTCCCGGCAGCTGATCTCGGTCCCATGCAGTGCTCCCGCCTCATCGTGCTGTTGGCTGTTGCCGCTGCCAGCAAGCACAAGCATTGCCGTGGCTGCGAAGTCAGTGAAGGAGGCGGAAAATGCACACGGCCCCGGCCTTGGGGGCCAGCATTCCTACAGTTCAAAAGCGAAGTTCAGCAAACTCTCGTCGCCTCTGCTGGGTCCTGCGCGCCTTTCGCGGAATGGCCAGATGTGGATGGCGGCATCACCTGTGGAAGCTGTCGGGCGCTCGTGAAGGCAGAGCCTTACGGAGGACGCTGCGATAGGTACTGCGAGAGCTTCGGGCATCGATGCACCGCAGCTGCTGAAGAGAGGGCTGAGAACTGTGAGGTTCTGGAGGAGAAACGATGTGATGAGTCCATCTCAGGAACCTCTGACATCCTTTGCACATGCGAGCGCGAAGGGACACCGACCACACCTGGCTGCTTTGGCGAGCTGCCAGGGCTCGCGCAGAACGAGGGTGGGAGCGTGGGGCAGGTCTCTACCTCATCCGCATCTGAGTGCCAAAACAGCTGCGAGCAGAATCCGGCTTGCAACAGTGTATCCTTCTGCAGAGAATGGGGCTGCTTCTTGAAGGATCGCAGCTTCACTGGCACTGAAGCGACGCAGCAGAAAGGGAGCTGCAGGACCTTCTTCAAGATGCCATGCAGTGTAACGACGACTCCAAAGCCTGCCAGCACAACCAGTACGCCGCCGCCCACGGAGCCCGGCTGCTTTGGTGAGCTGCCAGGGCTCGCGCAGAACGAGGGTGGGAGCGTGGGGCAGGTCTCTACCTCATCCGCATCGGAGTGCCAGAGTAGCTGCGAGCAGAATCCGGCTTGCAACAGTGTATCCTTCTGCAGAGAATGGGGCTGCTTCTTGAAGGATCGCAGCTTCACTGGCACTGAAGCGACCACGCAGAAAGGGAGCTGCAGGACCTTCTTCAAGATGCCATGCAGTGCAACGACCCCAATGCCCTCGAGCACCAGCCGCAGCGGCCAGTTCAAACTGCGTGTAGTCTCCTACAACCTCTACTGGTGGAATGCCTTCGGCCAAAACCCGTGGAAGGGGGAGCAGATCATCGACAACATCCGGGAGAGGTTGGCGCCCAGCGCCATCGGCTTGCAGGAGTGCGACTCCCCATCCAGGATTCAGGAGTCGACGGGCTTGGCACAGGCCTCGACGTTCGCGGGGGCTCAGGGTGTCATGATGGATCCCTCCCAGCTGCGCGTAGTGGCAGGCACCTCAGGATCACAGGATCTGCAGGCAACAGGCAAGTGGGGTCCCAGGCACGTCACATGGGTCCAGCTCGCCGACAGGGCCACTGGGAGAACATTTTGGCACTTCAACACCCACTGGTGTGTTCATAGTGGCAACGGCCGAACCTGCAACGCAGAGGTGCGATACACGGGGGCCAAGAACATGTTGACTGTCATCCGCGAAAAAGCCGGCAACTCCCCCGTAGTTGTGACCGGCGATTTCAATGCCAACATGAACGAGCAGGGCCCTCAGCACTTCTTGCAGAACGGCTTCAGGCTGGCTGTCGTTGAGTGGGTTGATGCCATTTTCTACTCGGAGCACTGGAACCTTGTTTCACAGGGTAGTGGTGATGCAGCCGGGAGTGACCATCGCCCAGTCTTTGCAGAGTTGGAGCTACTGTAAGCCCAGGGGCGGATGGCTTTCACTATAGCCATGTGCCATGGCATTTTTGTCGGCCCGTGCGCGCCAGCACGGCGAAGCCTAGATGTACAGTTGCAGTATGTTGCAATGTTGCAGCGCCAGAAATTCAACTGCACTTTTGCTTGGCAGCGCAGCATCCACTTGGTACTTGGTGGACGCATTCACTGCCGCCATGCCCCTAAAAGCTGGGCTGTCGGGCAGGGAGGCATCAGCATCTTATTGGCTTTGAAGAACACAGATGGGGATTTACGAAAATATGGGGCCCCAAAGTACAGACCCCCAAATAGTAGGATCCCCTAATTCTGAAGACCCCTCATAAGGTACCCCTATTTTGGACACCCCCATATCTGGGGGTAAATGCCTCGCTTTCTCGAGGGCCCAGCTCTACAGTTGTAGAGGCCCCAACTCAAAGTTGCCACGACAAGGCACCTCAGGTTGCAAGCCGAGCCGCGGGTCTTTTGGAGTCCGTAGCTTAGGGTCAAGCCTACCGCACAAACCCCCTAGACCCTTGGGGTTTAGGGTTTAGGGTTTAGGGTTTAGGGTTTAGGGTTTAGGGTTTAGGGTTTAGGGTTTAGAGTTTAGGGTTTAGGGTTTAGGGTTTAGGGGCTTTCGGGAATCTGTTCATCGACTTGGGATGCCCCTGGGAAGTGATAGCGCCAGAATGGCAGACCCGACATCTCTTGGTTTGCGTGTGGTTACCCTAAACCCTAAACCCTTAGCCCAAAACTCTAAACCCTAAACCCTTAACCCTAAACCCGTAGCCCTAATCCCTAAACCCTAAACCCTAAACCCTAAACCCTAAACCCTAAACCCTAAACCCTAAACCCTAAACCCTAAACCGCCGTGTGCAGCTTGCAACTTGGGGAGCCCGAGATGCATGCGCCACACGGCCACAGAAAAGACAGCAGAGCCATACGCCGGCCTGACTGTAGGTGGGAAAGGCCAACATTAAAGGGTTTAGGGTTTAGGGTTTAGGGTTTAGGGTTTAGGGTTTAGGGTTTAGGGTTTAGGGTATAACCAGACCCCTGGCAGAATCCAAAAACTAGAACCCCCAAATCGTACCCTATACTACTAGTGGGTTAATTCTGAGGAGCTTCTGAGGAACCCTGAAGTACCCTATACTACTAGTGGGTAATTCTTAGTTAATTCTGAGGAACCCTTATAGTACCCTAAACCCTAAACCCTAAACCCAAAAACCTAAACCCTAAACCCTAAACCCTAAACCCTATACCCTAAACCCTAATCTATTTTTTGGATTCTTTCGGGGTCTGGCTAGCTGCTATAGACCCGGATCCTGGTAGCCTTGTCCGGCTTACCTCCAGCTCCTAAATCGCGAAGCCTTTGCGGGTTTAGGGTTTAGGATTTAGGGTTTAGGGTTTAGGGTTTAGGGTTTAGGGTTTAGGGTTTAGGGTTTAGGGTTTAGTTTAGGGTTTAGGGCCCCCGTCCCCTTCCCCCTAGCCTCGGCCCGCTATCCCGGGGCCGCTCGAACCTTGCCTTTGGACCTAAACCCTGCAAACCGCAGAAGCCCTATGAACTCCATAAACCCGATACACCCCACATGCCCTAAACCCTAAACCCTAAACCCTAAACCCTAAACCCTACCATAGCCCTCTGAGCCCCCAGAAACCTACCACTGGGCACACATCATTCGACGTGAGCCAGCAGGCAAAATTCCACACGCATGTCGTAGTCGCCGTCACGCCAGGCGTGGTCCTAGCCTGTGCAGCTGTCTTTTTTGGGTTAGCTATAGCTTCAACATCAGAAATTTCGTGGTAAGACGCTACAATGTAAGGATCCCATCCAAGAGCCCTTAACCTTCACCCGGCCCTCAGCCGATTGCTTCCGTGCAGCTGGCGCAAGCCATGGTCTTAATCGAAGACTTCGATGAAGCCGGGCAGGGTCCTGCACACAATGTTTACAACACCTTGGGCCAGAGGAAGCTGCCAGTTCTGATTCTGACCGGCTTCCTGGGAGCAGGGAAGACGACCTTGCTGAACTATATTCTTCAAGAGCAGCGCGACAAGAAACTGGCCGTGATTGAGAACGAGGTCGGTGAAGTGAGCGTGGACGATGCCCTGCTGGGAGACAGGGTGCGGAACGTTGACCAGGACCCGCGTGACTCAAGACCCTAACCTTGGGGACGAAATGAACTTTTAAAATTGGGGTCATATACCCTATACTACTTTAGAATCCCTATTGAGGTATATGAACCATAAACCCTTCTAGGGTTCATTTCGTCCCCAAGGAAGAGCTCTAAGCCTGCAAACTCCAGATCCTAGAGCCTGGAGACCCCGAGGAGAACCGGCTCCTGGGAGCTTGTGCTAGGGTGTCAATCTATATCCCTTTTGGGAATTACTTTATTATTATTATTATTTATTTCTTTATTTTATTATTATTATTGTGTATATAAAGCATAAGAGGATATTAACATCTAACATATTATGTTTATTAAGGTTCTAAGGGGAGTATAGCAACAAGTTCTGCATGGGACTCGTAAGGGTTTCGTATGGCTTCCCCCGGCTTGCGCTGCGAAGGACGACATTGTTGTCCTGGACAATGGCTGCGTATGCTGCACCATTCGGGCCGACCTGGTCAGGGCACTGGCTGCCATTTCGGAGAGGCACCGAAGTGGCACAGCACTTGACGGAGCCTTGGGACGAAATGAACCCTAGAAGGGTTTATGGTTCATATATACCTCAATAGGGATTCTAAAGTAGTATAGGGTATATGACCCCAATTTTAAGGTTCATTTCGTCCCCAAGGAGTGGTCATTGAGTTGACGGGCGTGGCTGATCCGGCACCAGTCGTGCAGTGCTTTTTCATGGCGGAGGCGGTTTCCGAGGCCTTCTACGTCGACAACGTCGTGGTCTTGGTGGACTGCAAGCACGCCCTGCAGCAACTGGCTGAAAGCCAGAGAGACCCGGCGAACAGGGGCACAGCAGCATCCCAGGTCGCCTTTTCCAGCATCTAGGTCGGCTCTTCTTGGGACATGTTTTGTGTGTTTTTTCCCTTTTTTGGGGGGGTTTAAGAGGATCATGTATTCAGGAGTATATGCTTAGAGGGGTTTAAGGGCCATCCTCTATAGGCATGGTACTCTTGAACAAGACGGACTTGGTAGACGACTCGCACGTCAAGCGGCTGGAAGAGCTCATTCGAGAGATGAACCCGTCTTCCTGCATTCTCCGTTGCCAGCAGTCACGCGTGGACATGTCGAAGTTGTTCAACGTCGCCATGTTCAGTCTGGGACGAGTCCTGGCCGAGCAATATATGGATGAAGAAGAGTTTGCCAGATTCTACGAGCCAAAGATGGATCGAGCTGTGTCAAACGTGGGTATTCGCTGCCCTGGCGCCGCGAACTTATTTGCATTTCAGGCGTTGTTGGACAAGTACCTTGGGCAGGAGGAGACGGCCAAAGACTTTCTGCGGGTCAAAGGCGTGCTGGAGATTGCTGGAAGCAGCTCGAAATATGTCGTGCAGTGCGTGCACATGCTGAGGACGACGGGATTCTCGGACCCGTGGGAGCAAGGGCAGCCGAGGGAAAGCCGCATTATCTTCATCGGCCGTGGGATGCAGGCACGACGCCAGTCTTTAACCGACGACTTCATGAAGTGCCTGGTCGCTCCGCTACGGTTTTCCCTTGGCTCCGCGGTGTGTGTCCAGGTTCGGGAGGAGGCTGCTTGCTTGGAGGACCACGGCCACGAAGCTGCCCATTCTCACGACCACTCCCATGGCTGTGATGGGCACAGGGTTTCTAAGGAGCTGAATGAGTACACTTTTACAGGTTTTTGGGATACGATGATCCCCTGGAACTGTAGAACTGAAAGGGTGCTTTTTTTTTTGGGGGGGGGGGGGGGGGGGGCTTCTGAACTCAGCAACTAAGGTTTGGCGCCAGGGCGTGGTTTTGAAGCACTGGGATGAACACAGTGCATACAGAGTACGACTGCTGGATGGTCTCGAGGTGCTTGTGCCCGTGGACGATGCCGAGCTGATCCGGAGTGTCCAGTCCATTGAGCAGAGTCATGATGACTCTACTTTGTGGTCATGATGTTCCATACTATGACGGTTTTTGATGACGAGAGTTGTGTCTTGTTTTCGTGGACGATACTCTCCTCTTGTGCCAGTATAGTATTGCGATTCCTTACCTTTTTAGCTTTGTGTCTTCTTATGGAGATTTACGAGGAAGCTTCCCCGGACCTTGAGAAGACTCGGGGGGCTTGAGAGGGGTGCAGTTTCTTTGGGGAAACGGAGGGAGGACGCTCTTGTGGCTGTAGGGGTTTAGGGCTTGAGGGCTTTAGGGTTTAGGGAGCGTGGGGAGCAGGGAAGTGGGAAAACCCCGTAACCCGACACCGAATCCTAGAAGCCCGACCCTAAACCCTCATGTCAAAAACCCTAGATCCTAAACCCTTATACCCCAAACGGCCTTGAACCCCCTTCAACCCTATAAACCTGACAGCGCTATGCAGGTGTGCCTTCCATGGTGCGAAGGTTTCAGGTCCAAGGTTCAAAGGCGCAGGTGCTGTATCCCTGGAACCTAAAGGTTTAGGGTTTAGGGTTACAGGTTAAAGGGTTATAGGGCTTTGTCATCCGCGAACATTCCGACTCCCTCCATTTCCTCTCTCAGCAGTGGGACGCACGCGCGCTAAAGGCGGCATGCCCCTTGCAAAACGGCTGTGAAAGGGCCGCCCAAGGAGCCCAATACCCCTTAATTCATATTAAGGAATATGCCTTAGTTTACAAAGGGACCCTGAGTATGATTGAAGGTATATTCCTTATTTCAAGGGTGTTGGGCTCTTTGGGTCTGCTTCATGGCTGAACTATCAGGGTTTTGCAGGTCTAGGACCTTGAGGGTTTAGGGTTTAGGGTATCTAGTGGTTTTGGGAGTTTCGGCTTCATCCAGTGTGGTCTTCTCACGTCCTTATCCTCAACCGCTCAGCCCCTTAACACCAAACCTATACGGGAGTTTTCGCAAATAGGGGGCCCCTGATATAGACCCCCAAATAGGATCCCCTTAAAAGAAGGACCCCATTGAGGTGACCCCTGCTATCGTTAGGGTTTAGGGTTTAGGGTTTAGGGTTTAGGGTTTAGGGTTTAGGGTTTAGGGTTTAGGGTTTAGGGTTTAGGGTTTAGGGCAAACCCCCATCTATAGTCATCTTCGGAACCTGCTGAATCAGCATGGGTTGCTTTTCAAGCACAGGATCCTTCACAACTTACTTCGCCAATAGTGGAACTTTAAACTTTTTGGCTTTCCGTACTATTTGGTAGGAATAACAGAGTTCAACCTTTTTTTCTCCTTGGTTATTGGAGAAGTAAGACAAAGTCCTTATGCGGGGCGCGCCGTATTCTGAAGGAGACCTCTGTTCGCTGGCGTCCCTGCTCTCTGAAGGGAGCCAGGAGCCCTCCTAGCTAGCCATTCCTCGTTGTTTACATCTTGAACCTGAAGCACCCTATAAACCCTATAATAAACCCTATAATAAGCCCTATAATAAACCCTATAATAAACCCTATAATAAACCCTATAATAAACCCTATAAACCCTATAACAAACCCCTATAACCCCTACAACCCCTATACGCCTAAGAAGCCCAAACCCGGAATCATGGGGACCTTACCTCGGATCCCTCTGGCTGTCCCCTTGGGTTTGGGAGCCCTTTTAAAGGTCCTCTAAGGGAATACAGGGGCCAGATTAGGAGGAACTATGCTAAAGGAACCTCTTAGGGTACGTCCGCGTGGGTACGAGTCTTAATCGTTGACGAAATCCCTAAACCCTGAACTCTACAGCCCAAACCCTGGTCTTCCAGGCAGACGGCTTCGTTCCGGAGGATGTGCGCGAAAGCAACTGCCGGCTTCGTCGGAGCTGATTTTCTTGCAGGGTCCTTAAACAAAGCAGGGTTTAGGGTTTAAGGTTTAAGGTTTAGGGTTTACGGTTTAGGGTTTAGGGTTTAGGGCAATTAGAATTTAGCTTCTGGAATGCCTGGCGCCATGTGCTCAGCAAAGTTGTACGCAGGGCAAGAGGGCATGACGCATTGCCACTTCTCGGACAAGGCTTTTGGGTTGAGGGTTTAGGGTCACACTACGGCTTTGTTCTTCCTAGCTCGCCAAGGCATTCTCCATCAGGCTTTGGTCCTAGTAAACCCTAAACCCTAGCCCTAAACCCTCAACCCTCAACCCTCAACCCGGCCCTAAACCCTACACCCTAAACCCTAAACCCTAAACCCTAAACCCTAAACCCTAAACCCTAAACCCTAAGCCCTAAACCCTAAACCCTAAACCCTAAACCCAAACCCTAAACCCTAAGCCCTATTAGGTCTCCCATAGGGCTTGGTACGAGTTCACTATTCGGCAGTCCGAATGGGACGTCAACTTGCTACATCCGGGTAGAACACGCAAGATGCGTTTCGATCATAACCCTACACATGCAAAACTCTGAACCTTAAACCATCAACCTCAGCTGAGCAGGTGGCTCAAGCCACCTGCTACCAAAAAGCGACGATTGCATGAAGCGGACATACTTCACGCTTTTTAGAAGTTAAGCCAAGAAAGTCGCAGCCCTTCAGCATCTGCACCATCCAGGTGGCCTTTGGCAGCCTTGTGTACGCCTTCAACCCATAAACATCGAGGCCCTCTAGAAGTCGTAAACTGTCACAAGCCTCCCTATGCCCAGGCCTTGCTCCCTTTGTCCTAACTTCATGGACGCCGCGCGCAAGGCAATGCCGCAGTCTCGACCTGAGCTTTCTCTTCGCATCCTCCGCTTCTTTTTCGCGGCTATTTGCTTCGTAGCCCAGTGGTAGCCTTTACCCTTTCTTTGTTCTGGGTTCCCTTATGCAGTAAAGAACCAAAAACAAGTGTACCCTCATTAGAAAGATGGTTACTAGCTCCAGTGGCAGCAGACCCTTCCGTGCGCTGGTGACTGAACCGCTGCCCAGGCAATTCTTTGCTTTACAGGAATTCTTTCAGCTGTGAGTTTTGCACGCGCTGTAAACTAAGAAGGGGGTTTCCGAAAAGTAGGGGTACCCTTTTTGGGGGCCCCTTTAAAAGGAAAATACGGTATTACGGTTTTTCGGGGTATATAAGGGGTACCCTATTTCGGAAATCCCCAGATACTCTTCTTGTGCTAGAGTACACTGCAGCCGTACTGCTCTTGACAACCTCTTCTGTCGCGACTGCGACATTCCCCTCTCCATTGCCTATGAGCATGTCGATGCCTGGCGGATAGCTGCAACTTAATGTTTGCATTAATTATAGAGCTGCGTTATGATCTTTTGCGAAGATCCGGAATCTACAGCATAAAGATGTGTTGAGAAAGCCAGCGGTGGCGCAACTACAACAGCAAAACTGTGCGAATGAAGCTTTCTTGCAACTACTTCGCGTTTCCCTGTTTAGATGTTCAAGAGGTTTGCAAGGTTGGTCGTCCCCCGTCCCTCCCCACTACTTCATGCCACTCGAGTTGTTGCTCGTTGTTTGTTTTTTGATTCTGTGTGTTGCTCTTGCTGATACGAGTGCAAACGACCCCCTCTTCTTGAGCAACGAAGTGTTCTCATAGCTTTGCCTGCAGGCCACGTAGGCATGCTGGTAGAAAACGAGCATGTATTCAGTTTCGTAGTCTGAACACCATCGGTGGCACACGGGCGCTGGTCTCCCATCACGCTGCGAGGAAAGCACCTGCGTGGGCGTGTCAACCTTTCCTCAAGCCCATAACTGTAGGGCCTGGCAGTGATAGAGCTGCGAGCCATGGTGGACTATAGCAAATTCGATAAGATTGTGGTGGATGAGTCAGATTCAGACGATGCGGCAATCGGCACCCTCCAAGATGTGGCAGATGCAACCACGTTCAAGGCACGGATTATGCGCTCCGAAGCTTCAGCACGTCAACATGAAGACTTTCCGTATCCTCTGAAAGGTGGACAAGTGGTGCCTTTCGATATCCGGCACGAGGCTTGCGCACGTTACGGGTACTCACATGGTGATGTGGTGATCACCGAGTGCGGCGTCATTTCCACAGCCATAGGAGTTCACGACGCTCATCTGTGGTTTCATGTGGAAGGAGCAGCAGGGGCAGGTTTATGGCAGCACGAGACTCTGAGGAAGGTTGGCCACACATTGGTCAGGTTTGAGTCTGAGAGCACGAGACAGGCCCCGAGTTTGTCTGACGACTGGCTGAGTCTGGACTTTCAGTACACAGCGGGACTTACCGTGTCTGCAGCAGCAGTTGAGCGCTTCGACACTCGCGATCAGCTTTGCATGCAAGTTGGAGGCTTTCAGCATGGACAGGTTCTCCAGGTCCGAGGCATCAACAAGCCAATCGTCACCATCGGGGTGCGCCGCAGCCCAGATGGCCGCCTGGCCCTTTGGTTTCACGTGCACGGAGAACCAGGAGCTGGTATCTTAAGCTCCGCTGCCTTGGCCTCTGCTCGTGTCACAGGAACGCGGGTCGTCCGCGAGCATGTCGTGCCAATCATTGCAAGCCCTCAGCCGGCGCCTGTGGAAGTGCAAGCTCAAGATTCAAAACCGTCGCCGTCTCAGAAGGAGCTCGTGCAGGAGCAGAAGGCCCGAAAGGCGGCGGAGGCCGAAGTGAAGCAGCTGCGCAATGAAGTGAAGCAGCTACGAAGCTTGGCCCACGTTTTGTCTTTATTTGTGCTCATGTCGGAGACACGGAACGATGGACCCTACCTGCGTCATGGCTCCAGACAGTACACAACGCAGGAAGGAACCTGGACCAACTCCGACTTTCGAATGCAGAGAAGCGCAAGGACCACATAGGGCACCTGACCCAGACCCCTGCTGCCAATACATCCCGCGCCCGATTTAAATCAAGAGTAAGCGTTGGAATACACCAGCAGATGCTACAACTGTCGAAGAAGAACCCAAGATTCTAAGCCTAAACCCCTGTGCCTTAAAGCAAAAACTCTGACGGGTGCTTTGTCAACATCCTGTTCTGGATCATAGACTCCAAGAGTCCGGGGGCGCCCTGTCCCGCCTCTTGTGATTTTGCACCCTGCATCATGACCCTGTACAATTCACCTTACTATCTCCATAGTACTGCTATGCCCACTTACTTCCCCTTGTTCTCAGCAGCACAGACACTACCCAACATCGCCTCAGGACCGCTTGAAACGAGACAATATCGTGAGGGAGGCACGGCATTGATCAGTTTTTGCGTTTAAGGTCGGAGGGTCCAGTGGCCCCTCCCACTCCCCTCCCTCGTTTGCTTTAACTCGAGTAAGCTTGTGTTGAAGAACATCAGGCCATCAAGATCAGTTGTTTCAAGAAAACTTACGAAGTTGGTTCAATCCTGTCATGCACCATTGCGCTTGCAAATGGGCCCTGGCTGTGCCAAAGAAGCAGCTGGGAACATGAACAACCTGCACCTTGAGATGGCCAGCCAAACCGCGCCAAAAGCCAAGCCGTTCCAGTTGGAAAAGAAGAAACCCCGCACACAAGCCAAATCCTGAGCCAATCCTATAGCCAAGCCAAGTTCGTGCCGACAAAAATGCTTCGATCATCCCCACCCTACAGCTACCTTATGTGGGTTCTCTGCCGGTGGTCTGAGCTTTTCTGGGGGTGGGTACTCCAAGGACACACGGTGGGACTCTCTGCGGGCTCCTCTGGGTTGGGCACGGCAGGGGCCAGGCCCAGGAGACAGCTGGGACACCAGCGAGGAGGCGAGGGGCACTGCTGACAACAACTAACAACCCCACATTGAGGGTGGGGAGCAAAACCCTTCCAACGCCAGCCAAGCCAAATATTCTAAGAAAAGCAAAGTGCCTTCTCAATCGCGAAGTACCCAGCGCTACGCCCAGTGAGACCTTACAAACCAGAGAGGTCGAGTCTGAGATGATGCGCCATTACATCGAGCCCAAGTTGCAGGATTTGCGCTTGGAGCAGGAGCCCTGCATGATGGGCTCGCTTAGGCACGTTGTGGTTGAAGCTTGTCGCCTTTGGGGGGCTATTATTTGGGCGGGATGGTCCAGGGATGGCTTTTGGTGCGCATGAACGTCCGTGACCTTCCCGCTAGAATCCAGCAGTTCCAGGGTGCAGACAGGAGTCCGTCCAGCAGCAGAAGGCCAACATGACGGCGACTGGGACGGCGAAAAGACCCCACAAGTCTAGAACCAGATACTGGACGCTGAGACGGGACTCATGCGAACTATGCCAGCCATAAGACCTAAAGCCTACGTTTTGGTAGGTTGCCCAAGAATCCTATAAGGGGCCTCATAATTGGATGATTGAGGAAATCAGTTTTGGGTATGAGACTTGTATAAGTTCGAACCCTATCACTGGTGTATAGCTTTAGGGCTCTAGGGCTCTAGGGTTTAGGGCTTAGGGTTTATAGGCCCACTGTTCCTTTCCTAGGCTTGTCATCCGCATGCTGTTAGGTCCCAGGTGTCCTGCAGGTCCCTGGTCCTCATGTATGTATATATATATATATATATATGTCTATCTATGTCTATAAACAAAATATGTAGATATATACACATACATGTATATATATATATATATATATCTTTTTGAGGAGGATCAGGCAGAGGTCTTGTTCTGGCATTTGAGGCCTCATCGCGTGCGATGGAAGCTCAGAAGCACCAGCTACAGCAGAAGCTGGAGGCCAACTTGACAGACACGCGGCGGCTGCAACAAGAATTACGGGAAAGAGCATTAGAAGCTGAGCGTCTCCGCCAGGAGACGGCGCATCTTGAGAATCGGATTGAACAGGATGCTGCTGAAAAGGCGGCGCTGCTGCGACAGCTTGGTTCGCAGTCGTTGTCCGTAGACGAAGAGACATGGCAGTTTCAGAACGATGCTGGTGGGTGGACCTCTTATTCAGCCAAAGTCAGCTCTGAGCTCATGACGGCATTCACAAATGGTGCTGAGGTCTTTACCGTGATTTGCGAGGGGAGACATTATGAGATTGATTTCAAGCTCAAGACGCAAATGAACTTGAGCACATCAAGACGTCGCGCCATCCGCTGTGACCTCGGCCTGCCTGTCCACTGGCAGATGACCAATGAGGATGGCCTGAAGCTCTTGGAAGGTGACCCGGATGACGCACAGGGCTCCGACATCTCGTTTGCGCTCTCTATGGGGACCGCTATGACTGCCATGAGTGATGGCATGCGCCTGGCCATGCAAGTCTCCTACAAGAGATATGTCACGAGAGTTTCGGACGAAGCAATCTTGCTGAAGCTTGAACATGTCTTGAATCTTTCTCTCAAGCGACACGATGGCTCCGCTTGCGACTGCTTTCACGGAGACTCCACTTTCCGGTTGAAGGAGGCATACCAGGTGCGCAACTTGTACCTTTGGCGCCGATACCAACGCTTTGTCAAGAGCATTCGTGACAAGCAGAAGCAGTTTCGGATTAGGCCACAAGCAATCCATCCGTCACTTGGGGATTCGCTAGAAGACTTCGCGAAGCTTCTCCAAGTAAATGATGCCCAAAATGAAAGGCTACTTTTTCATGGAACGAAGAAATTCGGCGATGCCCAAGCTATTGCGACGGAGGGGTTCGACAATCGAGTTGCGCAAAATGGTGGGCTGTATGGCAAGGGAACATACTTTGCTGCACAGACGTGCAAGAGTGCGCAGTATGCTTTGAGGAGAGGCAAATATGAGAAAGCTTCTCACAAGAGACTAGGTACGATTCTTCTTGCGCGAGTCGCACTTGGTGATCCCTTCTATACTGAGGGCCCCTACCGCGAGTCTCGCCACTCAGCAGCATGAACAGACCAAACCGGACAAGAAGCTTCTGGTTTTAGGGTTGTTGGGTGCCCAGGTCCACCTACGAAGACATGCCGACGGCATGATCCCGGCTCTGGCTCAGATGATGATGAGAATATGCATGAGATTATTTGCGATTCTCTCATTGCCAAGCCGGGGATCCGTCGCGGAGATGGTGTTCAGAGTCATATGGAGTTTGTGACCTTTGCCCCGGAACAGGTGTACCCCGAGTACATACTCCGCTACATTGAGGACTGATGCAATTTGATGTCTTGCTAGGATACTTCAAGAAGTTTCTTCCAAACAGCCTATCTCGCGAAGGTGAGACTTCAGAAACACAGCCAGAGTACGTTGCGCAAGTGCCGTGGCTTTGTGGGTCAAGCAGTACAGACCAAACTGCTGCATTGCCTCCGCAAGCCTGGAAGAACAACTTGTTGACTTTCTCCGGCGCCGTGCGAAAAAGTTCTTGCATCAAAGGGCTGCAAGCACGGCCCTTGCAGTCATTTCGAAGGGAGATTCCTGAGCACTCTTGATTCGATGTTTGCTTCTTGTTCCTCATCTTGATCGTCCCTAAACCCTAAACCCTAAACCCTAAACCCTAAACCCTAAACCCTAAACCCGTGCAGGGTGCGGTCCGGAGTTGCGGAGCTTCGCTGGACATGCCAAGCGCGCACCTAGCGCCAAAGCCCTGGGTTCTGTGAGGCCGGGGTTCGGTTGAAAGCTCAACATTGGGATGTTCTCCCATTATACTAACAGTCCTTAATAGGGATTGTAGTACCCCCTATCAAGGACTGCTAGTATAAGCGGGGAAAGCCCCATTTACAAAGCTCAACATTGCATAAGGTCGGGGGTTGGGAGGGTTATAGGGTTTAGGATTTCCAGAGTGGAGTTTAGGGGTCTTAAACAACTATACCTGTACGACAACATGTTTTAGCAAGGGGCATTGCAGGCTCCAGTGCTATAATTTGCTGAGTTCGTTTACTGCGGGCGATCGTGGGAAGTAGCCGATGCTGCTTTGCTGATGTTACGATGCCTACTGTATTGCAGCCGCAAGTCTTCCAGTGGCGTGACAGCGTGAGCTTTCGGCTGGCCAGCGAGCGATGGAGTCCAACAGCCTCCACCCCCGGCACGGCCAACATCGGACCCACTCCCCTCGATCCACAGCCAGGGTTAACGCAAGCGACCCGACAGTGATCCATTACATGGAGATAATTGGGGGCAGGAGGGGGGGTAATAGAGGGTTACCCCGCATGCGGAACATGGCACCTGGGGCACGGAAGTCCGAGCTGTCCATCTGTCCATCTGGCTATCGGAGCGGCAGCTTCAAGGGCGCCAAGAACTTCTCGCGGCGCTGCAGGTGCGAGCAGCCTTGCTAAATCTGCCGAGCTGGGGGACGTCTACTTTCCTGAGCTCCCGGGGAAGTCAACGTTTGTGGCATGGGGCGGGGGGGGGGCGCTTCTCGACAGCGGGTCTTCCAAAAGCTTTTCTTGCCGACCCCTCTCTGACAAGCGGTACGATTTGGTGCAAGACGTCCTTGGTTGGCAACCCCTCCAGCCTGTGAGATGTTGTCGGCTTCAGCTCTGCGAGGGACCCGCTCCGTCCAGATATCAGCACTCAGCTTAATTTGGGCCATCTTAAGCACAAAGTCTGCACCAGGGTGCATGTAACAGCTTGAGTGACTTCGGGAAGTTATACAGGCGCGTGGTCTCTTCATCCGGGCATCTGTCTAAGTCTACATATAGAGAAGGACTCGAGTGTGGGTACCTATGCGGGCTGTAATTGTGTTGCCTCCTGAACTTAGGGCAAGAGACCACCAGCCTGCACAATTGTCCCAAGCCATGCCGTGCCTGGCGCCGCCCGCGCCGCCTGACACGGCACTGCGGCGACACGCGCGCTCACTGCAGGAGCAGCCATGGAAGTCTGAGGTGGGAAACCCTAAACCCTAAACCCTAAACCCTAAACCCTAAACCCTAAACCACTCTGAAAGCCCCAAAGCCCATCGAACCCATCGCAGTCGAGTGTTGTTGTCATTCAATAGCATATGTTAAGTAGGTTTTGGCCGTGTGCAGGTCGTGCCCTTGTTTCCCATGTACACGGTGCCCATGGCCGCGCTCCTGCAGATGACCGAGGTCAAGCCGCACGAGGCGTTGAAGTCCGACGGAGTACTTGCAATTTTCGATGCAAGCATGGGGCGGGCAGCACTCGTTTCACACCAGTGGGTAGGTCATCATCATCCAGATCCAGACTGCAAGCAGTTTCGTGTCTTGCAAGATGCGCTGAGAAACATCTTTGCGAAGCAGACTGCAATCTGTCCGGACGTGATGACAGAAGTACTCTTTGGCCGATCCAAGGGTATAGATGCCAAGGAATTCACTGGACATGACATGTACATTTGGTACGACTATTTCTCCTGCCCACAGCTCGAGCACCAGTTTGGGTGCTCGGGTCATCAGAGCCAGCTCTCGAGGGCCATTGACAGCATCCCGGCCTATGTGAGCAAGTGCGCCTTGCTTCTGGTGCTGTGCCCGGTCACCGAAACGCCCGACAGGTCCCAGGTGCGGGTTTACGAAAATCAGGGAGACCGAAAAAAAACCTTAAATTTGTGGGTTCCCTTTTAGAATAAGGGCCCGAAGAAGGTACCCCCTAGTGTCGGAAGACCCCCAGGTGTTCGGACCGATGAGCTGGAATAGCAGAGGCTGGTGTAGGCTCGAGAGAATGGCGCGGGAGTGTTCGGGAGACGGCTCCTTCATCATCATCAAGAGCGCCAGGCACGTGGAGTTGGCTTCTTCATCCTTTGCCTCGTCGCTTGGGGGACCAGAGGAACCTTAAAATAGGGAGTCAATATACACTAAATACTACTTCTTCTTGAGGTAAATATGAACCCTAAGCCCTTTTGTTGGGCTCATTTCGTCCCCCAGGTCCTGCGAAAACTCGCCAGGCGAAGGGGAGTTCACGGTCGAGTCAGATCGCTTTCGGATTGGCCCCGTGGTGAAGCAGATGCTGAGAGCAAGGTTGCATCGACATCTGCAGGAAGGCGACTTAGCCAGCTATCGCGTGGTGGCCAATGCACAGGCCATCTTTTTCAGAGGATTGCTTCAAGAGCCCATCGGTGACCTCGTCCCTACCAGTGAGCGAGAGGCAGACGGCAGTGACTGCAGATTCGGTGCAGTGGCGCGCTTCCTGTTTCAGAACGGCTTCACGCATGTCCGCGAGTATGACGAGGCGGGATGGTCTCCCTTATGCTACGCCGCTTTGAACGGAGACGCGGCGTTGGTCAAGTCTCTGCTCGAATCGAGGGCCAGTCCAAATGAGCAAACCAAAGCCGGTCAGCCCCTGCTCGCCTTGCAAAAGCACGTCTCAGCACTGGGCATCTGCGCCTACTTCAAGAACAATGATGCCATGAAGGTGCTGAACCCTCAACCCTATAAACCCTATAAACCCTACAATTAACCCTATAAACCCTATAAACCCTACAAACCCTAAACCTGCCATGAAGGTGCTGATAGCTGCCAGGGCCGAGGTCAACACCTCCGGCGCCACACCCCCTCCCATGGTCCTGGCCAGCTTTGGGAACAATGCCCAGGGCATCCAGCTGCTCTGTACCTTGGAGACCAAATTGAACCTTAAAATTGGGGTCATACACCCCTATATCTACTATAATTTCTTATATTTTGGTATAAACATGAACGCTAAACCCTTTTAGGGCTCAAATTTCGTTTCCAAGGTAACTCGCGCGTCAGCCCAAATGTTCGAAATGCCTTGGGCATCTCGGCGCTGCAGCACGCCTGTGCCACAGGCGGCCTTCATGCGGTGGACATGCTCCTGGCCTTGGCGAGTGACGCGCGTGACGCGCTTGACATGTCGGGATCCCTGCATGCCGCAGTGCTGCTTCAAGCAGGCTCGGATGAGCTCATTCTGAAGCTGATTTCAGCAGGGGCGGACGTGAATGAGCAGCTGCGCCCTCGCATGTTGAGCATGCTGGGAATCTTCTTCAACATCAAGGGCATGCAATTCAGATTCAAGCAGTCGACAAGACTACGCACCTTGGGCTATCACCACTATGGCGCGACTCCTTTGATGGTGGCCATACTCGCGGGGCATTTCGAATCAGCGGCGACCCTCATCCGTGCTGGATCCAAATTGGACGTGAAGAACTTCAGGGGTCAAACAGCAAAGGATCTCATGCGCGAGGCATCGGTGCCAAGTTACCTCCAACACGCTTTGGGCGGTCAAGTTGCGAGGCAACAGTTCTGTGACAAGCTACGACCCAATACCATGGCATCGAGTCATGCCCTCGGAGCCATAGGAAGCTCAAAGGAAGATGAGGGTTTGTACTTCAGCGTGTGAGGGGTGGAGTCCTCTGCTGTCAAGTACGGGCAGACATTGGCCCGTGTTCAATTCACTTGGTAGCCCAGTGGTACCGTTTTCCCCTTTTTTTGGTTCAAGGTTCCCTTATTTGAACTCACCAACCAAAAATGGGTGGCCTTATTTTGATATGGTTACTGGGGTACCAAGTGCACAATTTATCTCGGCACATGCCTGAGCCCGATAAGTGACCATCGCGTGGCTTGGCGCGGTGCTTTCGTCAGATATCCTCGTTGGCACCGGTGAAGCCAGAAGACAGCTGGGCGGTTTTTTCGAATAAACAGCTCATTCTCTAGTAACGAATCTAGAAGTTGAGCAGGCGCAGGAGATTTCGGGGAGGGGCTGCGATCGTTGGTGCTGCGAGTTTTCTTCGGCTCAGGCGCATGGTTCGACATTTATATTTGCGAGCATTCTTATTTAGTCCTTGCACTCCTTGGGGACGAAATGAAACCTAAAAGGGTTTATGGTTCATATACCTTAAGAAGAATTATAGTAAAAGGGTTTATGGTTCATATACCTTAATGAAAAATGATAGTAGTATAGGGTATATGACCCCCCAATTTTAAGGTTCCTTTGGTCCCCGAGGCTGCCCGCACGAGGCCCGTCTTCCATGACTGAGAATCAAGAGTCAGCGATTGCGATTGCAGGTCTTTGGAGAAACCCTCTCGTCCCAAGACCCTGAACTCATTAACCCTAAACCCTAAACCCTAAACCCTAAACCCTAAACTCTAAGCCATTGCAGCAGTCTGATTCTTCTTTCTGCAGCTGGCCTCTTTCGGGGCCACGCGCCTCGCAGGCGTGGCCCGAAAAAACCCCCATTTGGGTCAGACCGAGATGCAAAAAAGGGCTCGAGGCATCTGCTGCCCGGCTGTGGCACAGCAAGGGGTTCAGTCTGACGAAAGGGTTTAGGGTTTTAGGGTTTATGTTTAGGGTTTAGGGATTACGGTTTGAGAGAGGGAGAGGGAATCTGAGTACATTTGGGCTTGCAGGTGTCTGCATCGTGAGACCGACCGGCAGATTCCCTTGACAGACACAGCAGTGACATGGTATAGAACAAACATATCAAATAGCACTATAGTAGCACTATCAATAGAACTAATGGCACTACATGGTACAACTAGAAGATAAGGGTGAGAATATCCTAAGCCTGAAAGCGACCGATCCCCCAAGCTGGCTTGGCACTGCCTTGTCCGAGAAGTCCCGAGCTCAGTGGCCGCGCAACACACGGCTTTCTTGGAATCTGTGGCTTTTCTTGGGTGGTTTTTCTAACCGCCATGTAGATGACCTCTTGCAGGGTTTGAAGTATTGAGAGGCAGAAGATGTGACTGTGCATCTTTTCAGACACTGGTCGAGTCTTGGAATTGGTAAGCTTTGATTTAGGGCTTACCAGAATTTCAAAAGTTGCGATTTAGGAGCGTAAACCCAAGTATCTCCCAACATTACGAAACACGACAGGGCCGGTACCCTCCTCCAGGCTTCAGGCGCTTTGCGACATGGCACCAGCATGCCCTGCTCTTTGTGCACTGTGTTGAGGGGAGTCGCGCCGCTACATCACCCCCGTCCCTTCCTGTCGAACCCGAAAGGTTCTGCAGGCCCAAACCCAAGAGAGCTGCAAGCCTACGAACCCTCAACCATAAACCCTAAACCCTAAACCCTTACTAATCAACTTCAGGTTGTTGCGCGGCAGCCGCTGGGGGGGCCCATCTGCGAGCTTGGCGGGCAGTTGGGTCGAGTCTCTACTTGTCATCGTAGGCTACCTATATTGAAACAGGGTTTAGGGTTTAGGAGAGCCTTACAACACAAACATGTAGGCTGCAGGGTTTGGGGTTTCACTCTTTTCCTGATAGTCACGAATAGTTAGTACAAGGAGGAACATCCCGATGTAGGGTTCTTAAGGTAGTTGCGCCGACTATCTTGACCTCTTTTCTCGGAACCTAGCTCTTGATGTTGGGGCACTTTAGCAAGGGTTTAGGGATTAGGGTTTAGGGTTTAGGGTTTAGGGTTGAGGGTTTAGGGTTGAGGGTTTAGGGTTTAGGGTTTAGGGTTTAGGGTTTAGGGCTCTTGTCTTGGGACTGCTCTCCCAAAAGCCTCACCTCCAGCTCTTGAGCTGCCAAAGGTGAAGTTCCTGTGTCGTTTGGCCCTAAACCCTAAACCCTAAACCCTAAACCCTCAAGCCCCCTGTAACTTGAAATTATTAAGAAAAATCCAAAAACGAAACTCCTCGAAACTTCCCCGGACCTGAACCCTTAATAATTTCAATAAACCCTAAACCCGCATAGGGGGCGGCAAAAAACACCTCAACCCCGGGCCACAGAGGTAGGTTGAAGCGAAGGGCGGCACCATACCAAGGGGGAGGTGCCGATATCCCTAAACCCTAAACCCTCAACCCTAAACCCTGAACAGAATCCTCTCGAAGCCGAAAGATCCCTTACAGCCTTGGCGTCCCGAAAATCCTTGGATGCCTTAATACAAAGATCCCCCCGAAAGCCGAGACGCCAAACCCTGAAAAGCCCCGAAGCCTCTTCCTGATGAACCCTCGAAGGAGTTGTGATGAGATGCCCAATTCCCCGTAAGTCATGCCCTACTTGGGAATGGAGCTCTAGAAAGTAGTACCCTAAACCCTCAACCCCAAGTACGATAAGAAGCAGCCGGCTTGAAGAAGCGCCAAAAAAGCGGCGCCAGGGGAAGCACTGGCGCCGAAGAAGCACTGGAGGCCAGCAACAGAGGGAGCTGTGGGGGACTTCAGGGGGTTCAGGCTTTAGGGTTTCTAATGTTTGTAGGGTTGTAGGGTTTATGTTTATAAACATATAGGGTTTATAGGGTTTGTAGGGTTCCGAGGGTTTCAGGCGTTCAGATGCTCAGGGTTCGAGCTTTCCTTGAGCGCGGAGACAAAGACTCCCTTAATTCCCTCCTCTCCGCATCTTCACAAAGCTTTGCGGCCCTGTGAGAGCCCCAGGAAACTGCAGGATTCTTAGTGGCTCAGAAACCCAAGCAAAGAGGCGCGCCTGCCCCCCCCCCCCCCCCCCGAAAGCGTCTTAGGAGGCCATTAATTGGTTGCCAGGGGGTTTCTTTGGGGCAAAAGAATGGGCAGCGCGGCCTCATGCCTTGGCAAGGCTTCGGTCGAGGAGCTCCGGGCCTTGGAGGCGGAGCTGCCTTGGGAGACCAAGGCCCGGCTTCGGAGCGCCCTGGACTTGGCCCAGGCCGTGCCCGCGTGGCAGCAGGGGCCGCTGTCTGGGATGGTGTCGGCCGGTGAGAGCTGGCTCTTCTTCATGCAAGGTGATCCCTTTTGCCTGCTGGAGAATCCCAACAGAAGGCAGCGCGACGCGCTCCTTGCCGATCGGGAGTACATGTTTGAGCTCGTGCGGCAGACGCAGGCGTCGTTTCTCTGGCGGATGGCCGCCCAGGAGCTGCGAGAGGACCCATCCTTCGTATCCGAGTGCGAGCGCCTGGCAGGCACTGGACTCGTCTTCCGCTACTACAAGAAGGAGTATGTCTACAAGAGCATGAGGGAGCACTTCCCAACAGCCAGCGCCTCCGTACCGGGCGGCCTGGCCTACGCGCAGGTGATGGACAAAATCAAGATTGCTGGAGGCCACACTGCCACGGTGTGGTTTGACGAGCAGCCGGTCTTTGGTCACATCGCCGATGACGGAAGATGGGTCCATCCGAGTCAGGACTGTGGCAGAGACGATGTGCCGGTGCCCCCTCCGGAGCAGCAGGATGCTAAGTGGAAGTCCACTGTGGACTCCAGGAGTAGCAGCCACAAGCCTAACGTAGGTGAGCGTCATCCGTGTTGGTGCTGCCACTGGCTGCGGCTGGTTCGGAAGCGGCACGCGGAGGGGGACGTCATTTGCTGCACTACTTCGAACATTTATTTCTCCGACTGGGTTGAGAAATTTGGTGCGGGCTCATCGGAGCTGTCAGATGCAAAGGCAGACGAACTGGGCTTGCCTCGGGAGACTTTTCGGAATGGTCGACCTGAGGAATGGGGAGAGGGCCGCATCCTGCTCAGCGCTGGCCAGCGCACAGATCGTGAGGCTCCCATCCATCCTCGCACCAAGCTGCCCCTGGGCAGCGGCTGTCGTTGGGAGCGCAGTGTCCTGGACAGCTTGGAGTTCCCTGTCTACGCCTTCTTCATTCCGTGAGAGCTTCCGTGAGAGCTTCCGAAGCTCTGAGACCCTTAGATTGCGCACCTCTTTGGCTGGTGCCTGGAGGGGGTGTTTTTCGTCCAGGAGCCCAAAGGGACACGGTTTTCACCCCCTTTTTAGGCCAGCCCTAAGCCCTAAGCCCTAAGCCCTAAACCCTAAACCCTAAACCCTAGGGTAAGATGTCGTCGACTTCAGCTCACGAGCTTCGCTGGACTTGGAAAAGCTTGGTGTCTGATGGCTTGGGGTTGCAAGCTCAATTTGCGTAGCTAGCATGTGGCTGATGCAGCTCCAGCAGAGCCAGCCTACAAAAACAAGCACAGCAAACTTTGGCAGTTTTGAGAGTTGAGGGCTGAGGAGTTTCCTGCTGTTGTGTCTTGGATGCAGTTGGCCCTGAGTTGGCTGATCAGGAAACCCAAAACCCCCTAGCCTTCAAACCCCCCTCCCCAAACCCATAAAGACCCCTAAACCCTATACCCTATAAACCCTATAAACCCTATAAACGTATAGGGTTTATAAACCCTATTAACCCTATACCCTCAACCCCAAACCCTAAACCCTAGACCCTAAACCCTAAACCCTAAACCCTAAAGATGCAGGCTGGGACTGGCAAGGGGGAGCAGACGAAGCCCGAAGAGCCTCCTGACGGAGTCACTCGTCGGCCCGGCCGATTTGAGTGGGATTAGGGTTTAGGGTTTAGGAGTTAGGGTGGTATACCTATGTACTCCAGAAAGGTCCTACATCGGAGCCGGTTTAGGGTTTAGGGTTTAGGGTTTAGGGTTTAGGGTTTAGGGTTTAGGGTTTAGGGTTTAGGGTTTAGGGTTTAGGGTATGGGGTTTGAAGCTGCGAGTCCAGAACTCGGTATTCGGACCGGTGAGGCACCTCTGATGGCTCTGAACAGGGTATAGGGTTGAGGGTTCAGGGTTTAGGGTTCAGGGTTTAGGGCTAGGGTTCAAGATGTAGGATCTACGGCTTCTTCCTCGTGCCTGGCAAGCTGCCTGGGCTGGAGCCGGGAGGAGAAGGATCTCATGAAGCAGGGCCGAGCCACGGCATGTGTGGCCCACTCTCGCACTGGCAGGGCTTATAAGGTTTAGGGTTTCGGGTTTGGGGTTTAGGGCTTCGGGCTTAGGGTTTAGCGTTTAGGGATTAGGGTTTAGGGTTTAGGACTTAGGGTTGGAGTTTAACGCCCCAAGGCATGACCAGCCCCAAGGCATGACCAGCTCCAAGGCATGACCTGCATGGTACTCAGTCTTGGGCACGGCCTGCGTGGAACCCTTGTGTGCTGGGCCTTGCCATGTTCGAGCAATCTGGCTCGTTTCTTGGTTTTGCTGCTGGCCTCTTTCACGGCCACATCGTCCCGCAGACGGCCCAAAGAGCCCTCTTGGTATCCTGTCTCGTCTTCGAGCCCGGAGGATTGGAATCTTCTGCGGTTCAGGGAACCCCAAGAATCTGCAGAATCTTATACTCCAGGTTCTTGGTTGGGGCAAGACTACATCGACAGCATGGCCACAACAACATCCACGACCTCGACGAGCACGGGAGTGGATGTGCCTGAGAGGCACTCGTGCTCCACATGTTCATGCGCTATCACTAGCACACTTAAAGTCGCAGAAGGGCTGAGTCTGCCTGGCCTGCCCCCCTGCGTGCCAGGTCTACACGACGGAGGGCTGCGCTGAAGTAGGGTTTAGGGTTTACGAGTTAGGGTTTAGGGTCTAGGGTCTAGGGTTTAGGGTGCAAAAGTTTAGGGTTTAGGGTTTAGGGCCCAGAGTAGCGGTAGCTTGTGACCTTGCATGCAGCGCGGAAACAAGGACGGGAAGCCACCATGATTTGCACGCAGTCCTCATTGGAGCTTGAGCCAAGCATTCAGTGGAGTGTTAGTAAACTGCGCATGTGTTGAGGAGCTGGCTTGTGCTCTCTTGTGAGACTTGCAGAGCAAGGGTTCACGCAAGAAGTCGTCGCAAAGACATTGCGGGCCGCCAGCTGCTGGCCCATGTTCGCAGCTATTTGCCTAGAGTCCCGACGCCTCTCGACATCTTTGAATGATGGCCGCAATGGCAAGTCTCGCGTTGCTGCTTGTTATGTGGTGCGGTTGCCAGAGCGCAACCCAGCCACAGGGAGCCTGCGCTGGCAACAGCGGTCTTGGCCTGATTCAAAGGTGGGCGTTTCCCAAAATAGGGGTACCCGATTTAGAGTAGAATCCCTTAAAGGGACCCCCCCCCAAAAAAGGGTAACTCTTTTCGGAAACCCCCCAGGTTGCCAGCGATCAAGAAATTCGAGCTGGACCATGAGAGCTCCTTGGACACGAAAATGAACCTCAAAATTGGGGGTCATATACCCAAAACTACTACAATCCCTATTGAGGTATATGAACCCTAAACCCTAAACCCTTTTACCTTTTAGGGCCCATAATTCGTCCCGAGGCTCTGCCACCCAAGAGCCGGCTTTCTTGCCGGTGGATGGCGGGGTTGGTCGAGCTTGTCGTGGGGCAAGCACTGGCGACAACAAGCAAGAGTTTGGGTTGCAGAGTAAGGTAACCTTTTAAACCTTTTTTCTGGTGTAATATATATATATATATATATATTTATTTATTTATTTATTTATTTATTTAAAAAAAAATATATATATGCACATAGTCCCCTCAGAATCCCAAAGGTTAACCTTTAACCTCTAGTTCCCTTAGGCACTGGACAACTAAGGAGTACTTCCAGGTCTTGTCAGCCAGCGACATCGGAGCCTGCAAGGCGCTCTGCGAAGGCGCGGCCGGATGCGTTGGCATCGAGCACCCTCTCCGGCAAAGGTTCAGGGTTCAGGGTTCAGGGTTCAGGGTTCAGGGTGCAGGGTTCAGGGTTCAGGGTTCAGGGTTTAGGGTTTAGGGTTTAGGGTTTAGGGTTTAGGGTTTAGGGTTTAGGGTTCAGGGTTTAGGGTTTAGGGTTTAGGGTTTGTTTGAGGTGCCCTCAGTCTTCTCAGGGTGTTTGGTATGGGAGCCCCCTAACAAGCGACGGAGTCATCTTCAAGCTTTCTTTGTGGGTTTAGGGTTCCAGGGCTTTCGGGGCTTCTTTTTTGTCAGAAGCTCATGACATAAATGACCTTAAGAACCCACAACCTACATTTTTGTAGGTTACCTCTCAGAATCCGATCATGGATCTTATAATAAGAACCTTTAAAAGCAGTGGGTTTTTTTGGGGGTTCTTCAAGTACAGGTTTGGGACAGCTCAGGTACCACACGTCCGGTCGCTGCGAGGTTTGGACGAAGAAGGAAGGGATCCAAGCAAGCTTCTCGGCGCGGCTTCGGGGGGCTTTCTGTCAGGGCTTTATGGGGCTTAGGGCTTTAGGGCTTTAGGGCTTTAGGGTTTATAAGATTTAGAATTTAAGGTTGTAGGTTCAGGGATTTTGGGGCCGGGGTTGTTGGTGTCTGGGGGGGGGCGGCCTGATATTTTTATTTATTTTTTTTTTTTTTTGGGGGGGGGGGGGAGGGGGCTGTATATAAGGTGCACGCGTGGCGGGCAATTGTTGCCGATTTGCCGAGGCACTTCAGCCCCCCAAAAAATGAGAGTGACCACAACCTTTGTAGAAGTTCAAGGGTTGTGAGGTACAGGGATTTGGCACGGCAGGCAGGGAGAATTTGCAACAGTGTAGCTAAGCGCAGCCTCAAATGCTAAAGGCATCGAGCTCACCGGCTACACCTGTCTCCGGCATCTTGGCAGAACGCCCTGCGCCTTCCTCCAAAACTGAACCCTGCAATGCACCAACAGCAGCTCCGAAAGACCAAAGTAACACCCAAAGAGCCCAATACCCCGTAGTTAAGGACTATACCTCAAATCATATTATGCAAGGATCATTTTTTGAATTAAGGTATACTCCTGAATTCAATAAGGTGTATTAAGGGCCCTTTACGGGCACGTGAGATTCGATTTTCCTCCCAGGTACGGAACCGATGGCTTCCTGCCGGTGGACGGAGGCAGCGACCGGGTGTGCCGAGGTGGGGACATCCACGACAACAACCCGGCATCCTGGAGTTGTTCAGAAGTGTCCGCGGTTCTTGGGGTTTGGAGGGTGTAGGGTTTTGAGGGTTTTGAGAGTTTTGGATTCAGGGGGTTTATGGGGGTTTTAGGGTTTTGTGGATTTGGGGTTTAGCGTTTTGAGGGTTTTGAGGGTTTCAGGGTTTAGGGTTTAGGTCAGGGACTGCTGGACCTTACACTCCTATCTACTCGGCGGGGTGCCCCGGCACGGGGCAGACCCAAAGTTGCGCATCCCAGACACTCATCTCTTCGGTTTTTTCGAGCACATGAGACGGCCAGTTTCCGAGGCTGAAGCCCCCGGAAAGAAGTTTCCTCGGGTCGATTCCACCGCAGATACCCTAAACCCTAAACCCTAAACCCTAAACCCTAAACCCTAAACCCTAAACCCTAAACCCTAAACCCTAAACCCTAAACCCCACCTACTTCTGCATCCCAGGCACATTACAACATCTCCAGTGGGACCGAAGCGCAGTGCAAAGCCCTGTGCCTGGACAATCCAGCTTCTTTGATGGCAGAAGCGATCATGCTTTCTAAGCCGGCTCCCCCTCCAGTCCCTGCACCCTAAACCCTGAACCCTAAACCTTAAATTAAACCCTAAACCCTAAACCCTAAACCCTAAACCCTAAACCCTGAACCCTGAACCCTGAACCCTGAACCCTAAACCCTGAACCCTAAACCCTAAACCCTAAACCCAAAGCAGGAAGCCCTGCAATCTCAAGCCACGTGCCGGTCTTACTTATTTCCCATTTCCCCTGCTCGAAGCTTCATCGGGGTCAGCAACTCACCTGCCAAGATTCATCATCTCAACCAGGTCCTATGTGACACTTTTGGAAGAAGTAGGACTTCTGAAATTTTCTTCTGGAATGGAGAGCCATAGCCCATAACCCCAAACCCTAAGTCCTAAACCCTAAACCCTAAACCCTAAACCCTAAACCCTAAACCCTAAATAGAACATCTACAATAAGTGCCACGCGCCGCTCAAAGACCTTCCGTGGGCGACCCTGAGGCCCTTCCCCGGCTTTTTCAAAGAGCCCCTTAATACCTCTTAATTAAGGAAGATGCCTTACTTTAGAACAAGATCCTTAACATGATTTAAGGTCTATTCCGCAAAAATATGATTGAAGGTATATTCATTCATATGATATACCCCTTAATTGAGGGAATATACCTCTTGGTTGGTAGCGGGATCCTTAATCTGATTTCAGGTTGCATTCCTTAATATGATTTGAGGTCTATTCCTTAAGATGATTGAAGGTACATTCCTTCATATGATTTTAGTTCGATTCCTTAGTTAAGAGGGGGGGGTGGGGGCTCTTGGGGGCTCTTTTGGCTTTCCAAAGATTCTCAGGCCTGCGTTGGCATTGAGCACGCGGGCACCCGCTGCGAGGCGGCGTTGCATGTGCTCTCGAAGTCCGAGAGACGGGGCCCTACTCCAGGGGCCCAAATAATTAGAATAGGGTCTTGCGGGGTTTTTATGGTATATCATGACAAAGGGACAAAAAGGAAATACTATCAGCAATTATTCCGACCCTATATTACTCGGAAGGCCCAAACATCCAAAAGATCTTCTGAGAGCTTCGTGATCGGGACCCTCAGCATACACCGTCCCTGCTCCTACTGGATCAAAACGCTGAATCTTCGGAGTATCAGCTTTGCATTCCAGACACACCAAACACCCCGCAAAAAACCCTCCAGAACCTCCCAAGCCTTCACCTTCCGAAGCTTTGCTAAAATCCTCGGAAACACGCTGCAGGTGTGGTTCCGGCCTGAAGGTATCCAGGCCAGCCAGCCCGGTCCTGGCATCTCGGACTCTCCTCCGCTGTGTTGGTTTGAGGAGATCCTGGGGTGTTCTGGGGTGTTCTGTCGAAAGGCTTTCGGGGGGTTCTGCGGAAGTGGAAAGATGTATATGTATACAGATATATATATATAATATGTATATATATACACACACCGAATGGGGGCATGGGGTCTGCGGGATGGTAAGATCACCCTGGGGAGCGCCGAGGCTCCAAATGCTTGAAGCTCGAGTTCACCAAGGCTCCTGCGGGATGCGACAGGCTATAAGGTTGCAGGGCTTTAAGGGTTTAGGGTTTCGGGTTTAGGGTTTAGGGCTTAAGGGTTTAGTGTTTTCGAGTTTAGGGCTGAGGGTTTAGGGTTTCGGGTTTAGCGTCTAGGGTTTAGGGCTCAGGGCTTAGGGCTTGTATAGGGATTAGACTAGGAGTTTGGGGTTCGGTTTCGACCACGGATGCTAAAGCCCACATGATTATCGATCTCTGTACCAAGCCCAAGGCCTCAAAACCTTAAACCCTAAACCCCACGAAGCGATGTGGTTTCGCCCCAGCTGTAACAAGGCAGAACCTAGTAGCTGAGTGAGCACACTTCACAGTTTCTGGGATACCTTAATCCCCTGTAGAACTGAAAGTGTACACTTTTTTGGGGCTTATGAACTCAGCAACTAAGAAAAAAAGCAACACTGTGACTCTTTTTTCTCCTCAAGCTGACACTCCGTTGTGCTTGGCCAGACCTGTGGGAAATAACCCTAGACTTGGGATGTTCCCTTTTCTTCTAACAGTCCTTGATTGGGATTATAGTAGGGGCTACCAGAATCCTTATTAAGGAGCTGTTAGTATAAGGGGGAGCATCCCAACCCTGAACCCCAAGCCTCCATGTGGAGGTTTCCGACACTGAGGAGTCCCTGATGACTTGTTCATTAGCCCTTGCGAGAATCGACTTGTGATCGTGGCGCTTGCTCCTCAAAGCACACCTAGCAATCCTCAACCCTAAATGCTGTGGTCCGCTTTGAATTGCTCTGACAGCCCCTTTTGTTGGAAAACCGAGGATCTAGCACAGACGTCATGAACGTCCAACCCTACATGTTGCAAATGGGCCCGGGTTCGGAATCCAGATTTCAACTGCACACCTCACGCCTCTGGAAGAGTCCCTTCATAGGATCCATAGGGCCTTTTAGGAATTAGGGCCAATCCCCTTCGTAGGGTTTCATTCAATCCCACAGCTTCCGGCAGCACCGAACGTATCTTGCCACCTATGGACCCTGGCACCTTCAATCCCCCCACCACCCCAACACCCCCCAAGATTTGGAGGGGGACCCGTTTTCCGGTCGCAAGCAACCCTCCACCCTAAACCCCTAGAGTCCCTGAACAAATCTTTGGTGATATGCACAATGGTTGGGATGTTCTCCCTTATACTAACAGCTCCTTAGCAGGGATGATAGTGGGGAGGGGTACTATACTCCCGATTAAGGAGCTGTTAGTATCAGGTGGAACATCCCAAGGAATCATCAGAGCTAAACCCTAAACCCTAAACCCTAAACCCTAAACTGCGGTGCAGGTGGAGGCTTCGGACAACATGGCCTGCCGCGGCGCGAGCCGAAGCGACAACAACCCGCCCCTTGGGGCCCAAGCTTTCAAGTTTAGGGTTTAGGGTTTAGGGTTTAGGGTTTAGAGTTTAGAGTTTAGGGTTTAGGGTTTATGGTTTAGGGTTTACGGTTTAGGGGGTTAGGAGCCCACCTCTTCAACGTGCTTTGTACTGGCCTCTTGTAGATGCTGAGAGATCACGGGAGGCTTAGCCCAAGCCTACGCAACCAAAGCCCTCTGATCTGTGGCCCGCAACCCAGGAATCCTGAATCCCAAACCCTCTGATTCGCCCCTGAACCCTGAACCCTAAACCCTAAACCTTAAACCCTAAACCCTTCTGATCTTTGGCCCACAAGCCGAGGAACCACTATGTCTTGAAGAGCGCATCATCCCTTGGAGCTTGCAAGGAGCAGCCTGCACTCATAAAGAGACTCCTCGGAGAAAAATGACAGCCGGGGCTCCCTCTGGGTTTAGGGTCTCGGGTTTAGGGTTTAGGGTGTAGGGTTTGTAGGGTTTAGGGTTTAGGGTTTATAAGGTTTAGGGGGGGGAACTTTTGAAGTGTTCAGGGCGCACTTCTACGGTCTCTAAGTTAAGGTTGCCGGCTGGAAAGGGGTGTGGCAAGCCGAAGTGGACGATTTCCATCCTTATTCTTGGGGGCTTAGGGTTTTAGGTTCTAGGGGGTGAGCTACAAGCAGAAAATGCCCCCCCCCCCCCCCGCACCAAAGCCGGTGTCATTCCTGGAGGAGCTTTGCCGGACTTCCTCGGCCTGTGTGGGTGCCTTTGACTTGCCTCGGATGAGCAAGCGCTTCGTGTTTTTCTTTAACCGGATGCACCACTAGGCGGGTCTGTAGGGTGATTCAGTGTTTAGAGTTTGCGGGGTCTAGGGTTTAGGGAGGTGGGGTCGCAAGACAGATCCAGTCAGCGGTTGCAAGTTCCACGAACTTGCAAAGCAGAGTGATGCGCCGAGGACCGATCGCGATCGTGATCTCTTACAACCCTAGCCCTACCATATAATCCCCACGAAAGGCCCTACAAAAACTCCATTCAAACCCGATTAACATTCTTAAAATCCCTAAGCCCTAAGAAAAGCCCTAGAAAGATTTGGTACCTTGGACCCCATGAACCCTAAAATTGGGTTCAGAGACCCCTGAAGGCTACTGTAATATACTGTAATCCTCCTTTCAGGGTATACGGACCATCAACCCTTTCAAAGGCTCCTATAATTCCTCTCAAGGTATATGGGCCTCTAGGGGTTCATGGACCATCAACCCCTTTTAAAGGCTCCTATAATCCCTATCGTTGCAAGGTATATGGACCATAAACCCCCTTTAGGGTTCATGGACCAGGAACCCCTTCTAAAGGCTCCTAGTATCCCTATCTATGGTATATTGGCTATAAATAAACCCCTTTTTAGGGTTCATGGAGTCTTCAAGGTTCCTTGGGGACGAAAGGTACCCTAAAAGGCCTTAATAGGACTGTCATAGCATTAGGGTATATGACCCCAATTTTAGGGTTCATGGGCCATCAACCCTTTCAAAGGCTCCTAGTATCTCTATACCATCTTGACCATAAAATAAACCCCCTTTTTTGGGTTCATATACCTTGGTAGGAATGTAATAGCATAGGGTATAATGACCCCCAATTCTAGGGCTTAAATGGAGCCCCCTTCAAGGTATTGAGTACATAGGGTTCACCCCTTTTTAAAGGCTCCTATCCTCCCTATCTATGGTATATGGGCCAAAAACCCCTTTTAAGGGGTTCACGGAGTCCCCTTCAAGGTATTGAGTACATCGGCACGCGCTGCGAAGTCTGGACTCGCCCCGAGGGCATCGAAGCGGGCTTCGGCCTCACAGGGCCGCTTCGGCTCAGCGCGAAGGTGAAAGTTAGGGGAAAACACGGAGCTTAATGTAGGGGGCCTAAATAATTAGTTAGGGAAAATACTACTATTTTCTCAAGAACCCCCAAAAGAATAAAGTTGTAATATTTTCATTTTTTCGGGGTTCTTAATTAATTATGGAGCTTAATACAGGGGGCCTAAATAGTTAGAACAGGGTTTCGGGGGCTATTAGAGAAAACTTATATAGGGGCCATAAGGGAATACTGTTAGGAAGTATTCCGACCCCTATGTTAAGCTTAGGGTCTCAGGCAAACGGAACCCGCCGCGATTGCTTTAGGACCATACGAATCCCTTCCAAACCCATCACGCGAGCATCGTTTGCAAATGGGGGGGCTGCCTCCCCACCCCCCCCCCCCCCCCCCCCGCTCGGAATCCCCCCCTTTTTGTTGCAGCCGTTCAAGACCATATGAATCCCTTCCAAACCAATCATGCCAGCATCGTGCTTGCAAATGGGCCACCCACCCCCCCCTTGTTGAAGCCTTGCAAGCTTGCTTTAGGCTCCGGCCGGGAGTGGGGTGGGGGGCTTGGCTTTCTATTTTTTGGGGGTTCTTAAGCAAATAGTAGTGGTGGGGCTGTGGGGTCAAGGACCTTTGGGTTGGTGGTGGGGACTTATCGGCTTACAGCTTGATGACCTTGCACCTCTGCAAGGTGAAGGGAGACGATCACCCCGAAGATTTTCAAGAGAGGATTTAGGTTTGGGGTTTAGGGGTGTGGGGGTTTCGGGGTTTAGGGGTTTAGGGGTTTAGGGGTTTAGGGGTTTAGGGTTTAGGGGTTAGGGGTTTAGGGGTTTAAGGGTGTAGGGGTGTAGGGTTTAGGGTTTCCACGTTTCGGAGAGGGTGCGAGGAGGACCCGGTTTAAGGTTGAATCTTCTTTTGGGGCTTTGTCGCAACTAGGGTCGTTTGAGTAGTGAAATATCTCACTGTACGTTGCTGAAAGTCGTCGGTAGCCCTTGTTCTCGTCTATGCTGCGTGGGAGACACATCCTAGTCTTGTTGACGCGGAAGTCAAGCCCTATACACTCTGTACTCTGTTACGTGACAGGGCTAAGAGGAGGTATAGCTCCCGTGAGAGGAGGGATGAGCTTAGAGTATCCTTGGCATGTAGTCAGAGCTGGAGAGAGTATCACCTAATCTGAGATGGTGAGCTGAGTATCACCGGGGCCCAACTGGGCTTCCTAGTACTACTTCTTCCTACGTAGTCACTTCAGTCGTTTCCCGAAATCTGCGAGCTACGTTCAAGCTCAGCTCGACATAAATCCGGCTTTGGGCACAGACCAGTTCAGCTGGCAGGTTTTCAGAAAACAAGTCATCCGAAGGACATGTTGTTTTTTGAAGGATTCCTTGCCTTGCTGAGATAGACCAAGGTACACCTGCCTGAAGTACCACGGCGGCTTGAAGCCCCCTCCCAGCACAAAGCAGGAGAGAGATGCTCGATTCTTGATTCAGGCCGGGCGCGGGGAAGCCAAGGGGGCAGGAGCTCCCCCAGAAAGCACCCAAATGTTCTCCTCTTTGGGGTCTGCGTCCTGTCCAAACGGTTCTTAGAATGGCTGTCTTAGGACTTTTTGAAGGGAGTTCGCCGGGTCTCCCCAAAATTTCCAGGAAACCTCAACGCAAAAAAACGCGGCACATACAATGCCTGCAACTACACCGCTCCGAAATCCTCAGTCTCATAAACCTAAAACCCTAAACTTACCCCGCAAACCCTATTGAGCCCTATTAACTTATACTCTAATCCGTATACCCTAAACTTACCCTTTCCAACCCTCCTAAACCCTGCTAAGCACGATTAAACCCTACAAAACCCTTTTAAACCCGACTAATCCCTACTAAACCCGATTAAACCCTACTAAACCCTAAACTCTAACCACGGTTGAGTACCGCCCAACATGGCTCGAGGCCACCTTTGGCCCGACCCTGGCGAGCATCAACGGCTTCAACATCAGCTCCTTTGGCTTCCTTGGGGTTTAGGGTTTAGAGTTTCGGGTTAGGGTTTAGGGTTTAGGGTAGCATTGTATTTGGGGTCATAATGCGAATATCATCCCTGGAAGGTATCTGGACCACAAGCCCTTTTGGGGCCTATGTCGTCCCCAGGGTTCGCTGGAGGGGCTTGAACAAAGGTACGCGAAACATGCGGCTCCAGGTTTCGGATTTTTGGTTGTGGGTTTTAGGGCCGGACGCCCGAAAAAACAGAAAGTCCCTAAACCCTAAACCCTAAACCCTAAACCCTAAACCCCTAACCCTATAACCCTAAACCTCAGAACCGTGCGGTGCGGTAAGGCCCTCATTTGGGGTGCCATTCGGTTTGCATTTTGTCTGCGGGTGCGGGGGCTTCCAAGCAAGAGGCTTGTAGTTCGGCGCACAGGCTTTCGTTCGAGTTTTGCGATGCAACCCTACCTTAAGATTCCCAAGCCCACATTTTTGTAGTTTTTTTTTATGATATTATTAATCCCCTTACAGTATTCTGAGGTAACCTACAAGAAAGTAGGTTTTGGGCTCTTAAGGTAAACCCTAAACCCTTTGTTGTTGGACCTTGGTGCCACGGGATGTTTCGGAACCGTAATTTGAGTCGAGACCGAAACGGCGACTTGTTTTGAGTAGTTGGAGTCTTTCTAAGCTGAGGGTTACTGAGAATCTGCAGGACGTGCATCCCACGTGCGTTGTTGGGACACGCTTGCTGATACGGGTTTTGCAGTCGCTTCTGTTTGGGCTCTTGCCACCATTTCAGATCCGGTAGACAATGACACGGTTTGCCCCCCAAAATCCTAAACCCTAAACTCTAAACTCTAAACCCTAAACCCTAAACCCTAAACCCAACGACCCCCAAACCCAACAAACCCCGAACCCAACAAGCCCCAAACCCAACAAGCCCCAAACCCAACAAACCCCTCTTTGAGTGCCGAGGCTATCAGACGTGGATCGAGAGGCAGATGGCCCTGCCACCAAGCTACCACAGGGAGTATTACCGCGACCAGGCTTGATTGCACCCAAAAGTGGGATCAAAAGAGCAGAAAGGCAAGAGAAGGTCTCCTATGTAAAGATGACGGAAATAGAGCCTTTCTGTTGAACATGTAGCTGTTGACAAGAACTTTCCGTAAAAACAGGCATGGAACCTTCACAGCCCTCACACCCCCACCAGGGAGCAAAGACAACTGCGACCCTCTAAAGCCCCTAAACCTTCAACCCCTAGAAACCTCCAGAATTTCTGGTAGGGTTCGGGGAGGAGAACCCCTCGTTCCCTTAATATACATCTTTGAAAAGGTTCCACAAACCCAAGGGTACAACCTTATGGGGTTCAAGGCAGATAGCCCATGATGAACCCCTTTATGTCCCCCCAATCCCTGAAGCTGGATCATCATTTGCTTAAGACTCCCACAAAAACGAAAAGCATTCCCATCTTACCCTTAGTAGAAACTTGTCTCTTTTCTTTTTTTGGTTTTGGGGGTGCGAAGGGAGACGTTGAGAAGCCGAGGCAAGCGAGTCAACCCTCGGCCAGTTCTCAGTGCCTCTTCTATGGCATCCGGCAGCCCCCTTTCCAGGCTCCTAAACCCTAAACCCTAAACCCTAAACCCTAAACCCTAAACCCTAAACCCTAAACCCTAAACCCTAAACCCTAAACAGCAGGCTGTTGGGGGCTCTATGAACTCAGGGTTTGGTTTTGAGTGGCCAAGCGGTTTGCAGTGGGATGTTCACCCTTATACTACCAGTCCTTAATAGGGATTCTAGTACCCCACGCCCCTATTATAATCCTTATGAAGGACTGTTTGTAGAAGGGGGAATTCTAGCACACCACCCCCCCTATTATAATCCCTATGAAGGACTGTTTGTAGAAGGGGGAACATCCCAAATTTCCCACCATGATGGGATGTTCCTCCTTATACGAACAGTCCTTGCTGTACCCCCTATGATAATTAAGCACTGTTAGCATAAGGGGAAAATCCCAAATTTTTAGGGTTGTTTAGGGTGTTTATTGGGGTTCCTGGCAACCATCAGCAGTTTCGTCGACATCATGAGGAGCTGCCAGTTCCACCCACATGCCAAAGTAGCCCTTTCGGAGGTTCAGGTTACGTAAAACCCCAATGATCGCTGCACTTATAAGCCTCTTACGTCCCCTAAGTAGGTTATGTGTAGACTTATCATTGGGGTTAAAAGTACCCAGGAACCTCCAATCAAAAGCAAGACTGCGCCAGCAGACCGATCGCCTTTCTGTTTTGCTGCATTTGATTTGGGGTTTAGGGTTTAGGGTTCAGGGTTTGGGGTTTGGGGGTGTGTATGCTGTGGACACCGGCCGCCTAAACGGAACTCCGAAAATAGGGTGGCCCACGTGACTCCGAGTGCTCAGCCAGGGCTCTCGCCTGCCATCACTTTAGCTGCAGACACCAGAGCGAACCATAGAAGTCTATATTCGATTATCATATTCGGTTGAGTATGGTATAGTCTTATAGTACTACATTAGTAAAAGTTCTTATATCGTCTAGCCTTTCCCATCATGGCAACCATCAGGGGCTCAGCATCATGCCCATCGGGGGCTCAGCTTCATGCTTCCATGATCTTTTATGTTGTTCCCGCCACAAACTCCAGAATTCCCGAAACCCTAAACCCCGTCGTCCCCAAGACCACCTTGGTCCACAGGTTTTCCCATCAATTCCAGAAGACACCATAGAACCTTCAGCCCGTATCAGGCCCGAAAAGGATGAAAATGCTTCTGTTTCATGTCTCATGCTTAGTCGCTGAGTGAGCATTTTGGGATACTATAATCCCCTCTCGAACTGAAAGTGTACACTTTTATGGGGCTTCTGAACTCAGCAACTAAGAGAATGGGCCCTTGCAGGTGCAACCCAGGATCCAGATGGGTCAACCATGTCATCTTGAGGACCGACAAGTACCGAAAGATCAAAGTCCAAAACGACAAGGCGCTCTCCCTCGCTCTCTCTCTCTCTCTCTCTCCCTCGCTCTCTCCCCCCTCCCGCTCTCGCTCTCGCTCTCTGTCTCTCTCTCCCCCCGGCTCTCTCTCTCTCTCTCTCTGTCCCTTTCCGGCTCTCTTTCTCCTCTCTCTCTCTCTTTTTTTTTTTTTTTTTGGGGGGGGGGGGGTTAGTCCTCCTCGACCCGACCTCCTCTGTGGTATAGCAACAGCGTCCGTGCATGCTGCTGGGCACTCCGGGGATTCGTTGGACACGGCATTCCAGAGATACTGGTGGGAGGGGATACTGAGGCTGGGCGTATGTGTTGGGCGGAGTACAACGGGCGCGGAGACTAGCTGAGTCAAATGTCAACAACCACAAATCCTGACTTCATCAACAACATTACAAATACTTGAGTTTTGGTGATCTTGGTTTGATGAGTTTGACGCCCTTTTGGTTAGTTTTTCTGAGATCTACATCGACGACTTCTTCCGGAGCGACGTCGATCCAAATTATCTGGGTAATGGCTTGAGACAGCCGGACAACTGCAGCGACATCCCGCCAAAGGACTGGGTGAACAACGGCTACACCTGCGAAAACCGGAGGCGGACCAGGGCTAGTCAGGGTTCGGGGTGTTATTAAAAGGATGAATTAGTGGTTAAGGGTTTATGGGGTTTAAATCCAAGATACAGTTTCGGCCTAAGGCGAAGATTTAATCCCCACCCACTCACCTATTCGTCCTCAATAGGGGACAGGGGAATTGCTACCTTATATCCCTCTATGTAACCCCCTATATCATGTGTTAGCCAGCAAGGAGTACCTAACTCCTTGCATGCTGTTGAAGCACCAGCCGCCCCAGAAACCCACGAGAGCGCCAGGTATTGGGTGGACGACAATTGCATCAAGGCGGGTTTAGGGTACCCCGCTACAACCCCCTACGACCCCTACGACGCCCTACTGCCTCCCCTACTACCCCCCAACTACCCTACTTTTGGGGGGCTCTTTCCACGAGGGCTCACAGACGGATCACTGTTTTAGTGAATGTTTAGAGACGACGCACCTGGACCCGTTCGCAAGACATTTCAGTGGGCTTCTGCCCTGGGGTGAAGTGGTGACCGAACCTGAGGTGCTGGACACTAAGACAAGGACGTAGATCTAAGCTAACAGGGGGGTTTAGGATCTAGGGTCCATAATCTCTACTTGCGACACGAACAGGACATTCTCATTGAAGGAACTTCCGCCTCGTGCAGGACGAAGTCTGGGTGGAAGAGCAATACTGTCAGAAGAGCTGCTTCGAGGCCACAGGGACTTAGGGAACAAGCTGGGCTAAGAGGTTGGGATGTTTTCCCGGTATACTACCAGTCCTCAATAGGGATTCTCGTACCCCTATGATAACCACTTTTTAAGGATTGTTAGAAAAAGGCCTTTTCAGGATTGTTAGAAAAAGGGGGAACATCCCAAGGTATAGGGTGGAGGGTGTGTGTCCGGTTTCAGGTTTTCGGTGAAGACTAAACCCTAAACCCTAAACCCTAAACCCTAAACCCTAAACCCTAAACCCTAAACCGGGCACATGCAGAGGTCTCTCGTTTTTGGGGCTGCCCGGGGGCGGTGGAGGCACCTAGCTAGCTTACTGGGTCTTCGAGAGCAGATAGGCCCCTGCTTATTCGGGTTTTAGGGGATCATGTTTCGGAGCATTTTTCGGAGAAGGCCGTCCTAGAGAGGAGTTTGGGATGATCCCGGTTTCACGACCTGATGCTCCATAGCTCCTCCTGTCTCAGACCAGCGAACCTGAATCCCAGAAAACACCCGAGCATCCCTGACACCCCTAAACCCTAAACCCTAAACCCTAAACCCTAAACCCTCAACCCTCAACCCTCAACCCTCAACCCTCAACCCTCAACCCTCAACCCTCAACCCTCAACCCTCAACCCTCAACCCTATCCCTAAGCCTTCAGAAGCCCCAAGATCGCCCTTGCGCCTCGAGTTCAATCAACCTGACAGTCTCCCTCAGCCCCGAACCTTTAAGCCCCCCTAAGCCACACAAAGGATTACAGGGTTTAGGGTTTAGGGTTTAGGGTTTAGGGTTTAGGGTTTAGGGTTTAGGGTTTAGGGTTTAGGGTTTAGGGTTTAGGGTTTAGGGTTTAGGACACAAGTCTATAGTTCGCAAGCCCGAAGCTCTTGGCCCTCAAGCTCCCGCGCTGAAAGCGGACTTTGTTTCTAGACACCTCCACTACTGAGGAGGCCCTGGCTTACGAGAACATGGACTGCTCTCCAGGCGGGGTTTTGTGTGGGTTTCAGGGGGAAATTGTGGGATTCTAGGGTTTAGGGTTTAGGGTTTAGGGGGGGCTTAGAGGGTCTAGACGGGGGAGTCAGGGTGCTTTTTGACTCGTTTTGGTATTTGGGATTGGAAGTTCGGGGCTTCCTCGTGCGGTTTAGGGTTTTACGGGTTAGGGTTTTGGGTTTAGGGTTTAAGGTTTATGGCTTAGGGTTTGGGTTAGGGTTTAGGGGTCCCAGAGATCTGGTGCAGGCTGGGCTGGCCTCAACTACGAAGGCTACATCTGCTCCCTGCATCAAGGAGGGGAGGGGAAATCATGAAAAAGCCTCAACCCCAAACCCTAAACCCTAAACCCTAAACCCTAAACCCTAAACCCTAAACCCTAAACCCTAAACCCTAAACCCTAAACCCTAAACCCTAAACCCTAAACCCTAAACCCTAAACCCTAAACCCTAAACCCTAACTCAAGCTAAGGTTCCATCCATGCGGACGAGACTCGCGCCTGGGTGAAGCTGAACACTCGCGTGGCCTGCCCGCGCATTGAGCTGCGGGGTTTAGGGCTTCGGGTTTAGGGTTTAGGGTTTAGGCTTTAGGAGAGTGTGTCTGGTTCTCTAATTTCAGGATCTCTTTTGTTGGGGTCCCCCCATAATCTACGGTTCCCTTAGAAACAGGAACCCCCCCCCCCCCGCCCCAAAAAAGAAGGGGCCCAAATTGAGAGAACTACCCACATGGCGGTTTGAGAGCCCCAAACCTACTTTTTGGAGGTTATCTACGAATGCCATAAGGAGTTGTACAATAAGAACCTACAAACAAGTAGGCTTTGGGTTCTTAAGGTGGGGTTTAGGCAGTTCAGTAGGGTTGTGAGGGTTCAGGGCAGGGCGTGGATCGTGAAGGCTCGCCTGTAACAGGGCTTATAGTTTGGGATGTCCCCCTTATACTAACAGTCCTTGAAAGGATTATAGCACCCCCTTATGACAATCCCAATTAAGGACCTGTTAGCATAAGGGGGAACATCACAACTTATGGTACTGTTCAGATGGTGCTTCGAGGCGGACTGTTGGAATGGTGCTCTGTAAACCCTAAACCCTAAACCCTAAACCCCAGATCCCTTTTCTTCTAATCTTTCTTGGGATGTTTTCGGTCTGGGCCTCTTAGGCGCCTCACACCAAGGAGAGTTGTGAAGGCGAGTCCACCGAGACCTACATGCTGAATCCAGGCCTCTTGCGGATGCAGAAGCTGTATCCTCAACCTTAAATCCTAAACTGGGACCCTGAACCATAAGCCCTGAACCCTGTAATGCTTTGCGCGGCTGCTAAACCGTAAGCCCGAAACGCTCGTTGCCAGGTGATCGTTGTTTTTTGTTGTTCCTTCCCGGGGTTCGCAGATGGGCCACCAGAGAACCCAACGTGCTGCCGGTCCTTGCATAGCTGCGGCAGCTACTTCCACAAGTTTGACTCTGTGCAAGCAACGTCCCCATACATGCGAAGAAGCTGGAGCCTGACGCTATTACCAGTCTTGTGACGATTCGTATTGCTGCTGTAATGATCATACTGCTGCTACTGGAGAGAGAGAGAGGGGAGCTCTGTGAAAGGCGTGTGGAAGGCGAACCCAGACATCACCATGACCCAGACCCTGGCAGCTTCGGCTCTCTTTCTGGGAGAAATGATACAGACTTAATGCAAGAACTATAGTTACTATAGTCTTCTTGTTGTAATGACTTTATGAGGGGTCTAAGGGGAGTACAGATGCCTCCGGAAAGGCGTACAGCAACCGCAGTGAAGAAGCTGCAGATCCTACATCATGCGTGCATGACTATGAAGGTTTTCGTGAGGCGAACCACCTCGGTATATGACCCGCAAAGCCACTCCAAGGCGTTTGAAATCTTCAGGCCGGGCGTGTTGATCCTGAAGGCCAGGACGGTGGAAGTCTCTTCCAGCATGGGTTTTACGCTAGCCCCCTAACCCAAGGTGTTTTAGAAGACGTGTGTCGAATGTGCGGACCCCTTTCCCCAAGGCTGCCAGGCAAAGGGTTCCTTCTCAGAGCAAACCTTTGGAAGAGACGAATGTAGTCACAGGAGCGTTTGTGATCGTAAATGTAGGGCCTAAGCAACACCAGATGAGCATTGACAGCGCCTAACCTGATGCAGTTCGGGTACTCTTACCCTCAGTCTTAGCTGCTTGTATTATCGATGGCAAGTACAAGCACTGCACCCTAAACCCTCAACCCAGAGCCCTACACCCTGAACCCTAAACCCTAAACCCTAAACTCCTAAACCTGGGCCTGCGCCGAGTGCAAACTTGGTTCCCCTGAAGGAACCCCCCAGCGCGTGCAACTTGGGCACCATCGTGCAATCCAGCAAAGAGCGGCTTGCTTTCAAGGAGAAGAGATTTTCCCTTGGGGACTACATGAACCCAAAAAGGGTTCATGGTGATTCTATACCTTAGTAGCAGAGTTTCCGAGGGGCGTCCTTGTCCTGCTCTTTATAGTTTATAGGCTGGGAGCTGCGCCCAATTGACCACTTGGAGGGTTGATATATGAATAGTTTCAAGTTCGATGGTCCATAACCCTCTTTGCAGCGCGAGGGTTGCCGCGGCAAGCGTGCTCATACCTCTTGGGGTGTCCTTCGGGTCTTTCGAGTTAGGGTGTTTTTCGGATCGGAGGGGTGGGGCGTTTTGGACGGTTGTATGACCTTACCGATTTTGTCCAGGTCGAGCTCGGAAGTCCCGAAGCCAAACCCCAAACTACCAAATGCTGTACCGTGCATCTCCAAAAATCCAGAATCAGTACGCGTAGCTCTCCTTGGGGAACTTTATGGCATCTGTTCCGAGGAAGTCTTGCAAAGAAGGCAGTCTTCAGATGCAGTCTAGGCCCCAACCGAGTTCTTTTGTGTTCACCCGCCCCCGTTTTGTTGAGAAACGGAGGGTGAATGAGCGGCAAGGGTGCTCAAACCTGGCGCTCTTTTCGATGTTGGCAGCTGGCCTCTCTTCTTCTTGCATCTTGATCTTTGTACCTTCGCCCGACAATTGTATATTTATTTGTTCATATGTATAAAAATATGTACATATATATATATATGTATATATATATATATGAACGCCACCACCGCAAGCAAAGTTGACGACTCGTTCTTGGGGGGTGGCCTTGCTCGAGTGGTTGCCACATGCTTATATGCCTACCGAGGCCTGCAGTCAAGAGCACGGCCCCCGTAGTTGGCCGTAAACCCTAAACCTCCAATCCTAAACCCTAAACCCTAAAACCAGTGCAGCCTCTGTCGGGATGGAAAAAGCGGCCTTGCCCAAAAGCCTTTTTGGGCTGGACCTTGGGATGTTCCCCCTTGTCTAACAGCCCTTAGTAGATTCTAGTACTCCCTGTTATAATCCCGAGGAAGGACTGTTAGTATCTGGGGGAACATCCCAAGCTGAACTCAGGAAACCGAACCAGTTCTACATGTTGGAGGAACGCTTGGAGCTGCTGGAGAATACCCTCGAGAATCCTGCGGCCACTGGTGTCACAGGTGGTTTGGGGGTTTAGGGTTTAGGGTTTAGGGTTTAGGGTCAGGGTTTAGGGTTTAGGGTTTAGGGTTTAGGGTTTAGGGTTTAGGGTTTTGAGTTTAGGGTTTAGGGTTTAGGGGTCAGGGGTTAGGGGTTAGGCTAGTGGGCACCAGAATGGGTTGCTTTGCGTTCCGCTCTCCTCAGATCTTCTCTCGGTCCTTTTGCCGGGTCCTCTCCAAGCTGTTTCTCCCAAGTACGCTTGACTCCTTTGCCTTCATTGTCGTTAAGAAACCCTGATTGGTGTGCGGATGGCACTTGGCTTCTCCCAGCCAAAATGTGCTTGCTTGGAGGTGGCAAGTGCCCCACCGTGGCGCGGACCTTCCTCAACGAGCACAGCTGCCGGCTGCTGCCCGGATGCTTGCCTTTGGGGCAGGAGAAGCTCTCCGTGGCGCTGACTACCCAGAACCTTGAGAAGTTCTTCTCCGTGGGCGGGCGCTACGTCTTCCAGGCGACTCTGTTTCATGACCGGGCAGAAGAGACCCCCAGAGCATCCCAGAACGTTTCTCACAAAGCCTCTTGCTGGTTCTTAGTCGGGAATGATTACTGAGGGAATGACGTACCTTATATACTCCCTTAAAGGGAATATATATATATATAGGGCCCTCATTCCCTCATCCCCTACTAAGAACCATCGGGTTGTCCGAGGTGTCTGGCTTGAGGACGGCCATTTCGCCTTGCGGCGTTCCTTCTCGATGCTCGGGGTGGGTTTGAACACATCTTTCATGTGTTATTACCCTTAGTCCCCGAAACAAAAATCCTTGTAAAGCCATAAAAGCTATTTATGTTCACCCTTACTCCCCTGTATAATCCTTTTTGAAGCCATCAAACTTTAATGTTTCTAGGGCCCCCCCAAAACCTAGCCCAGGATGGAAGAAGTGCAGTGGGTGCACTGCCAGCACTTTGGCAGCCGAGGCGAGGGCTGAGTTTTTGTTCGGCCTTGCAGCAGATGTGTGAATTATCTTCTATGATCTTGTATTAGATTATCTTCTATAAGATCATATATGGTGTGTATATATACACACATATCTTGTTTGTTTTTCATTTGTGGTTGTATATGCATGTACTAAATTTGCAATGTTTACTATATTTTTCGTACGTCGGCCGCAGCACGCTCTTCCCTCAAGCTGACTCAAAAGAGAGGGGAAGAAATGGGGGGCGAGAGCCCCAAACCCCAAACCCTAAACCCTAAACCCCCTGAGAAGGAGATCGCTCAAGTGGCCGCGGCCATCGAGGAGGCGTCGGAGCAAGGCGACCTCCGCGACATCGACGTCTCTTGCTCCGGGGTCCCGGCCGAGTCTGTCATCCCAGTGGGCAGTGACTTGCATCCTGGGCTGCACAGAGTTGGGAAACCCTAAACCCTAAACCCTACACCCTAAACCCTAAACCCTAAACCCTAAACCTAAGCCAAAAAACCCTAGACCCTAAACCCCCCCCAAAAAAGACAAGTCATGAAAGTCCCAGAGATGGAGTCCTAGGAGTCCCAGAGATGGAGAGTCATAGGAGTCGCAGCGCCCAGGTTCCAGCACGTTCACAAGGATGAAGGCAGCGTCTACGACTTCACCGACTGGACCTTGCAGCATCCAGGTGTTGGAGTTTTACGAAACTAAGGGGTTTAGGGTTTAGGGTTTAGGGTTTAGGGTTTAGGGTTTAGGGTTTAGGGAGTTTACGAAACTAAGGGGACCCTTAAAATAGAGCCCCAAAGAGTAGGACTCCTTTATGATAAGGCGCCCTTAATATAGGTACCCAAATAGTTGGATTCCTTTTTAGAATAAGGACCACAAGAAGGTACCCCTCAATTTCGGAAACCCCCAGGTGGAGCAGCCAAGATCAAGCAGTTCACCGGCATGGGCCACGCAGCCGAAAAGGTTTAGGGTTTAGGGTTTAGGGCGAGTGGGGCTTCCCGATATAGAAGACTCCTGGAGGCTTTCCGAGGCTTGGCGGGGACTTCTGCCCCGGGGCTGTGGGTTTCGAGGCATCTGATATCATCGGACAGGCAAAAGTTCTCAGTGTCATGAATCTCTGACCCCAAAACCCGAAGGCTAAACCCTAAACCCCGAACCCCTAAACGTAAAAGGTGCTTTCCAGCCTGACTCAGGGCCCTGGGAACAAGTCGACGTAGACTCGCGGAGCACTGCTTGGAGCTGATACAAAGAGTGCACCGAACACCGGCATGCAGGTGAATGCCCCCCTAACGCTAAATTTCTCAACAGGACCTCCTATGCTAGAATAAAGAAAGATGCAAAAACAGAAAGACAGAAAGAAATTTCTTCATACAACAAATTCAGAGCATCAGGCTACGAGCTGGTCTACCCATCCTGGCACCCCATGGACCGCTGGGACAAGAGCTTCGCCACGCAAGTGATCCAGCCCAACTACGTGGGGAAGTTCGGCGTCCTTGAAGCATTCGGGGGAGCAGTTCTGCGCCATTCTCCAAGCTTGGGATGGGTTATTAGGCTATTAGGATTGAGGGCTCGTTGTTGTTTGGTCTTTTGTCGTAGGCTGAAATTTTCGGGGGCCTCTCGGCTGCATCTGGGGGCTAGGGTTCGGGGTTTGAGAGTTTAGGGTTTCTCAAGACCGGAGGCAAGAAGCGTCTAGGGTTTTTGGGGGTGCAGTGTCCCCCATCTGCCGGATTCCCTTTTCCTTGTTAAGGACCGCCCTCCCCAGTCTGACCCCTGAGGCTCCCATGTGCTCTATCACAACCTCCCGGCCACACTGCAAACCGAGGATGGCTTAGGGTTTGGGGTTTGGGTTTAGGGTTTGGGGTTTGGGAGGTGGAAGAACATTGTTCCCCGCCCACCTACACCTAGGTCTCTGAACTAGCGAGAGCCTCGCTTAAAGTGAACGAAGGCGTTATAAAACCTTTCATCTCAGGTCTCGGAGTCTCATGGGTTTGGGGCTTGACACATCATTAGCTCTGGTACGCGGTTCTAGAGGCTCAGGGTGCAACGTTGGACTCGTGGTGTGTATACGAAGTTATCTGAAGGTGGTGAAGATGCCCTCAATTGGCAGGCCAGGGAAGCTTGAGAAAGAAGATGGCGAAGACAGAGGTTTGGGCATTGCGAGTTAACCCGGGGATCGAATCCTGTCGACTTGGCGTAGCACCCCAAACCCCACACCATACGCCCTCTAATAGCCTTAAACCCTGAACTTTGTAATTGCCCTAAGGCCGATAATGCATAACCCTAAGCCCTAAACCCTAGACCCTAAACCCTAAACCTCCCCCTGCTGGAAGGACCTCGCCCAAGCTCTGGGCGCCGCCGCGGAGGCCACGGAGTACTCGGCTGTCTGCGGCTCTCCGCAGGAGGCGGGCAGGACTTGGGGGTTCAGGGTTTTGGTTTAGGGTTTAGGGGTTTAGGGGTTTTAGGGTTTAGAAAAAAGGGTTCCTTAATATGTCTATCTATCTATCTGTCTATCTATCTATCTATTTATACACACATATGTATATATATATATATATATATCGGGCCCTTATATGATTTTACCGGTCTATACTCCTCAAGGGGTGTTAAGGACTCTCTGGGATTTTGAGGAGCTGCCGATGTTAAAGGCGCAAGCTAACCGTCCGCAGGTGGCCAACGATCCGAGCTTGGGACATCTGCCGCATGGCGAAATTCCCCTTGTTCTTCGCAGGGCATGAGGGAGTTGGGGCCCTAAAAATACACTTTAAGGGAGTTTCTAGGGTGCCTCAGTCCCTCAATCCCAGAACCGCCAGAAATTCGAAGTCAGCGATCATGCATCTTGTTCAGGTGACTGGCTGGTCTCACAAGATTCTGACCAACAAACTTTCAAAATGGTACTAGTTCCTTCTCTATCGATATTTTTTCTTGTTAAACATCCAGACCCCTTTGTCGGGACAAATGTCGGGGGCCTGCCTTAATCAAAGTCATGTAGCACCCGGGTTCCATCGAGCTCGCGACTCGCTCCGAGGGCGTTTCCGGTGGTCTCCCCACAGATTGCTTACTTGCCTGTAGACCCAGCAGGCCTTTACTGTTTCCTGTGGGTGGGGTCTAGCCAGAGGCTCTCCTTCAAGCACGGCGGCACCGACGACGTGTACTTTGATCAGGAGCCTCAATTTTTTTCTGGGGGGGGGGGGGGGGGGAGGGGTTTAGGGTTGAGGGTTTTTGGGTTTAGGGCGTACTTCATGGCATCTCGGCCAGTTGGAGTTTTAGCAGTGGCCGAGTAGTTGCCGCCCTCAAGTCACCCCGGAATTGCGCGCAGAGGCCTGGATGCCAAAGGGCTGAGGGCATGTCAGGCCGGAGAGTCAGTCTTGGCCTCCAAAAGGTTTAGGGTTTAGGGTTTAGGGTTTAGGATTGTTGCTGAGAGGATTTCTAGGCTTTGCGGTTGTTAGGTTTTAGGGGTTTGTAGCGTTCATGGGAACTAAAAGGTCATAAAAGTTTATAGGGATATGTGGAGATTGGAGCGATTGCATTAGGGTTTATAGGTTTATACCCTAAACCCTAAATCCTAAACCCTAAACCCTAAACCCCATTAGGGTTTATAGGGTTTGAGGCCCTTGGCATCAGGAGTACCATTTCTGGTGGAACCGCGATCGGCGGGCCAAGTCCATGGTCACTTGGATGCTTCCACCCTCGGGTCCTTTAGGGTTTAGGGTTTAGGGTGTATTAGGTTGCAGCTGAGTCTCTTGTACAATGTACAAGGGGATCGCAAGATCTCTGAGCATCGACCGTGAGCCCTAGAACCCGACACCTTTTGATGGGATGCCAAAGTTCCTCGCCAGAAAATTTGTGCATCGCTGCTCGGAGCTGAGCATGGACTTCGAAGTAGAGGAACGCCCACCTTAATTTTCGTCCTCACATGGTCGGCTTCTTTCGTATATAGGGTAGCCCGAAGCTGGACCTTAACTGGAGAACTCGGCAGCTCACCTTGTAACCCCCAACCCCCACACCTGGCCGGGGCACAATCACTTGCCTTGTGCAAGTCCAAGGTATGGACAATGCAGGCGCTCTACGCGGAGGATCAGCTGCGCCAACGCATCTGGACAAAAGACTCAGCTGTCGGTTGCAAAAAGTCCATCTTGGATGGTTGGACTTGTTTGTGTTTGTCGCATTGTTGTCGGGCTTGTTTGGGAATCCCTGTTTTGGTTAGCTACAGTAAACACCGTAAGAATCCCCCTGGAAGATGCAGACAAGAATCTCGTGCCAAGCCTGCCGTGAACACAAAATGCTAGTCATCAACCTGCCTGGAAGAACGAGGGGTATCCGAGGGTGAGTCTCAAGGGGGTGTCTTTTGTAATTTGATATTTGGTACGGGCCGGTGGTTCAGACGCTAGATCGACACAACCGAGCACTTCAGGAATGGCCTGGGCGTTGTCGCAGATCTACGTGTGCTCTGTGTCAGGAGGTGGCTATGCTGAGAGGCAGGGTGGCACACTGTTGCTTACTTGGAGCTTCATGGATGCTTATGACCCCAAATATAAGTCTACTTAGAACCTACTTAGAGGACTTAGGGGGCTTGTAAGTGCAGTTATGATTGGGGTTATAAGTACCCAGAACCTCCAAGTAGGGACTAGGAAGGCACATCTTCTCGGGAGGGCAGGGCCACAGTGGGCCCATAAAGTACGTAGTCCTCGCGACATGTTGTTGGAGTGCTTCTTCCTCCCTTTTCGAGGGATCCCTTATACTTGGAGGTTCATGGTACTTACTAACCAATTATTGCTGTACTTATAAGCCTACTTATAATACCTCAAAGGGCCTTATAGGGGTTATCCCAATTATAAGTAGGGTTATAAGCCCACTTATAAGTGATTATTAGGTCCCATGAACCTCCAAGTATAGTGCCCTGCAGAAGCCCAACCCAAAGCTCTAAGCTCAGTAACCCCACAGGCCCAGGTAAACAACCCCAAACCAAGGGCGCCCTTATTGAAATCTATGGTTTCTGTGCTCCCAAGTGGCCCTAAACCCTCAATAGCAACCCCCTTAAACCCTTCTGGTTGCCAGGGCTGAGTCCTGGACGGCCTACTACGACATCTTCGTGCGCAACGCCTTCGGAAACCTGCGTGACATCCTGCGCCAGGCGGGGAAGCCGACGATTTGCGGCTCGGGGCGGCTGAAGACCAACAAAGTACTTGTGGTCAGTGGGCCCTATAGGCCCTATATCCTCCTACATTACCTCCGGCACCTAATTCCCAAAATCCCTACTAGGATCCAGCAGAAAGAGATTGCATGCATAGACGGACGAGCTAGTTTCGTATTGGCCCCTAGAAGCCCTGTGGACCAAGTAGGCGGCACGGACCTTCGAGAGTCAGCATGTCGAAGGATCGAACTCCAAAGCAAGACCTTGCAAAGGACGTGGCACGAAACTCACCGGGCTGAGGGTCTAAAAACACGCCCCAGGTCACCTACAACCCGATCATGGGCGGCTACCTGCCGCTCGGCTTTTGATCTCTCTCGCTGTCTTTCGCTCTCTGCCTCGCTTCACAAAAAAAGACCTTCTCCCCGAGGACATCATGGAAGCATCTATCTTCTTAAGAAATCATCAGGTTCACTGAGGGGGGGCTCGATATGACCGACATGTGTGAAGCAGGGAAGCGAGAACCTTGGGGCCACCTTATTTCTCCGGAAGAAAGAACACCCGACTTGGAGCCGCCAGCTGTGAGGGGTGAGCCTCAAAAGGCACCCCCCCCAAAAAGGCCCAGCCTCACGAAACAGGAGAGTGGGAAAGGAAGATATCGAGAGAGAGAGAGAGACAGTCTCCAAGAATATGCCACAAAACTCTAAACCATAAATATACCACAACAAACAACGCTATCATCTCCAAGAATATACCACGCAAGACTCTAAAGACCCCGACTCTTCTTCAGGACCTTTAAGGGCAACCGTGCCTTCGATGAGACGGGCCGATTCCCGGACGAGAACTACGCGCGGGAGATCATGCAACCGGGCTTCTTTGTGAGTTCTGGGGGGTTTAGGGTTTATAGGGGTTTGGGGTTGTGGGTTTAGGGTTTAGGGTGCCCGAAGTGCCCTGAGAGCCCTACTTGGAGGTTCATGGTGCTTATGAACCAATTATAAATGTACTTATGGCTATACGTATATCCATGTTAGGGTAAGTAAGGGGCTGTGGGTCATAAGTACAGTTGTACTCTAGCAATTGCTTAAGAATCCCCCAGAAAATGAAGAATAATCTCCTCATAAGGGCAGTATAGGGATTCTTTGTTTTTGTTTTTATTCTTTTGGGGTTCTTAAGCAAAAGGGTTGTACTCTGAGAGCCTTATAAGTTCAATCGCACAGTCCATGGAGCACATATGAGGGGTTTCCCATGCCCCCCCCCCTCCCCCCGCCCAAAAAAAAAATAGCGATATACTCTAATGACTTTAATCCTTGTTGAAGGAGCCCCTACAAGGGGCACCCCGAATCCTTGCCGGCCTTGTGCGAGTGCGAGAGCCGAAACCCTACACCCGAAACCCTAGGAAGCCCCCCCCCCCCCCCCCTAACCCTAAACCCTAAACCCTAAACCCTAAACCCCTAAACCCCTAAACCCCTAAACCCTAAACCCCTAAACCCTAAACCCTAAACCCTAAACCCCCCGAACATCTGGCCCAGGCAGCTCTTCTCCATCGGCCTCTGGAAGCTCAACACGGACGGGTCGCAGGTCTTGGACTCGAGCCCTCGGCTGGAAAGAGAGAAACCTCCAAGGGTTGGGTTCCAGTGGTATTTAGGGTTTAGGGTTTAGGGTATAGGGTTTAGGGTTGAGGGTTTAGGGTTTAGGGTTTAGGGTTTAGGGAGAGGCCTCCCAGGCCGAACGGGCCCCAATGCTATGAGGAGGGTTTGGGGACAGGGTATAGGGTTCAAGGTTGAGGGTTTACGGTTGTAGGGTCGAAGGGTTTAGGGTTTAGAGTTAGGATTTAGGGAAGAAAGTCTTAAGGAGTGGTCTTTATGTAGTCTTTCGCGCAGGGTGCCCTCGAGTCTTGACAGCCCGAATCCTGTGTTGGTGAGGCCTGAGCACAAAGACATCTATGTCTATAGGCAGAAGAACTAGTCCCAGGGTATAGGGTTTAGGGTTTAGGGTTTAGGGTTTAGGGTTAGGGTTTAGGGAGTCCTTGGCTTCAAGAGAAAGCGCCAGCTGTGTCATGGGCCAGGGCAAGCCGAGACTCAGCGCACTCAGGGTGGATGAGTTCGCCTGCTTTGAGATGCTACCCTAAACCCCAAACCCTGAAAACCCCTATAACCTTAATGCTTGTCATAGAGGCGAAGGCTGTAGGCTTCCGGTAAGGAGCGGCCAGCCCATTCCGACGTATGACAACGAGCACATCATGAACTTTGCCCGCGTCTTCACGGGCTTCGACGAGCAGCCAAACCGTGGCAACTACGAGTACCAGGACAACAGGACCCCGGAGCGCCAATTCTGTTTTCAACACTTTTCCTGTGGTGCGCTCTTTTATAAGAACAGCAGGATGTGCGTGGCCGCTGCAACATCGAAACCCCATAGTCCTGGGATGCCCTTATATATGGAGGGACAAAATACCCTATAGTTCCCAAACTCGAAATTGGGGTCTTTTGACGTTAAAAGGCCCTAAATTATATATGGAGACACAAAAATACCCCGAAAGTTCCCAGACTCGAAAAAGAGAGACTGGGAGGAACCGGATCGATCCCATGCGCATGAGGGCCAGCTGGCATGACAAGTATCCGAAGCCCGACCCTTGGCTTTCTTCTGGCTCTTAGGACTTTAACCTTTTTGGGTTGTTGAAGAATCTACCATAAGGAGCTTAAAGTTCAACTTAGGGCTCCAATCTTTGGGTTGTTGAAGAAACTACAATAAGGAGCCTTAACGTTAAGCTTCTAGGAGCTCAGAAGTCAGCCAAGGACCTCGATGGCAACTACCTGGGGGACGGCTACCCTCTCTGCTCCGACCTCGCCGACCAGGTCCGGGGGTTGCAACAGCCCCCCCGCCTTGGGTTCAAGCGCGTGGGCTTTTGAGGGGCCAATAGTTGTTTCTTTTTTATATTATTAATGTAGAGTTTATATAGGGTTTATGTAGCGTTTATATAGGGTTGATCTAGGGCTTCGAGGGGCTGGATGAAGCTTGAGTCCCTTTGAGAGGCCTTCCTGGCAAAGGGCGCCCGATTCACCTTCGTGGGCGCTGCTGTCCACTTGGACCCCGACTTGAAGCAAGGCGGGCATGTGGGCTGTAAAATGGGTTTAGGGTTTAGGGTTTAGGGTTCAAATGCCCTAAGAACTCCAAACCTGCATTTTGGTAGGTTCTTCGTATCAAGTCCCTGATGGGATTCTTGGGGTTGAGGGTTGTAAGTGGGTTGCAAAATGTTGTTCGTGTTTACAGGGTTCAGGGCTCATGGCTTGAGGGGTTTAAGATGATGGGGGCTTAGGGTCGAAAGGGTTTATTGAGGGTTTTGAGTTGCGAACGGGGTATCCAACCCTGAGAGCAAGTTGTTGACCTTAAAAGGAGGCAAGAAGCGTCAAGATCATGCGATACGAATCCGTTTGCTGAGTTCTCGGCCTGTGGGCCCTCCAATATTTTTTCAAACAGGTTGTCTTTTTGGTACTAAGACGTGAGACCTGAGGTCGGAGCCGCTCGCAGGCTGTGTCCCCGATACTGAAAGCCCCAGCCCTGAACGTGAAAGTAGCATCTTCGGTACCGGCTGGCAGGGTGCGGCCTTTCTGTGCCCAGAATGTTGGATCCAAAATCAGAGAACTTGCCTTTGAAAGAGCCTGTGAAAGGGGACCCCGGGTTCTCGTCGGGATTCCCTGCCCCTGGTTGCACCTCGAGAGGTGCCCTGGAGTTGGACAGCAGCTCCGGCCTCTACCAGGCCCTCTGCTTCCAGTCCGGCGGCAAGTGCAACTACAACCTCACTGTTGAGCTCGACCAGGCGATCCCTTGCACCGGCAGCTTTGCCAGAAAGCCGGTGCATAGCAGCAGTAGTGGTAGTGGTAGTGGTCGTGGTGGTGGTGGTGGTGGTGGTAGTAGTAGTAGTAGTAGGAGGAGAAGGAGGAGGAGTAGTGGTAGTAGACCCTCAGGAGCCACTCGAATAGCCCTCGGCCCCGATGAATTTCATAGCCTGTCTACTAGCCCTCTAATCCCAGAATCTTCTTAACTCAACTCTCCAAGACGCCATTGAAGCCAAGGCAAGGAGTGCACGACCTACGAGGCGGGCGGGCGGGGAGGAAGAATTGGGGGAAGAAGCCGAGCCGAGGGGTCCTTGTTTCTTAGGTCTCAGAGACAAAGGGGTGCCTACGAACCAGGATGGGCTCTTGGGCCCTATAATCCCCATAGTCAACCCCATAGCGGGCCTTTTTAGAAGGGGCTTCTCGGGTATCATAGCCCGACCGGCGAGGTGCAGCTCATCAATGTCTCGGGCGGGCTCTACGAGTACCTGGAGCCCACCTGCGTGAACATGTTCTTCTTCAACGGGAGGATCGTCGCGCAGAGGTTTTTGCTTTCACCTCTCCTACACTGCGGTTCGACCCTGTATGCACCCCAGATCCAACTTGCAAACAGTTTCAAGGCAAGCCCCCCCGCCCCCCTCCCGCCCCCACCCCACACACACACACCCTGAACCCCAACTCAAGACATTCAACCCTTCACCCTCAACCCCCAAGCGCCTGTGTCTTTCCGCCATGGGGAGCCCGATAACCGTAGTGATGGAACCAGCTCGTGCAGCAAACCGGTTGAGCTGGTCCTTGTCGGGCTGAGTTGAGTGGTGACTTGTCTGCCTTGTTGGTTATATGGTGTTTTGGGTTGAAGACTTGCTCGGCCGAGACGACAACCCCCCAAGACATGTATCGCCAGTTCCCTGCAGAGTGTCCGAGAGGTCAGCTAAGCGGGTGGCCAAAAAAAAACCCTGAACACACATCCCGAACCCGCCCCAACAAAGAAAAAACCTAAGGTGCGAAACAAAAGCCCTCTCAACCCCTCCAAACGCCCAAAGCGCCGATGACGAGAACCCCATTCCCCTCAACCCTGAACATCCCTAACATCCCTCAGGATTCCCAAAAAAGAACCCCGACAACCCTAAACATCCCCATGAACAACCATAAAGCCTAAACCCCGAAACCTCCCTAAACCCTAAGGTCGGACCCATGCGCCCTTAGCTTACCCCGTGTTTCAAGGGATTTGTACGGGCCCTTTATGTGCATAGTATATAACAGACCCCAAATTCAGGGCACATACCCCGGATCCCCTACAAACATAGCCCTAAACCCGAAGGGGCCGTGGGGGCGAGGATCACCCGAGACTCCGGACGGCGGTGGGGCTGGTCGCAGACTTGCCGGGACCCCGAGGCCGCAACGCACCTGGGGGGGACTCTTTGGGGTTTGTAGGGGTTCATGCGGGGGTTTATAGGGTTTGTAGGGTTTCTAGGGTTTATAGGGTTGGTATAGGGTTTCTAGGGTTTCTAGGGGTTGCAGGGTTTTGCATGGTTTTGCAGGGTAGGGTGTATAGGGTTTCTCGGGTTTTATAGGGTTTTACAAGGTTTCATGGGGTTGATTGGGTTTAGGGCACTCTTTGAAGGTTGAGGAACTTGGGTATGTTTTTGGGCCTCGGGGGTTTGTCAGCTCTTGGACTTTTAGTTTCTGGCTCCTCCAGGCTTTCGTCGGCGGCATCGCCTGCTGCGACGGCTGCAAGAACGCAACGGACACTCCATCCGCAAAAAGTGGGGGGGGGGGGGGGATGAGGGTTTTTCGGGCCCCTTGGGAAGAGCATTGACGAGTTTGTCCCGGATCCCTAACAAACCCTATAAACCCTCTTGTCTCGTGTCCCTTCAAGGGAACTATTCCTGCCGGGGAGGGAGGCATCCTTGAGAAAAACCAGCAGTAGAGCAAAGACCTGCCTCCATAGAGGAAATCTACTGAGCCCCTACATGTAGGGACCCCAAAGAAGTATGCAGGAGTCCATAACAGGGAGACTTATTCTTGTCATGGATATATGTATCCATCGAGATGACATAGATGGTATATCGTTGTATACGCCCTGGCCTAAGGATTCCTACATGAGAAGGAGGGACTACACCTGCGAGAACGCGGAGACGACCTATCCCGCAATGTTCACGGACAGGTGGGACTTTGGGGGTTCTTGGACCATAAGGAGGGGGGGGCGAGGGCTGTCGAGCTCGATGTGTTACCAGATGGGGGTTTACTAACAACAAGGGACCCCCGAAAATAGTCCCCCAAACTGTAGGGTTCCTTTTCATCAGGACCCCAATAAGGTACCCCAAACTAAACCCTAAACCCTAATCTCGGAAGCCCCCTACGTGGGCTCGCCATGGCCTTGTCAGGTGCAACAACAGCGACTGGTGGACAAGCAGCTGGGCTTGCTCCAGAGACCCCAATATCCCTTAATTAAGGAAATATACCTTAAACTATAGTAGGGATCCCTAATATGATTTAAGGTATACCTTAAACTATAGTAGGGATCCCTAATATGATTTAAGGTATATACATTGAACTATAGTAGGGATCCCTAATATGATTTAAGGTATATACCTTAAATTATAGTAGGGATCCCTCATATGATTTAAGGTAGAATCCTTATTTCAGGGATATTGGAGCAGCTGACCCCAGACAAGCAATCAGGGGAGGAGCCGCACCCTTCACGGTCTTGAAACAGCTCCAGAAGAATGGACTGTAGTAAGAAAAATGCAAAATAATGTTCATAGTACTAAGAATAGTATAACACAATAAACAGCTCAGCTAATGTTTTTCTTCAACTTGATAGGTTTCTTGGCTCTCCGAGGCAAGAAGTACTGTCAGCTTGCCTGCTGGGAGAAGGGAGTTGGCTACGGAGGCGACTCGTCATGTGATCTTCAAATGGGGGGGGCGGAGTTCCATGAGATGGCGGACGACAGGCTTCAGACCCGCCCAAACCCCTACAAGCCCTGTAAAGCCCTAGAACAGGAATCCGGGTCTCTTCTTTGGCTTCCCCTTTGGTTCCCCCCGTTTGTTACATGGTTGTGTTACTGTTTGTGGGTCATGTAGTAGTAGAGACATGGGCTCTTCTGAAGGACTGACTCTTTGACTCGTTGATTCCTCCTCCACGTCTTGCTGTCTGAGAACATTTCAGGGGGGGAGGGGGGGGGGGGGGGTCTCTGAATTTCGTGGAGCTGAGATGACGACTGCAGCTACGGCCCCTGGCATGCGGAGCGCGTTTGCAACTATGACCAAGAGCGCGTGCGGCTGTCAACCGCAGAGAAGGTGTGCGCTGCAAAGGGCATGAAGCTCTGCGACCAGAAGTTGGAGGGCTACGGCTGCCTCTACGACAGCATGCAGGTGTGGACCAAGGACCGCCACATGGGCTCGCAGCACCATGAAAGACAGTCTCGAAGGCTCGAAGCAGTCGGTCCCATGCTCGAGTATAAGGTAAGTGGGGCTGGTCTAAAACGGGCTGGCAACTGCCACCAGCACTGCAGCTAGAATGAGTGCTCTGGATTTGCTCCTGCTTCTGACTTCTGATTGCTTGTTTCTCTCGTCTTCTGTTCCTTTTTTGTCTTACTGTTTCCTTCGCCACATCCTTCCCCAGAATGTGAAGCTTCTCCTCATTCTCCTCCTCCTTTCTTGCCGCTGATACTATGGTTCTCCTTTGCTAGTGTTCCTGCTCTTGACCATGTTCTTGCTATGAGTAGTCAGCTTCTTATTGTGACCGCTCTTGCTCCGCTGTTTCTACGAATTCTGTTTCATTCAGCTCTGGTTCTGGAACTCTTCTTCCATTGGGTAAAGTTCCTGTTGTTGTTCGTGGTATTTCTTGTTCTTATCCTCACTCGACATTTTTCCTGTGTGTCTGCAGATTCCCATGGTTTAATCATATTGCGTTTGCTGCTGTTATTGTTTCTTTTCCTGTTTGTGCATGCGGTCACAATGCTGCTCGTCTTATGGCCAATGGTTCTTGCTTTGCTATGGTTTGCTTTTGTGTCTCTTCCTGTTCTAGTTCGTATCCGTATTGTGATTCGTCCTTCTTAGCTTCGTTCTAACTCTGATACCCTAAACCCTAAACCCTAAACCCTAAACCCTAAACCCTAAACCCTAAGCGATACGGACGAGAAGTAGCAATGGCAGTGCTGTCGATGCCCAGGAGACCTGCACCCACGAGGTCATCGTCTTTGATGATGGCAACGTTGCCTCCAACTACACCAGCAAGACCAGGAACAAGGGCTGAGGGGCGCATGTTTTTGAGGATGTGGCTGTAGTTTTGAGGAGTCATGAGAGTAGGGCCGAGGGCTGTTGAATTGAGCGTGTATGACTCAATGCTCAAGATCCAAGATTTGAGGCCCTTTTCTTGAAGAGCAGTCATCTTCCGCGTGCGTCGAGTCTAACCAAGCTGGTTGCTCTCTAGACCCTTAGTAGGAATATACTAGTTGGTACCATAATCCCGACTAAGGACTCTGGGTATAAGGGGGAACATCCCAACAGCTCTTGGACAACCAGGAACAACAGATTCCATGCCCAGTGGAAGAATGGATTCCCACAGATGCAGAATGGTCAATGCCCATCGGGCTGCACACCTTTCGGCAGCGCCTGCTCCTGCAGCATGTCGGTTGCTAGGTAGGCCCTTGGGACATTTTTCTATTTACCCTTATTTTGGGGGTTAATGGGGATCATATTTTAAGGATTATTTGTTCCTCTTACTTGGGTTTAAGGGGATCATATGTTCAGGAGTATGTTTCAGAGGTTTTTTGGGGCCATCCCAGGTTGAAGTCAGGGCGGTCTTCACTTCGACTCCCACAGCCTCGCAGCTTCAAGCGCTGAAGCTCGGCGCCCATCCCCCTGCCACAGCTTGCACCAGCAGCTGCAGCGGGCCGGTGAAGGCATACCAGCAAAACGGCGTCTTCGACGCAGAGACGGTCTTTGAGCACAAGGGCGCATTCTACAGCAACAAGGACATCCGGTTCTCCGAAGGTTTTTCAGACATCTTTTGACATACAGATAGTCTTACCGCGCCCGAAGGCTGCTGAGACGTCAGAAGCAAGCGACCAATCACGTACGCCCATGTAAGCACGCAAGAATGTAGGGCTTTTGTTTAAGTTTAAAAAACCTTTTTGGGGTTTAGGGCTTTTTAAGGTTAAAAAAAAAACTTTTAGGGTTTAGGGTTCGTTTTTAACGTTAATAAAAAGCCCTGAATGGAAGAAAGCTTCGGCGAGTAACTGCCATGCTTCTTTCTCCCTTCAGCTGAGAGGAGAGCGTCGTGGTTTTGCCTGGCGGCTTCGAGTTCCGAAACCCACCCGCCTTCATGCCCCTCAAGGGCAACTTCATACATGGGTATTAGGGTTTAGGGTTTAGGGTGGTTTTAGTGAGCTTCTAGTGCTTAGGGCAAACTACAACAGGGTGTGAAATGTAGCGATGTTTGCCTTTCATTTCACCAGTGGGTCGGTAAAAAAGCTTGTGGCCGCTGATCCCTCGAAAGGATTCCTTTTTCAAAGGGATTTTGGCTCCAGCATCTAGCGTATGTCTTGTGCGAATGAGGCTTCCATTGCTAGCAAATGTGGGCGAGCATCTAGACTTACAGGGACACCGAAAAAAGCAACGAAGGCCCAACGTCTACATGAAAGAGCATATCCTGGCAAAGCACGCGCTGGCTGAAGTGGAGGCCCTCCTCGACCACCTTTTCAACCATCCCAACGTGGCGCCCTTCATCAGCTCCTTGGGGACTACATGAACCCTAAATTTTGGGGTCATATATACCCTATACTACTGTAATTCTTATTATAGGGTAACATGAACCCTAAGCCCTTTTAGGGTTCATGTCGTCCCCAAGGCTACCGACTCATCCAGCGCTTCGGAAACTCCAATCCATCCAGCGCCTATGTGCACAGCGTCGCGGACGCCTTCAGGAAGGGAAGCTACGGCGGCAAGACGTACTCGGGCAAGTACCTCGGGGACGAAATGAGCCCTAAAAAGGTTTGTTTTTGGTTCATATTACCTTAATAAGAATTATAGTTGTATATTACCATTATAGTATTACATCATTTTAATAAGAAATCTAGTAGTAATAGGGTAGATGACCCCATGATTTTCAGGTTCCCTTGGTCCCCTTGAAAGGTATGGAGACCTGGCTGCGACGGCGGCGGCCATTCTCCTGCATCCGGAAGCCCGCAGCCCCACGCTGCCCGCGGATCCTTGGGGTCCAAAATGAACCTTAATATTGGGGTCATGTACCGTACTACTACTACTACTACTACTACTACTACTACTACTACTACTACTACTACTACTACTACTACTACTACTACTACTACTACTACTACTACTACTACTACTACTACTACTACTACTGCTACCTTAATATTGGGGTCATGTACCGTACTACGACTATAACTCTTTTTGAGGTGTATACATTGGGGTCCAAATTTAAAATGAACCTTTACCTTGGGGTCATATACCCTACTACTACTACTGCTACTACTGCTACTACTGCTACTACTGCTGCTGCTGCTCCTACTACTACTACTACTACTACTACTACTACTACTACTACTACCACTACTGCTACTACTACTACTACAATAATTCTTATCAAGGTAATACCTACTATACTTCTTATTGAGGTATCTCTACTACTATAATTCTTATTATAAGGTAATGTGAACCATAAACCCTTTTAGGGCTCACAATTGGTCCCCAAGGATGGGTCCTTGAGGGAGCCCTACCTCAAGCTGATCCATGTCTCTGGGTCGTTGTTGAAAAGTATTTTTCCTTTTGTTGGAATACTTAAAAGCCCAACAAGGAACAAACAATGACATCATTTTTTGAATAGTGCTTAAACCCAATGAGGAACAAAAATGGTCATTGTTGAAATAGTACCCCCCGCCCCCCCCCCCGCCCCAAAAGAAAAAACATGGTGCAGGTCTTGCGGGCTTTGGAGTACAAGGACACGGATGCCAGCATGCCGGTGCTCAAGGACCTCCAGGATTCCATCGGACAGCATCCCTACAAGCATCCCTCGGTCTTCAGCTACTACCTGCCACTCGGAGTCATTGTTGAACATTACGCGTTTTAAGAATACCTGAAAACCCAATAAGGGACAACATTGATCATTTTCGAATGGTACTTGTATAAGTACTGAGAAACCCAACAAGGAACAAAAAATGATCATTATTAGAGTAGTAACCCCCCCCCCCCCCCCCCCCCACAAAATGGTGCAGGCCGGATCACAAGCCGGACAGCTTCCCCGAAGGCAAGGTGGCGCCGGAGTTCCAGATCTTCACGCCTCCCATGATCATCAACTTCCTGAACGGCTGCTTGGTGGACCTTCATGGAGCTCAAACGGCGTGATAGATGCTTCTTTCTTGTTTTTTTATGTCTATTTGGGGGGGGGGGGGGGGGGGGGGGGCGGCTTTGAGAACGGAGGAAACCCCTGCCTCCGGGTTCCAGATGAGGAGGCGCCCTAAACCCCATAAATCCTAGAAACCCTACAAGCCCTATAAAACCCTGTAACACCCTATAACACCCTATAAAACCCTATAAAGCCCCATAGACCCCAAAAACATCAGCCTAAGGCATCTCCTCCCTCGTGGACCACGGCCTCGGGGACTGCGACCGAGGCTTTGGAGAGCGCGGCCTCGCCTGCTCACAGGCATCCTCGGGTCTCTCTCACTTCTCTCTCTCTCTCTCTCTCTCTCTATCTCTCTTCTTTTGGGTTTAGGGTTCAGGGTTTAGGGTTTTGCTGTTGTGTGGGTTATGAAGAGGGTTTAGGATTTTTGCTGGGGGCCAATGTGTGGGTTATGAATAGGTTCTCTCTCTATCGCTCTCTCTCTCTGTTCCTTGAAGCTCTGCGATAAAGTGAGGGTCCTGGACTTGACAGTTCTCCCGAGCTCATAGAAAATTTGAGGATCCTCCAAGCGCAAGAGAGAGGCCCCCTGATTTTGAGAGCAGTGCTCGGGTTTCTGCTCACAGGGCCAGCTCACGCTTGGGCAGCGGGACTGCTTGCAGCCCACTGTGGATCAGCTGGACTCTGGGTCCTGGAGTAACATAGGGGCCTTAATGATTAGAATAGGGTTTTGAGGGCCACTATAGTACAATTACAATTATTCCGACACCATATTATGTGCTTCTTGTGGTTTTTGACGGCTGATAGACTTATATGGGTCCTACGCAGTGCGGAATGGTTCTTTCCTTTTTGTTTGTGTTGAGGGCCTTAGGAAAAGGGTCCCTGTTTTCTTGGGTATACACCAACTAAAGACCTGTCGTGTGCCTCTGCTTCCCGAGCGCGCAACTCACGTGAGGATCTGCTGCTGACCGGAGGCCGCCTCCACAACCAGCAGTTCATCCGGGCTGCCTATGAAGAGGCCAATGGGGAGGACCGCTACAAAGTCGCCACCAAGGCCGCGCCTCGCCTGAAGTGAGCCGCACGTCGGGTTCCGCTGCATTCCCCTTGTGATGTGGTGCTGTTAGTTGTTAGGGCCCTCTATCCCCCCCCCCCCCAAAAAAAAAACAAAACGAGCAGGGCAAGAAACAGAAGCCCAGCAAAAGAAGCTGCTCTCTCAAACAAAGGTGCTCTTGAGCCCAGAGTTCAACACCATCGGGACGCCGATGCCCAAGGGCCCTCGGCCCCCGACGCAGCCGAAGCCGGAGGAGGAGCCCGGCGAGTACAAGGCCGCAGCCGCCGGGTGGCAATATATGGCGAGTCTCACGAGAGGGCTCTTTGTGACGTGTTGTTCAGGGGAAGCTTCTGAGGAAATTCTAGGAGAATGGAGGAGTCTCTCTTGTTGTCAACATGCTTGAGGTCGTTCGGTTCAGACGGCTGTCTGGTACACTGTGCGAGGTTGTTTGGCAGCGCCGAAAAGATGTTACGCGGGCTCTTTAGTTCTTTTGAGCTGGATTTGTTACTTGGTTCTGCAGGGAATGGTTGGGAGCCTGGTAAACCACGTCAGTTGCGTCGTTTGCCTTAGTCGGGCAATCTTTCAGGGGGTTTCTACGTCTCTACCATGCTTGGCAGGGAAAAATCGAACCTCTGTGACGCAGCAGGCTGCATTGTGCCCAAGATTCGTCTATAGATTTTCACAACAAGGGAGGCGATGAGGATCCGAGGCCAACTCAAAGTTGCATGATGCCCTAGGTCATGGTCTTCCTGAATGGCGGCGCGGACAGCTCCTTGAAGGGCACGCAAGTCCCTTTTAAGGGGGGGGGGGTCTTCGTTCAGGATACCCTATGCCCTAAACCCTAAACCCTAAACCCTACACCCGAAACCCTAAACCCTAAACCCGAAACCCTAAACCCTAAACCCTAAACCCTAAACCCTAAACCCTAAACCCTAAACCCTAAACCCTAAACCCTAAACCCTAAACCCTAAACCCACCCCTTGGGTCGAATCCCATGTGCTGCTTCCGTGCCAGCACGAAGCCTTCCGCCCCACAGAAACCAAGGAACCCGATGGCTGAGACATGCAGGAACCTGAAAGATCCTGAAACCTCATGGGCCTGAAGGGTTAGGTTTTAGGGTTAGGGTTTAGGGTTTAGGGTTTAGGGTTTAGGGTTTAGGGTTTAGGGTTCAGGGTTCAGGGTTTAGGGTTTAGGGTTGAGGGGTGAGGCGGTTTGTGCGACCCTGTTCATGTCTGCTTTGCGACAAGACCCCTACCCCCTTTCAAGAACAAGTCTGGAGAACTCTGCTCCAAAGAAACGCTCCCCCACAAGGTACTCAAACATTAGTGTTGCAGCCTCTCTAATGGCAGACCCTTGTGGACGACTTTAGCGGCTGCGTGAAGCATCTCCTCCTCGCCGCAACATACGAACTTGCTTCAAGCCTTTCGGAAAGCTCCGGTTCCAAGTCCAAGACAGACAGGCACTCATCATGCGCGTTGTTGCTTTTTGTTCCTGCCCCCCCTCTGCCTTCAGCCCTGGGAAAACGGAAGGTTACAACATGCTGGTGCCACTGGACTGCCCCCTCTACGACGAGTACAGGCAGGTTCGCGGCAACATCGCCCTGGAGACCGACGAGCTGCACGCCATCAACACGAGTGGCCAGGACAGGGCTTTGCCAGGATGGGGGATTATTGCCCCCTTTTTAGGGTTTAGGGTTTAGGGTTTAGCGCCCTTTAGAGGGTTGATGGTGGGGGATGATCACAATTTTCGGCGAATTCAGGTTGAGTCCAGCCTTCGGGTGAAGAAGAAATCTTGAGCTTCAGTAGGTGCAGAGCACATGAGGGAGATCTGCTGACGATGCCTTTTAAATCGTAAACCCTAAACCCCAAACCCGGATTGCTGCTGAGCGGTTCGTGCAGCCATGCGGGTGCCAAAAAAACCCTAAACCCTAAACCCTAAACCCTGAACCCTAAACCCTAAACCCTAAACCCTAAACCCTGAACCCTAAACCCTAAACCCGATGCCAGGACTGCTCGAAGTTTGGCATCCACCACGAGCTGAACATCTTCAAGGAGCTCTACGACAACAAGGCCCGCGAGGGAAATTCCCGCAGACTTCGACCGGTGAGTTTTGTAGGGTTTAGGGTTTAGGGTTCAGGGTTCAGGGTTTAGGGTTTAGGTAGGGCATTCTCTCCTGGGAATTGGATGTTCCTATGCAGGCCCGATCGCAAGGAACTGACCCTGCTGTCAATGATCTCCAGTTGTGTAGTTTCGAGGTCACCTTTCTTCTTAGCACCAAGTCAACCATGGCACCCCTATAGACAGGACTCAAACATCACGGCCCAACATTTCGCAAAATACCCCTAACCACTGCAAAAAACCCTAACAGCCCTTTAAAAAAACCAAAAAAGCCCTGACAACCCTAAGCACCCTAAAAGCCCCACATTCTTTGGCCCCTAAAGACCCTACTAACCCCTAACAGCCCTAAAAACCCTTGAACAAAAACCGAATAAAAGCCCAAAAAGCAAGCCTAAACACCCTCAAAGCCCCACATGCTTTGGCCCCCACCCAAACCCTAAACCCGAAAACCCTAAACCCTAAAACCCCAAACCCTAAACCCCTAAACCCTATAATCAAAACCCTCTAAACCCCCTCTGCCTCAGGAGCTGGCTTTCGCAGCCAACGTCGGCTCATTGGTCGAGAGCCTGGACAAGGCCTGAGTGCACCGAGGGTTTCAAGGGTTTCAAGGGTTTTCGGGTTTTAGGATTTAAGCTTCAGGGTTTAGGGTGTAGGGTTTAGGGTTTAGGCTTTAGGTTAGGGTCTCTTTTCACAAGGGTATAGAAGAGAATCCTCGCCAAGGAGTCCCCTTTAAGCAGGGTGATCTTCAACTGGGCACATACGTCATTCCTAAGCCCTGAATATTTTTTCAGAGGGTTTTAAGGGGGCCATCCTAAGACGTTCTTCCTGAGTTTCCGGCTCGAGGCCGCCTTTTCCAACGGCTTTGGAGAGCGCTGCATCGGCCTGTTCCAGATCCTGACAGAGAACATGCTTTCTTTTTTTCCCTACCAGGTGAGTTTGGGGTTTTTGGCAACTTATGTTGTTGAAAGGGTTCTGTAAGGGAGATATAGAGTACCGAAATACGAAACTCTCAACTAAGAACTCTTATTCGTCGGAAAATGGTTTAGCTTGCAGGCTGAGAGGCGCGAGCCACTGTTAACACAATTCTTCAGACGCACGAAGCTTCGAACAAGCTCACCTATTAGGCTTAGATTTTTTCGTGAGGTGCAATCACTTCAATTTAATGCTGGTTTGATGATGCGAGACTCACAACTCAACAAGAAGCTGTACTGTACAGCTCTTTATTCACATGGCCAAACGAGGGCCCGAAAATGTTCGCAGCGTAAGGAACACCACCACAAGGTTGTTCATAGGTCACCAAAACCTCTGATCTCACAACTCCCACGGCGTCTGCTCATTGAGTCTATGAGGCCTACACCCCAAAAACCTTTGTTTCTTCAGGTTCTCGCACAGCGACCAGCAGCGTGCGGCGCAGACCTTGACCTGCCAGTCCCCTACAGCTGCCTCCAAGGGAGCAGGCGACGCAGGTTAAGGGGCTCAAGGTTGTGTACGCAGGGTTAGCCTTCGTGTGAGCCTCACAGGAAGGCTTGTTAAGAGTGTCCGAACATCCCACAAGTACCCCTCAGGGAAGACCCTGCTGTTTTCTTTTGCTTGCGCCCACCGTTTCCCATCACTCAGATGTGTATCTGCAAGTTGCCCGCTCCGTGACGAGACCCCATGGATGTCGACTGCAGGTGGTCGGCTGGCTGATGCCTTGGCTTCGGGCTCAAAGACGCTCGGCTTCAGAGGGCCCCCCCCCGCCCCCCTCTCTTTTTGCTTTTGAAGTGGTCAGGGTGATCTCCGTTCGCTTCTTGGCATGCTTCGAGTCTCTCATGACCCTAAACCCGAAACCCTAAACCCTATGTTCATGGGGACCTAACTTTCGCTCTTTGGAAGGACAGGGGACCGAGTGAGCCTGGCTTGTCCGAGTGTGAGCGAGGAACGAACCGTAACGAACCCCAATTTCCAAGCTTCTTGGACCCAGAACCTTGGCGGAGGATCCCCAAAGAGTAGAACCCCCATACAGTGCCCTATATCCCACTCCTGGGTCATTCTTAGCGCAACGGAGATCTACGTGGGGATCTACTTCTTGGATCCTTTTTGGGGTCCTTGTCAGAGTTGACGAAAATAAGGGACACCCAAATACAGACCCCCACATAGTAGGATTTCCCTTGTAATAAGGACCCAAATAACGCACCCCTAAGTTCGGAAAGCCCCAAACCCTAAACCCTCAACCCTATCCCTAAGCCCTATACCCCGCTAAACCCAAAGCCCCCTCGTAAGGAAGCTGAAGACCATGTCCTTCTCACTGGTCGGAAGCCAGCCGTGGCCCCAGGGCCTGGAGACTTGGCAGGTTTAGGGTTTAGGGTTTAGGGTTTAAGGTTTAAGGTTTAGGGGTCGAATAGTTACCTCTCGTATTCCCTTATGGTCCCTTTATCACTATACTATCATTCCCCCCAAAATTCCCATTCTAATCATTAAGGCCCTTATATTACCCTCTTCTGCCCCTTTCTGTTGTGGTTCTGGCCTCTTCTGAAGCAGCAAGCACCAACAAGGGCATCCTGACAAGATGACCCTGAGGCCCTAAATTCTACTAAGCCCCAATAAGCCCTACGAAAATAAGGGCCCCAAAATATAGACCCCCAAATAGTAGGATTCCCTTATAGTTAGGAACTCCAATAAGATGTTGCCCCCTATACTAACAGTCCCGAATGTATATAGGGGGGTACCATAATCCCTATACAGGACTCTTAGCATAAGGGAGAGCATGCCAACCCTGCGTACCCTAAACCCTAAACCCTAAACCCTAAACCCTAAACCCTAAACCCTAAACCCTAAACCCTAAACCCTTGAAAATGGTTGGCTGGGGACTGGCCAAGGAGACCAACGCAGAGATCATCAACGACGGCGAGCCGATCGGCCTGAGGAGCAAGAAGCAGCTGCAGGTGCTCTTTCTGATTGCATGTTTTTTGGGTGTGCTTTTTTTGTTCTTTAGAGGTTTGCTTTTGTGTTTTTGTTTGTTTTTTGTGTTTTTGTTTAACCACAGGTCTTCTGAGGGTTTGTTCGTTTTTTCGGGTTTTCAGGTCATGCTGGCCAGTTTTGGGAGCTTGGAAGCTCACTCTTCTCGCTGAAAAGGGAGATTACGGGACCCTCCACAATTGAAACAAAGGCGGCTGCGCCCAGCTTCAGAGGACTTCTTTTACTTGGCGTCCCCACGAGGGATTTCAGTCACTGTTGTTCAGAAACCTGGGGAATCATCTATGGGCATCTTACTGAAAAATCTTCGGCTGCACTTAACCGCAGCCGGAAGCCTCTACAGTTCCCTCATGCTTGCGAGGTGGTCATCGACAACATCACAAGCATCAAGCATGGCAACATGTATTGCGAGGAGACTGTTGGGGCCATCGATGGCTGAGATTTTCAGCGTAGATCTTAGGCCGTGGAGCCCGTCACGGTGGGAAGGCAAGGAGATAGAGCGCAAATGCTCGTGTACGTGTTTATGTAGATGCCGGAGATGCTATAGACTTCAGACTATAAGCACCCATACTTTGGCCTCATTTTGGGGAGCCCCTTCTTTTCGGTACCAGTGCCATGAGCCCGTGGGCCTGACTTAGGGTACTTCCGACGGCATTCGTGTAGCTTCAAGGTGGGGAAGTCACACCCTTCGTGCAGGAAAGCAGTAGTAAACCGGAAGCACAAGGGGAAGGTGCAAAGGATGAATGAGTTTTGCTTCCGGTTTCTTTCGGAAACAAGGCCCGAAACAGAACTTTCCCGCAGGAGTACAGCCAGAAGCTCACTGCTGCCCTGGACTTCAATGAGCAGCTCACGAGTAGCCTGCGAAATGCCGAGCTCGCCACGAGCTTCTCGACTGACAACCGGGGCCTCACCAGACAGCTCCGAGAGGCGGGGGAACTTCTTCATGTTAATGGGCTGTATTAGGGCTTTAGGGTTGAGGGTTGAGGGTTTGGGAATTATCCCTGAGGGTCCATGTGCCCTGTGTGGTATATTCTTGGGCCTCAGAAGGGGTTCCTAGATAATGTAGTAGCTTTAGGGGCCAAGTATACAAGATACAGTTACATGAGTTACATGGACCTTTTACAGGGAGTTGCACGGTACGATGCAGCAATGGATGCATCAGATGTCGTGGGTCTGGAGTTAAACTCGCAGCACATACATGCGGGGAGAACCGATTGCCGATTGCTTGCTTGAAATCATACGCAACGGTTTCTGATCGCGAGTCTGACGCGAAGACCTCCTTCTAAGACATTTGTTGCTCGACTCACAATGACCCAGATAAGCCCAAAGCCCAGAAACAGAATGAGGACTCTCCCCAAAATGCCAACCCTAAACCCCCCAAAGCCCCTAAAACGCCAAACTTCAAGTCCTCAAGCAGCTCGGGATTTTCGGGGTTCTGTAAGACGCGGAAAACTCTGGGGCTTCGAAGGTCGACTGGGTCTGTCCTTGCTGGGGGATCCTCTTGTCAGATTTAGGGTTTGGGGTTTAGAGTTTAGGGCTGTCAATGTCAATGGCTCAAAGGTCTTCCGGGGGGGGTGGGAAGGGGGCTACTGCACAGTACATGTTTGAACATGCACCGCAAAGTCCACAACTGAACGGGATTGACGAGCCCATCTACATACCCCTTCTTGGAACACTGTGGATTGACATGTGTTCAGAATCTGCGACTCTTACCGTCCCTGGGAGGTGGCTCGCCTCATTGCCTCGCGCGCGGAACGCAAGGTTGAGAGGGACCTCTTCTTCGTGCAGTTCCTGTGCTCTCACTGGGGAGTTTGTGGAAGTAAGGGGCTCCCTTGAGACTTTAAGTCAGGGAAGTCCCCGCACAAAAGAGTCCAAAAGGGAGCCCACCAAGAATCCTGATGAGAATCGGGACCTCTTCTGCGGCCCCATACAGTACATTTAGAATGTCAGAGCATTGGTGCTTCATGCATATATATTTTTATATATGTGCTGATGTGTATCTATACGGAATTTTATGCGCAAACATGCATGCATACGTCGCAATGAATGCATGAGTCCTTCTTTACGTTACCGAGCACCAACTAGCAAACATGTTGGCCTGCGTGTTGCAGATAAGTTGTCAAGCTGACATGCCCACATAGCTGCGTGTGTGCAGGGGTCGGCAGTCATGGCATGTGTGTGTTGTGCAGTGTACTGTGCTGGAAGGAAAGGGTGTGAAATGTACCGAGACGCGCTATTTTGCCATACTGTACTGTGTTCGTGCTGGCAACCATGTGGTGTAGTGTAGGGTCATCTGCTTGGTGTAGCGCAGTGAAGTGTAGTGCAACACGCAATGTGATGCAATACGATGCAAATCCGAACAGGAGCACTTACATTTGTTGGCTATGTTTCTTTCTGCAGAATCAAGTGAAGGATTGTGCAGATACAGTCCTGCGCAGATCAATTTGTGTGAAAATGTTTGCATATTCCCCCTGAGTGTATTTCAAGAATGAACAGATTGGAATGGCATTTGTCTTGGGATTCTAAGTCGCTCACAGCGAGTGAGGAGGCAAACATCAAGCGATGACACAGGTCAACACCCAGGCACCTCTCAGAAATGCCCTGGGGGACAAAAGAGGGTTCGCCTCAGGCAAGGAGAGTCAGACCGAAGTGTGCATAGCGCCGCACTCTTTGAAAATAATATTTTATATTGTAAAGACCTTGAGTACCTAAAGCCAAGTACCTGCCTGCGAAACCCAGGATCGGGGGCTTCGACAACCACCAGAGTGTGGAGAGGAACTTAGCCAACCGGTTTGACGAGGTGGAGGGAGGGCCCTTTTTGGTGTCCTTTAGGGCCTTTAGGGTTTAGGGTAACAGTCCTGAATAGGGTTTAGGGTTTAGGGTTTAGGGCTTGGCTTCATCCGCAAGAGGGCATGCAGACCTTCTCGCGAAGAGGCAGCTTGCCCAGTGTATGCTATCTCTGGCTTTGGCGGTTGCAGTTCGACGGCCTTCTGCTGGATGTATATGTGGCTAGGGAAGACCGGAATCTAAGCCCAAATAGTAGGATTCCCTTATCGTGAGGAACCCCAGGTACCCCCCAATGTCGGAAACCCCCGAATATCAATTGGCCATTTGTTGCGCATCCCCCTTTGTTGTACGTGTTCTCAAGACTCATGGCTCCAAAGTCAGGTGGACCATGGCTTCAAAAGGTTTGTGGCCGCAGCCTGGCTGCAGCTTGAGCGAGGGTTAGGGTTAAGGGTTAAGGCTTCAGTTAGGGCCCCAAAATGATGTCACCAGATTCACGCTGCTAGATCCCCCCCCCCACCCCAATAAGGAGAATCAACTGGGATGCCCCAGACGACCCCATGTGGTTGTGATTTCTGGTCAGTTTGCGCGTCTTGGCTACGCTCTTAACACGGAACAAAGGGCAAGCACAAGGACCTTAAACCCTAAACCCTAAGAGGAACCTTTGCTTGATGAGTCTCTTGGGCGCAAGGAGATGAAGGCGCAGAACATGTTCGACAAGGTCGTCATGGCGACGCACTCGGACTTCGCACGTCCCTTGCCAGCGGTGGGACCTTCAACTCCCCCCCCCCCCCCCATTTTTCCCCTACCACTTCCCCAAACCGAAGAAATCTCCAGTCTACTTAGGTGTTGTAGGGCAGAAGAATGAGCGCTTCTGTTCTCCTGAGATGCCTTTCTTTGGCTAGAGAACCCCCATACATACCTTTCTCAGTAGGGAATGATGAGGGAACTGGGGCCCTTATATACCCTTTAAGGGATTACAAGGACCCGAACTCCCTCATTCCCTACGAGGAAGCAGCCAGATGACCCCTGTTTCTGTTCAGCTGAGAGGTACCCTAAACCTTAAACCCTAAACCCTAAACCCTAAACCTCAGCTGAGAGGTACCCTGACCCCGAACTCCGGTGCCGGGTCGGACCATGCCTGGGGAGGGAACTACGTCATCGTGGGCGGCGGCATCCAGGGTGGCAAGGTGGGAGAGATCCCTTTTTGGGGGGGTTTAGGGTTTGGGGTTTGGGGTTTGGGGTTTGGGGTTTGGGGTTTAGGGTTTGGTCTGCTTGGCTGTTAGGGTTTTTTGTTGATGGTGGTGTCGGCCTTTGCTCGTGCACCAGCACTCGTGTTGCCGCTGCTTATACTGAAGTAATATGGGTATTTCCCAAAATAGGGGGTACCCCTTTTACACCCCAAATAGAATCCCTTTAAAGGGACCCAGAAAAGGCACCCCCTGTTTTCGGAACCCCTATCACAATGCGACCATTGCAATGATTGCACTTCTTCTGCTCCTCGTATCACTCTTTTATCTGCTCGCTGTTGTTTGTCATTCTTGTTCTCCGAATTTGTTACGGGGTAGGCCTTTCCCTTTCTTGCGATCGCTGGTCCAGGCTGGAAGATTTCTTTTATCAGAATTCCCCTACCTCTTTAAGGACTCTGTAAACCCAAACCCTATAAACCCTATAAACCCTACAAACCCTACAAACCCTATAAACCCTATAAACCCTATAAACCCTATAAACCCTATAAACCCTATAAACCCTATAAACCCTATAAACCCTAAAAACCCTAAACCCTGAACCGAGTTTTCCATCTTGGGCTGGCTGCCAGGTGTTCAACGACTTCCCCGCCTCCCTCCTTCCGGGGGGCGCGCAGGATGCCGGGCGCGGGCGCCTGATCCCCAAGTACCCTTTCGAGAACATGATGCTGCCCATCGCGCAGTGGATGGGCTTCTCTCTCTGCACCTCCCAGGGTCGCCTTCTGTTTTTTGTTGCTCCGAAGTTACTCCTCAAACCTAAAATATTACAAAAAGCCACATAAGGAACCTCAAGAGTACCCAAAGAAGAAAGAGTACCCAAGAGAGCAACCCATCTTTGGCCTTCCTCTGGCCTCAGGCTTGGAAGCAGATCAAGAAAGCGAGGCCATGTCCGGGGGGGCATCTGGTTCTGTAATGTTCTCTCGCCTTGGGTTCCGGGTTCATAAAGTTTGGGGTTCAGGTTTTAGGGTTCAGGGTTTAGGGTAGAGGGTTTAGGGTTTAGGGTTGCTGGGACAAGGACCCCCCCTGGCTCTTGTGAGAAGACACAGGTGTTTCCCAACCTGAAGAACTTCAACAGCTCGCACTTCATCAGCCAGTCGGCGCTCTTCGTTTGACTTCTGAGATGCAGAGCCATAAATCTCGGACCCAGAGTAGGCCCTTTATTCTCCTTGTTTTTAGGTTTAGGTTTCCTTAGAAGCCTCTTGAACCCAATAGGGTATACCTGCCCTTTGCTATTCCTAGGTCGCTCTGGAGTCTAGCAAGTATGTCGAATTCAGTAGCCTTTTTTCGGAGACGTTCCCACGTGTGTCCAAGCTATGTAGTAAGCTGCCACCCGTGCGCTCCGAAAGAATTTGCTGCTTGGCACTGGTGCGGGGCAAGAGAGTCCCCGCATCGGCGCCACGCAGAGGCTTTTACAGAGCAAATCTTGAGAAGCCGTGGGAGCAGGTTGCCATCAACTTGGATATGTGCCAAGATCCAGGGGCCGCCCTTTCCCCCCAAAAAAAATCCACAGCAGGAATCTTCATTCTTCACCGGGGTCCTCCCAAAAGAAAAGTGGCCGCTCCAGTGGGGCCCCTAATTACTTCTGGCACATACCCACTTATCTAGCCATGGATGGCATCCGGTGCCTCTTAAGTGCACTTGCGGCTGACACCGACAAGCTGCCTGAGGCTGCCCGCTGTGCCTTCGCCACCTGAGCGACACTCCCTTTCTGCGACTGTGTTTGGAAAAGTACTCAGACTCTCGGTTTAGGGTGTAGGGTTTATAGGGTTTATAGGGTTTAGGGTTTATAGGGTTTAGGGCTACACGATTCTACATGCCACTTGTCGGTCCTGCACCTGTCACGGCAGGCAAGAAACGTCGCGTGAAAGATTCAAGAAGGTGGGTATTGTCAACATGAACACGTCTACAAGGTGTTCATGGGCATTGGCGTGAAAACCTGGTTCCCATACAGCAGCTTTAGGGCCCAATTATGTGCTCAAAAGGTACATGGACCCTTCGGGCAAGCGGCCCCTAACTGGAGCAGGCGGTTAGGAGAACAGGGATGCTGGCCATCCTTCGCACCCGATGGAGTCTTGTCGTTTGCGTCCTCGTGGCACCACGCGGTTCGGCGGTAGATGCGTGCCAGAGCTCCGCATGTGAGGCTGCGTGTTTGTAACAGGTTTTTAGGTTTTTACCTAGGCAAGCCCTAAAGGGACATTCTAAATTTCCCCTTATTGGGCTTAAGTGGATCAGATTCGTGAATATTTTTCAGAGGCTTCTAAGGGCCATCCGAGTTAGTTGCCGCCGACTTTGAACCCATACTTGATCACATGCTTCTGCATGGTCTGTAGCCACCTGGCCAAGTAGGATGTGTGAATTCCTGATGAGGCGAACTTTGAGTTTAGTGAGATCTGCGAGAGGGCAGGGGAGGAACCGGCCGAACCGGCTTAGAAGCCCAAACGCTCAAACTTCAAACTCTTGAACTCCGGACCCTATGCCCTAAACCCTAAACCCTACACCCTCAACCCCTGACCACTCACATCGCAGGGTTGGACGGAAGATGCTGGCCTGGGGATGCTCCAGCATTCGGTACGAGCAGGCCGCGTTGCGAGACAAGTGCACGCAGCGCTACCCAGCTTGCCGAAGGACGCAGGTTGTTTTTGTGGCTGTTGGTAGATGTTCGGGGGGGTTTCCGAAGGGGAAGTCAGTGCAATTGCTGTGCAGAGCCAGCTGCGGAGAAGCCCACGCAGGAGTATGGGCAGTGTGACGTGGTGGCGCCGCCCTCCTGGGGCGACGTGGCTTATCTGGAAGGCCGGAAGACGGTGTCTTGCAAATGCAGACTGCGAGCTTCACCTGCGTCAACTGGGACAAGGTGCTTCAGTTTTGGCTTCCCATTGGTGAAGACAACCGGGGCTGGCCATCCCTTTTCTTCCTTGTGCCGGTGCTCCTTGTGGGTGGATATGCGCAGGTCACCAGCGCCCAAGCTGGTAAGCTTGGAGGGTTTGAAGAGCTGGGAGGGCTTGCGCCTCGCCAGGTCAACTTCTGGTGCAGAGACCTCCCCCCACACCGATCGGTCTACTTGGCCATGGCTGGTGCCCTTCTTTGGCTGGGGACGATGCTGGACCACCCGGCCTTTGGCGTTGAAGAGACGGAGGGCATTCGGCCCTATGCCCTTCCATGGCTGGCCATCTTCAGCCCATCAGCTTGCTGCATCTTGGCCATGGGTACTTCGAGCCCGAACACGAGGCAGAGGTCCCTTTTGCACCAGGCAGCCCTCGTTCTCCTGTTGCCTGCTCTGCTGGCTTTCATCTCTCGTGAGCGGGAGCACACCATGGGATATCACCATGGGCACCGCTTTCTAATCGTCTCCTGGACCTTCCTCGGAATCTTCCTTGCGCTTCTCGCCTTGGCATTTGCCCCGGAGCCGCGCGTCTCCTCGTGGCTGCGGAAGTTTGCGATGCTTGTGTGCTGTGTGTCCTACATCAACGGAGGCATCTCCAAGATCCTGAACAACCGACCCTTTCTGGCATACTTGGATGCTTGCTAGCCCAGTGGTACCCTTTGCCCTTTTTTTTTTGGGTTCTGGGTTCCCTTACAAAGTAGCCACCCCAAAAAAGGGTGCCCTTTATTTTGATATGGTTACTGGGCTACTAAGGATGGCAAGGTGCTCCAGAAAGCCACTTTCTGCTTCTCCATGGTGGCAAACATCTACAAGGGCGTGGGGTATCCTTGGCTTGCCAGGCAGGTCGCCTTACATCTCCCCTTCTCGCAGCTTCTCTGCGCGGCTCGGCCCCGGAAGCTACCCCCCAAAAAAGGAACCGACGTCTTCACTTTCCATGATCCTCATCTACAGTCTTATACTCTTACCGTTGCCTCATAGCATCCTGGTAGCCATTCCAAAAACAACACCAGTGAAGCCCGAACTCCTGTCATTGAAGCTCCCCCCAAAAGCCCAAACCCTAAACCCTAAACCCTAAGCCCTGAACCCTGAACCCTAAACCCCGCCCCCCAGGCTTTTGCCTTGCTGTTTGAGCTGCCGCTCTCCATTTCCGCACTCATGGGGCCCGGCTGCTTCGGTGAACTCGGCCCAGTACCTTGAGGACTACTTATGAATCCTAGGGTTTAGGGTTTAGGGTTTAGGGCTTAGGGTTTAGGGTTTAGGGTTTAGGGTTTAGGGTTTAGGGGTCCATGTACCTTAAGAGGGATAATGGTAGCATAGGGTAGTGGACCCCAATTTTTGGGGTTTATTTGGTCCTCAAGGTACGGATTCTCTGGCGCCTTGGCGCGCCCTGAGCAGCTTCGAGCTGAGTTTGCCGGAGGTTGGGGGAGCTTTGTAGTGGTTTAGGTTTAGGGTTTAGGGTTTAGGGTTTAGGGTTTAGGGTTTAGGGTTTAGGGTTTAGGGTTGTGAGAGGCTGCCCCAAGGGAATCCAGCGCCTCGGGGCCCAGATGGAAGTGGGTGCTGCGATAAGTCCAGCGGTTCTGCTCCCTTTTTTGGCTTTTCATATGGCTTAGGTACTAGGGTTGTTGTGTCTTGACCCTTTTCAGCCTACATTGTTCGAACTACGAGTTATCAGCTTAAAACACATCCCGAGGTGCCTGGCCGCTTGCTCATTCCACTTCGGTGTGAGCTCTTTGTGGGGAAGCCTCCCAGCCAGCATGTATAACTACGAGGCCTGGGTGATCTTGGTGTTCTTCGGGTGATCTTGAGAACCGCTTTTTTTCGCGTTGAACGGCTGCCGGGTCACTTCTAGATCGGTGCGGTTGGCCGCAGGAAGCCGGCACTGTCTACAAGCCCCAAAGAGCCTTGGTACCCTGAACCCTGCGCAAAGCCGACATACTTCAAGCCCAGCAAAACCCCTCAAAAGATAACATGAGGCTCGTTGCGGACGTGTTCGGCAAGTGGTTTTGCTGGTCAGCTTCGACCGAGAAGCCATCGGACGTTAAGGCCACTCAGCCAGGTACTCCCGCATGCTCGCAGGTGGGCACATCGTGAGTGCCTTCCGGGCTTCGGGGGTCCAGAGGTGTAGGGTTTGGGTTTTGGGGTGGTATTGGGGGGTTTGGTGGGGTTTTGGGGAATTACTGTAGAGTTTGGAGTTTAGGGTTTTTTGCTTATAGTAGGCCTGCCTGCAGGACGCACTGACAGCGCTGTCGCTGCTCTGCTCATGTGCCCTCTTCGCTTGGATCGCCGTCGCCCTGGTCCGCCACTTCGACGACCCCAAGTGGCCGATCACTTCGGTGAACATGTTCCTGCGGGGCGTTTAAGGGTTAGGGCTAAGGGTTTACAATGGTTTACAAGGGTTTACAAGGGTTTACAAGGGTTTACAAGGGCTTACAAGGGTGTACGAGGGTGTACCAGGGTGTACAAGGGTTTAGGGTTTTTACATGCTGCAACCTTTTTTTGGCAAAGCAAAGGCATCTGAGGTAGGAGTAGTGCCAGGGCACGGTGACATGCACGCGCAGCGCAGGTTCTCCATGCTCTGCGGCAACATGGACTGCGACGAGAGCTTTCGAGCCAGCACCTACAATGTGCCCAGGTGGTGCGCAGTTGCCTTGAGTCTGGCAGGCACATCCATCGTCCTTGCAAGGCCACCAAAGAAGGCGAAGAACTCGTCTGACGCCGAGATGCCTCGATGACCTTTTGATCGAGTACAGCTCTGGAGAGTTGCAGGTTTCTCAGCGGTTCTTCTTTATGTTTCTCCGGCTCCTTGCAGCCCAGCGGGGCCGAAGCGTCGGTTGTGAAATCCCCACATCCTAACCTTAAACCCTAAACCCTGAACCCTGAACCCTATAACCCTAAACCCTAAACCCCCCCCACCCAACCCTCAACGAAGTCCCACTGGAGTTCGGAGGAGTCCTCAAAGAGGACAGTCCCTCTTCTGCAAGGTGACTTTCGGGCCCTACTGCCCGCCACGTATAGAGAAAAGGCTATGAGACGCAGCTTTGTTATGTTACACGGAGTTTTTTTTTTTTTTTGGGGGGGGGGGGGGGGGGCAGATCTCTGGGCTGCTGGGCTGCCTGTATTGATGTCTTGCCGTCTCGCCCTTGCCCTGCCACATCGATTACACTCTTGCCTCGACTAGGCTGAGTCAAATAGTACCCATTATGGTTCCTTTATACTCCAAGCCAGAAGTCAAGGCTTCCAAAGGCCTCAGCAGTATACCCGAACTGCTCAAGCCCGGTGGCATAGCGCGTCCTTTATACTTGTACTAGAATAGCCCCCAAAACCCTGCTCTAATTGCCACAGTCGCATGGAAGCAAGCTGAGGGCACCAGGGTTCAAGATGTTGGCTTAGACAAGCATCTTGGCGGGGATCCAGATTTCAAGATGGGGTCTCGTCCGCTTCTATACTGTTTTTGGCTGTCACGGTCTCGTCCGCTTCTATACTGTTTTTGGCTGTCACGGTCTCGTCCGCTTCTATACTGTTTTTGGCTGTCACGGTCTCGTCCGCTTCTACTGTTTTGGCTGCGGTCTCGACTCACAGCCAGCTTCGCCAGCTCGGGAACGGCAGCCATCGCATCCCACGCAAGGCAAACTCTCTAGCTCAACCATCTCCTGAGCTATGACCAAGTTGTTCCAGCAAGCATCTTGCCATTAATTACGAATATATGCAGCCTCTACACGAATGCTTTTGGAACCATGGCACACGCCAAAAGCCAAACTTAGGACTAAAGCTACGAAGGTATAGTATACCCATTTTCTAGCAAAAGACAGTGGCACAGACACCGTTTTCTACGACAAGAAGTTGAGCTCTCGCAGTCACCCTGTGCGGATCTCACGTGTCTGCGCAATGGAGAGAAGTGTGCCGCTGCAGGCGACGTGGAAGGGCCGTCATGTGGCGAGGCAGTGGGAGGGCTGCCAATGCCATTGCAACGTTAACTTTTGCCAGTGGCTGCTTTGATAACTCCAAATGTCAGTACAACACATAAACGAGTGTCTCTTTGAAGCTTCAAGCTCTGATGCACACAGGGTGGTGTCATTACAGCTTCAATAAACCCAGTTAACTGCACAAGCGTCTGGACCTCTTGACCACCGTCTACAGGGCTTGTTTGGGCAGGCTCTGTCATCAACAAAAAAGCGGTCCATCAAGCACGCCCGCCTGAATATCGGGTGGAATCTGTTCATATCTTGGCTAAGGCTGGCATGTGTGGGTTTAGGGTTTATAGGGTTTATAGGGTTTATAGGGTTTATAGGATTTTGAGGGTTTGTAGGGTTTATAGTGTTTATAGGGTTTATAGGGTTTATAGGGTTTATAGGGTTTATAGGGTTTATAGGGTTTATGAACAGATTGTTTTTGAGCAGCTCTCTGCACGCATTGCAAGCAGGTTCTGGGGGTCATCGAGCATCAAAGCCATGTAAATTGCATGCGAGTCGAAATCAAATTGCAAAGGCAGCAGGAACGGACGCAGGCCCTTTTTGAGATTTTTGGATGGATAAGTGACATGGCTGTCAGGCGGGCAGCGCTTCTCGACAGGCAGAATCTTGCAACCAGGCTGCTAGCGCGACTCATTTAGGCATGGCCCTCGCAATTGCAAAGCCTCTTCACCGCCAGGACTGCGGTGATGGGAGCACGGAGCCAACCAAGGACAAGCAGCCTCATGATCTTCTGGCCAGGCGTTTAGAGATGTTCAGGGCTTCGCGACATCGGCTCCTTGTTGTGATTTCGAAGATGTCCTCAAGTATCACAAAACCTGCAGCATGCGGCGGCTGACGCGGATTCTGTGATGGACCTTCTTCAGCTTCGGCTACGGAAGCTCCGGGCTAGCCTTGGAGACGATGCGTCTACTGCCGGCTGCATGTACGAGCTGGCGCGGAGGCTGCAAGGCCGTGCCAGGTATGAAGAAGCCGAAGAGCTGAGCAGAGAATGCCTGCGAATTCGCCCCGGCCTCAACTTCCCACAGCATCGTGACATCGCGACATACTTGGAGGTTCATGGGTACCTAGAATCCCAACTATGAGTCTACTTGTAACCTACTCAGAGGACTTGGGGGGCTTATAAGTACAGTTATAAGTGGGGTTAGAAGTACCCATGAACCTCCAAGTAGTGGGCGATCAGAGGGTCCGGTAGCTGAGCCTGCAGCTTCCGCATCTCGAGCTTCAGCTTCAACAGCTCGTGAAGAATTTGTACGTAAGTTTTGCCACGGCGCGATTGTTGGAAACTGCTTGTGGCTGGGTTTGTGCCATGGTGTCGATGTTGCACCATGCCAAGGCCGGGCCAAGCTGGGCGAAGAGCATCCGAACACATTGGTTTCCGTCAGCAACTCCTGAAGGCTCGTGGCGAGCTGGCAGAAGCCGAGCCTCTCTACCGAGAGGCTCTGGAGAAAAGCCCGGGAGCTCAGCTTCTGTCGTCGGAATTGAACACATCTAGTCCTTTTCAGAATTGTGAGATTTTGTTTCTTTTCCTGCTGCGATCTCATGGAGGGCCCGGTGCAGTATGTGTTGTCAACCCAAGGGTTTGCCACGTAATGCCTGAACAAGAGGTCGCATGATACCGAAGGTGTCATGCCACGATGGTCGTTTGTTCTCCGAGCGGGCGGCACTTGTAGCAGATATAATGACGGAAGACATGGCCTCTTGTGTTGTCTTTGAGTAACATCCAGATGACCCCAGCTTGAAAATCACCGCTACCTTAAGCAGGGGGGTAAGGGGGGGTTAATGATTGCAAAAATCCTGCAATCATATCCTCTTTGGAATTTGATATGACTGCGAGCGGGCGAAGCCGTTGCCGAAAACAGTCCCTGGAATTGGCTATGATCGCGAGCGGGCGAAGCCGTTACCGTAAACAGTCCCCTGTAAATTTTGCTTTGACTGCGAGCGGGCGAAGCCGTTACCGAAAACAGTCCCTGGAACTTGCCATGACTGCGAGCAGGCGAAGCCGTTACCGAAAACAGTCCCTGGAATTTGCTATGACTGCGAGCGGGCGAAGCCGTTGCCGAAAACAATCCTGGAATTTGCTACGACTGCGAGCGGGCGACGGCGAAGCCGTTACCGAAAACAGTCCCGGGAATTTGCCATGTCTGCGAGCGGCGAAGCCGTTACCGTAAACAGTCCCTGGAATTGGCTATGACTGCGAGCGGGCGAAGCCGTTACCGAAAACAGTCCCTGGAATTTGCTGTGACTGCGAGCGGGCGAAGCCGTTGCCGAAAACAGTCCCTGGAATTGGCTATGATCGCGAGCGGGCGAAGCCGTTACCGTAAACAGTCCCCTGTAAATTTTGCTCTCACTGCGAGCGGGCGAAGCCGTTACCGAAAACAGTCCCTGGAACTTGCCATGACTGCGAGCAGGCGAAGCCGTTACCGTAAACAGTCTCTGGAATTGGCTATGACTGCAAGCGGGCGAAGCTGTTGCCGAAAACAGACCCCTGGAATTTGCTATGACTGCGAGCGGGCGAAGCCGTTACCGAAAACAGTCCCTTGGAATTTGCTATGACTGCGAGCGGGCGAAGCCGTTACCGAAAACAGTCCCTGAAATTTGCTGTGACTGCGAGCGGGCGAAGCCGTTACCGAAAACAGTCCCTGGAACTTGCTATGACACTGCGAGCGGGCGAAGCCGTTACCGAAAACAGTCCCTGGAATTGGCTATGACGGCGAGCGGGGGGAGCCGTTACCGAAAACAGTCCCTGGAATTTGCTATGACTGCCAGCGGGCGAAGCCGTTACCGAAAACGTAGTCCCCGCGCGAAGCCGTTACCGAAAACAGTCCCTGGAATTTGCTATGACTGCAAGCGGGCGAAGCCGTTACCGAAAACAGTCCCTGAAATTTGCTATGACTGCGAGCGGGCGAAGCCGTTACCGAAAACAGTCCCTGGAATTTGCTATGACTGCGAGCGGGCGAAGCCGTTACCGAAAACAGTCCCTGGAATTTGCTATGACTGCGAGCGAGCGAAGCCGTTACCGAAAACATTCGCTGGAATTTGCTATGATTGCGAGAGGGCGAAGCCGTTACCGAAAACAGCCCCTGGAATTTGCTATGACTGCGAGCGGGCGAAGCCGTTACCGGAAAAAATCCTGGAATTTGCTATGACTGCGAGCGGGCGAAGCAACTACCGGAAAAAGTCCCTGGAATTTGCTATGACTGCGAGCGGGCGGAGCCGTTACCGAAAACAGTCCCTGGAATTCGCTATGACAGCGAGCGGGCGAAGCCGTTCGGAATTTGCTATGGCTGTGAGCGGGCGAAGCCGTTACCAAAAACAGTCCCTGGATTTTGTTATGACTGCGAGCGGGCGAAGCTGTTACCGAAAACAGTCCCCGGGAATTTTGCTATGACTGCGAGCGGGCGAAGCCGTTACCGAAAACAGTCCCCTGGAATTTGCTATAGCGGGCGAAGCCGTTACCGAAAACAGTCCCTTGAATTTGCTATGACTGGGAGCGGGCGAAGCCGTTACCGAAAACAGTCCCTGGAATTTGCTGTGACTGCGAGCGGGCGAAGCCGTTACCGAAAACAGTCCCCTGGAATTTGCCATGACTGCGAGCGGGCGAAGCCGTTACCGAAAACAGCCCTTGGAATTTGCTATGACTGCAAGCGGGAAGCAACTACCGGAAAAAGTCCCTGGAATTTTGCTATGACTGCGAGCGGGCGAAGCCGTTACCAAAAACAGTCCCTGGAATTTGCTGCGGCTGCGAGCGGGCGAAGCCGTTACCGAAAACAGTCCCTGGAATTTGCTATGACTGCGAGCGGGCGAAGCCGTTACCGCAAGCAGTGCCTGGAACTTGCTATCTGCAAGCGGGCGAAGCCGTTACCGAAAACAGTCCCTGGATTTTGCTATGACTGCGAGCGGGCGAAGCTGTTTCCGAAAACAGTCCCTTGGAATTTGCTATGACTGCGAGCGGGCGAAGCCGCTACTGGTATGACTGCGAGCGGGCGAAGCCGCTACCGAAAACAGTGCCTGGAATTTGCTATGACTGCGAGCGGGCGAAGCCGTTAGAATTTGCTACGACTGCGAGCGGGCGAAGCCGTTACCGAAAACAGTCCCTTGGAACTTGCTATGACTGCGAGCGGGCGAAGCCGTTACCGAAAACAGTCCCTGGAGTTTGCTATGACTGCGAGCGGGAGCTTGTGACTGCGAGCGGGCGAAGCCGTTACCGAAAACAGTCCGCTGGAATTTGCAAAGGGGGGGTATGAGCAACCATACTCTCAAGGCAGGAAATGATTGCATGGGGGGGGGGGGGGGTTAAGGGGATAATGATTGCAAGAGGGGGGGAGGGGTTAGAGTTTACAGTGAGGGGTGATGCTTGACACTCTTCAGGGCAGAATGAAGATGCAGCTACTTCTCTTTCTGAGACAAGTACCACACTCCTTTTTTTTCTGAGGCCGAGCCAATCTGGGCAGAGAGCATCCGAACACGTTGGGTTTTATCAACAACTTGGCTGCGCTCCTCGAAGCCCGCGGCCAACTGGCAGCAGCTGAGCCTCTTTACCGAGAAGTTTTGGAAGCACGCCCGGGAGCTCAGCTTCTGTCGAGTTAATTTCACCAGCCCCGTGAAGGAGTGAGAATTCTGGGCCGATGAAGGTTATTCTTGCAATTCAGCAAAGTAAGCAAAGTAACCAAATTAATGCAAGGCCCTGTTAAGCAGGAAGTCTGATTTGTGTTGAAAAGTGGACGCAGCGCTTGTTTTTTGAACCTCCGGCGGTGGATTTGACCGCTGCAGAGTCAGCATTGCGCGGTTGAAGGTTATAGCAAGTAATTCGCTGTGACTGTACGGTGTTCATGACATGGATGGGCCATCCCCGGTTTGATGGGATTTGATTGGCAGCGATGGTCTATACCCCCCTGTTGCCCAGAGCACCCGGACACGTTGAATTCCATCCACAACCTGGCCGGGCTCCTTGAAGCCCACGGCCAGCTGGCAGAAGCCAAGCCCCTCTACAGAGAGGCTCTGGAGAGAAGCTTGGAGCTCAGCTTTCAGGCAGTTGAGCAGTTGAGTGTTGAGCAGTTGAGCGTTGGAACTGTTTTGTTCCAATTTGCGAATGTTGTGCTACACTGTGCTCATGGACTCAGTCTCATGGAGGGACCAGTAGAGTTTTGTTGAACAGAGAGACGCGCGCTGCGGGCGTGGGTTTTGTTAGGGTTTTCAGCCCCATGCCCTTTCTGAGAACAGAATCATATTGGGTTATGAAGTTATGTAGCACACTGGAACCCCTTCTCAATATATGTAAGATCACTCTCTTTCGAAAAGGCCCATTGCAGCCCAGTTTGCCACGGAAGGGGGCGCGTGATACTGCATGTGTCAGCACCACACGGATTGGTGGGTAGCATATGTTCGTCTCTATATATATATATACAGATATACATATGTTGTGAATTTATTCATGTATTTGGGCGACACTGGCTGAGTTTGTACCGTGGGTCGGTTTTGCCGCTGTAGCCTAAGCCCCAAACCCCAGATTCTGAGGCCAGCCCTAAGCCCTACCCGAAGCCCTAGAAGCCCTAAGCCCTGGAGAAAAGCCCTTGGAAGCTGAGCTTCGGACGACCGGGTCGAGTTCACAATGAACCCTGAACTCTATAAGCCCTAAACTCTAAACCCTAAGCCCGATAAGCCCTATAAACCCTAGAAGCCCTATAAGCCCTACAAGCCCCATATGCCTATAAGCCCTAGAAACCCTAAAAGCCCTATGCCCTAAGCCCTACCCGAATGGATTGAGTGAGTGAGGGAGTGAGTGAGGGAAAAGCCGGGGGTGCATCCAAGCTGGGCGGCTCGGGTGGGATCTGAGCACTTAGGCAAGATTGGCCACTTCTCAAAAACTGAAGCTCGTGATCCCGTGATCCACTCACCGAGGAGCGCTGGCTCAGAGCATGTTTCAGATTGCTTGAGTCATGACGCCTGGGCAGTTTCGAAGGTCTGCGTGGGAAGCTGTGAATGACGAACGACCCCAAACCCATCTTCAGGAGCGCGGGAAGGAGGAGGAGTCGGAAGAACTTCTGCGTTTGAACCAACGTGCCTGAGGCCTGGAAGAGGACATAGCCGGATGATGGTCGATGTTCCCCCTTATACTAACAGTACCCTAAACCCTAAACCCTAGTCCAAGTAGGGACTGCCGCTTCAGGGGGAACATCCCAAGTCAGGCGTATGGGGAAAGGAGCTGCTCTGATCAAAGCGGGTTGGGCAAAGTACCACCCCTGTGAGTTCTGGGTTCTGCAGCCGGCTGCGCGTGCCCCTGTTCACACGCCCAGATGACTATCAAGAAACACCCGATTGTTCACGTGATGCCTCTAGTACTTTTGATGTGTGACCTTTTTCCGTGAACAGCGACGCCACAGAAGTTGGCAACGGGACCAACCAGCACGTCATGCTTTGAGGCAACAAAGGAATCGCATATGTGAAATCGCCACGAGTGTGGATGTTAGATCAGGCCAAGTTGGATGCCAAACCAGCCAGGGATTGGCTAACACATGTGAGAGGTTGTCTCAGGGGTGCCTCTCCTTTTTGGAATTTGCTTGCGTCGGAACAATGGCGGTTGACCGTTTCGCAAGAATCGGGGAATCTGCGTTCGCAAGTGTGCTATGTATGTGTTTTCGCGGGTGACGCTCTGCCGTAGACTCGCCGTAGACATTTCATATATGCTCTTGTTTACGCTTTTGGAAGCGTGGCTAGTAGTGATCCATGTGTGGTCTTATACCTCCTCCGTGGACGAGACTAAATTCACTAGTTCTTGATCCGCAGTAGATAGTTCGGCAAGTTTCAGTGAGGTTCGACTTCCCTGTGATTCGTGCATGCAGGGTGCTAAGATGGGCCAGGAGCTCGCAGAGAAGACGGGACTCAACAAGTAGATTCAAAGATGCATTCCTCCTCCTTCGCATTGAAGGATGCACTCCTCATCTTTCAGAGCAGGGGTGTCGGCAGTGAAAGATGCTCTCCTCATCGTTCAGGTGCTTGAACTTGAGGACGTGGGCTCTTGAGCTGCTATTCTATCAAAGCCAACTTCGAGAGGGCCGAGCAGGTCCTGCCCACCCCACCACTGTTGCCAGTTGCACCTCGTAGTGCTTTTGGTGGGGGCTTGTGAGGGCCTGTGAGGTCTTGTAGGGCCCCTAGCCCTACCTCGGCCCGGAAGGTGAAACGGGGACTGGTTTGCAGCTTTTTTTGAAAACAGCTCTCGACAGACTTGTCTCTGCTGCTTTTGACCACATAGCTCGCGCCAGACTTGTCTCTGCTGCTTTTGGCTGTTTTTAACCAAATAGCTCGCACCAAACTTGTCTCTGCTGCTTTTTGACCAAACAGCTTGTTAGACATCTTTCACCGTCACCCCCCTCCAACCCCCCAGCCCCGTGAAAGATCAGGAATGCATCTTTCGCTCAATCCTGGCTGTGTCTGAAGCTCACTCCGGTCCGGAGCTGGCAAACAACGGCTGCATCTCTCATCATCTTTCATTTACACCTCGCCCCGGCCCTATCCGGCCCTGAAAGATGGCTCGAGTGCACAGGCGCCCTCGTAGACCACACCGCTCTCCACAAGGCCCCGGCCGCCTCCCTCACTTGGCCACGACTTGCTGGGGAAAGCGCGCGCTCCGCCCAAGGCCGAGGGCTACTGGGGAAGGGGGTGGGGAAAGAAGCGGCGGAAAGAAGAGGCAAAAGGGGAGGAAGCGGGAAAGCTGTTCTAAGTCACTGTTGTGCCTTTGTGATTGTAACAGTCACCTCTTTATGCTCGCCCAGCTCCACGCTCAACTGCAGGCGGAGCTTGTCGAGGTGCCGATGATGGAGGCCGGGGGCTGCGCGGCTGCGAGCCTTGCACGTAGCTTTTGTTTGTTGGAGGAGGGCATGCGCTGGAAGCGGCTGAGCCCCGATTTTGGGCCTCCGCCAAGACGGGGACACACGATGACCTACGAGCCGACCTCCCAGAGCTTGGTGGTCTTTGGGGGCCCGATCCTGAGCTGCCCTACGCTTTCTCGCGTGCTTGCGTCCTGTCGTGTGAATCCGGAGCGCTCCAGCCCATGCAAAGGATTTAGCAGAGACAAAAACCTGTCTGACACGTGGATCTTCGATCTGCAGGCCTGGGGTCCAGATGCAGTCAGCCCAAATCGCGCCGTGCCGGGATTTTGTGGCACTGCTGCGAAGCAAGAAGATCTACTTGGTACTTTGCAGTTTCGAATTTCCCCGAAGGGACCTGGGACGTCTCTTGGACACTTTACGGCTTCACGGGAATTGTTTTCGCAAACAGCCACGGGGCTCCTAAAGAAGTGCATCACATGTTCATCATGCTCTTCAACCCGAAATATGCAGACAGGGCATGGGTGCCAGTGGCTGTTCTGGGCTTCGGCAGCCTTGAAACACTGGAAAACATGTCCTCAGTTGTGGCGGCTGTGGCATTGCGCCATAGTTCTGTTTCGGGAGCCGAGCTGGTCACCTCCTCTCTTAAGGTGCGGCCTGTTTCTGTAGTTTTCTGTAGGTTCTGTAGTTTTCTGTAGGTTTGTATGTCATCATTTGCTTCAGGGCACACTTGCATGTCATGTCCGATGTTTTGAAAAAGCCAAAGCGCAGATGTGTGCCAACTTGGCACGGCCTGGGGGCGCTTTCCCAGTCTATCCCCTGGCTACGTACAGTGTGAGTGTGGTAGTGAGGGTTAGCAGGAGAAGGGGAGCTGGTGACACGTGAGTGTTGTGATGGATTGAGGGAGCTTGATGATGCTGGTACGACTCTGCTTTTCCACCCCAACCTCTAGAACTCCAAAACATCACCCTTCTCCCCCTGGGTCCATGCCCTTCTGGTTTGTGCGTGTCCTCCTTGGCTGATGCTCGGAGCTTGCGCAGGGGCCACGCGCAACCCATTGCAGATGGGCACCCGAGTCCCCCAGTCGGCAGGCTTACTCCCTTGTTGCCCACGAGCCCAACTTGCACAGATGCCGGATATTCTTCGAAGCGGTTTTTGGCGGGCTCGTGTGGCGAGCTGTTTTCAATGGATGTGAGGGATGCAAAATGCGGCGGTGCAGTTGCCGAGATCGTGTGCCCTGCGGTTTCCTGTGGGCAGGCGCAGCGCTGGGAGGAGGTGGCGCTGGAGGAGGCAGAGCGGCCCGCGCCCAGACGTTCTCACTCGGCGGTGTGCGACCCAAAGTCGCACAGCATCGTGGTCTTCGGTGGTGCGGCGCTGAGCTGCGCCTGGAACCCTGCAATGTGCCGATGCAGGCGGACTTACACATACTTATGCCCAGTATCTCAAACAATCCCAAAGCTAACAGAATCAAGATGAGATCGAGGGTCAAAACGATGTCCTGCATGGCTTAACTTGAGAAGTCATTGCTGACGAAAACGGTGAGGTTTTCTTTGTGCTTCTTACTTCTACAGCCCCAGCATTTTTGACAAGTACTTGCCATTGGGGAGCCTTGCAGTTCTCTGTTAGAAAGCTTTCTGTCTGGCATGATGCACTTCCCCACCAATCTGCAAGCGTTTGCCTCCGTAAAGTTACACAGATTCCATGTCCGGGTTAAGGTTGGATCGGCGATGAAAGTGCAGGCCTCCTGGCTCTTTCGCTTCATCTCAGTGTTCTGTGCCTTTTGCAACTCAAGGCGACGGCGGCGCCGGTGAAAAGACAGACGAGACCTGGATCTTCGAAGTCAAGGCCTCCTGTGCAGCCTTCGTCTGCGGAACGTCGCTGCTGTGCCGCCTGCTTGCCAACTCCCATGGGCCTGCTTCTGTGAAAGAATCTGGCTGTGAGTCTAGCAACTGCGTGTCACAGCCTCCCAGCTATCAGTCGGCGTTCTGTAAGGGGACTGTCTTAGTCCCATAGATGTCCCTCGGAAGATCACGGCCTGCCGTGTTTCACTGCTTAAGCATCGAGTGCCAGATGTTCTGCTGCTCGCTCGCCGCCTGGAGGTAGATTTCCCCCAACAGAGCACCGGAGTTGGAAAGAGCAGCGGTTTGCGTACTGTGGGCACCTTTGCTCCAAGATGGAAGTGAGCTGGAACCGAATCTGCAGATTCGCTTCGGCCTTGAAGAGCAGCCTGCCGCGAAAACCGATTCTTCGCCCCTCGTCTGACTCAGGGTTTGTTCGGCGCACTGTCGCACGCCGAGATGGTTTCGGAAGATTGCCAGCCCTCTCACAACCGCAGCTACGGTACCAGTACCACACGGCTTTCCTTGAGCCCTTCGTTGGTCTGCTGACCACTTAGTAGCCCGAGACCCTGCGCACCATGCAGGCAGCTTCTTTTGTGGAGCCTTCGTCGGGGTGAACGAGCCCGGAAGTCCCTCAACAGCCCTTGTGCTCGAGAGAGCCGTCCAAAGTGCCAGGACTCAGAAGCTTCGGGTTCCAGCCCAATGCACGGTGACGAAAACCGACGGTTCGATCCACAAAAGTGTTTTCGAATCGCCGCCTTGAGCATGTTGGTGGAGTTTCGACATGTTGCTGTACTCATCTCGATCAATTTCAAATATATAAGATAGATAAATAGATATGAGCACCTAGCATGCCATTCAACAAGTGCCGCGCGTCGAATGCCAAACACTGCACTCGTTGTGCTTTGCTCCAGCCTCCCCACAAAGCTCCAGTGTGCTGAAGAGGGAGCCCTCCGGCCCAGATCGTGATGGCAGGCCAAGCAATGGGAGGAGCTGAAGCCTGAGGGGGCGCGACCGCCGGCCAGACAGGGTCATTCGGCGATCTGGGCCCGGAAGTCCCATGCCATGGTGGTCTATGGCGGTCCTGCACTGAGCTGTATAGACGTAGATCTCGACATGTTCTGCCCTGATGATCAAGAATACACTGCGCCTGGGAGCCAAGGTGCTGGTTCCAACCGCGGCTTGGGAGCATTGTCGACGGACATGCCGCCGCCTGGTGGGCAAGCCGGCATGGTGTGATGCAGCCTTCCTGAGGCGAGGTTTTCGGCGACCTGTGGGCCTTCGACCTCCAGGCTTGAAGCCATGTTGCTTGCGTCGTTATGGAGCCATATTCGGGTGACTGCAAGCATGGGTGGCCTGCATCTCCCAAGACTGACCGTCCCTGCTCGCCAGCATAGATTTCCGTCGAAAGCTTTAGATGGGCCGGGAGACGGAGAGGGAGAGAGAGGGAGACAGAGAGACAGAGAGAGAGAGAGAGAGAGAGAGGGAGAGAGAGAGAGAGAGGGATAGACATAAAAAATAAACATGAACAGAATCGAGTCTGTCTTACATCTGCGTCCGGCAAGGCCCAGCGCTGGGAGGAGTTCGTCCCAGACGGGGCGCGGCCCCCAGCCAGAACTGGTCACTCCGCGGCCGTCGACCCGAAGTCCTGGTCCATGGTCATCTTCGGGGGCCCTCGCCCCAGCTTCTGCGTGAGCTGCACTGCTACAGAAGCTGTCGTGTCACGCTCTCCTCTCAGTTATCTCTTCCGATCGTGGTTGCTCATGCGGGGCTCCCACTGGTCATACCTTGTCGAGCCTGCACAGGTTCTACATCAGAAAGTGTTAGTCCAGGGGGATCGGACTTGATCTCGGACGTGTGGACCTTCGACCTGGAGGTGCTCTGCCATTCCCTGTTCGTTTCTTTATGAAGAATGCAGAATGCGCCTATGTCTCATATGTAGGAGGATTCCTCGTAGGATTTGGGAGGTGTACTAGTCAGTGAGGCACTCAGCGTAGCTGCAGATTGGCATCGGAAGCGAACTTGATTCTGGCTGGGAGGCCAAGCGTTGGGAGGAGCTGAAGCCTGAAGGTGCGCGACCGCCGGCAAGATGCTGGTCTTCGGCGACCTTCGACCCGAAGTCTCGGTCCATGCTGATCTTCGGGGGCCTGGCTCTGAGCTGATGGCCTGCACTCCCGCATGCAGCAGTGCTAACATACGGGTTGCACAAGCTGAGGCCGTGCTCAGTCAGGCGCTTGTGCAGACCTCAGCTAAGCACAGTGATTCGGAGCTTTGAGATGGGAGTAGGGGTATTACAAACCAGCAACGCCTCAACGCAACAGCAAACACAATTCTTGCGCACTGTGTGCGGGAAGGCGGGGCATGAACTGTTGCGCTCTTAGCTCTGAACAAATGAAACAGGAACATTGTCAGGCATCACACGTCTTGTCGTGGTCGGGATGAAGACGTTGATCGGAAGTAAGTGCGCGCATCGCTCCGGGATGTTCGGCACCAACGGGTTGACGCTTGCCGCGTTCTTGATGGCTCAATGCCTGGCAGGTCTTCTTGTGGAACCAGGGGTTGGTGCAACCAGCGTTGATCTATTCAGTGGTTCTGTCTACTCGTTTTTGTGAGAGCATATTTGAGAGTTCCGCTTGTTCTCGGACTTGCTCAGGTTTGGACGATTTGTGGGTCTTCGACATCAAGGCCTCGGAGTGCCAGTGACTCCAACTTCAATAAGAACTCGCCCACTGAAGTCCGGATGTGAGGCCAAGAGTGCAGCCATTGCAGTCCCGTTTTGAACATCCGCATCTCATCCCTGAAGCGTCATCAGAGCAGAGTTATGTCGATGACACTATGTTCAGAGTTTAGGAGAAAGGCGGTTCCTCGTCCTTACAGTGTCGATGCCGACCCTTGCTCTCGGACAGGCCCAGCAATGGCAGCAGCTGTGGCCTTCCGGCGGGCAGCCCGCGGCCAGGGACGTCTCTGCTACCGCCTACGATGCGAAGTCCCGGTCTCTGGTGACTTTCGGAGGCCCGGTGCGTGTGCCTATGCCGGGAGCAGGGAGGTGTGCGCCGGCTTCATTTCTGAAATCCTGAGGCAGGGACAACGGATACACTCGTGCGGAGCTGGGATTTGCCTATGGAAAGGTCGGGGGGCTCTCGGGGCTTCCCTGCTCGCTAAGAACTGGACGACCTGTGGCTCTTCGGCGCCAAGGATATTGAGTGCAGAAAGCGTGAGCAGGGCTGCACAGCCCAAACACTCCAAAACACGCTGGTGGAGAAAGCAGTGTGTTGGGAGAACGAAGCACCTGAGTACACTTACACTAGACGGCTTGCTAAGCACTACGTCTGAGCCAGCATAAACAATGCAAGGCATTGAAGCGCTGAATTCTGTCATACGACTCCTTTTCCACGGCGAGGCGATGTCGCGATGGCGAAAGATTGACAGGAACATTGTTGTGGTAATGAAGTTCGCGAGTTGGGCCACTATGCGTAGACACGACAGGCCGGCGTGCAATCGACGTAGTGCCCCCCGGACAGCCCACCCTCATGACAGAACGCTTGCCTGATAAAGGCAACGGTGGGAATGAACTACTCAATTCTGCAACGCGTCCCACCCGCAAGGATACAGGCTGCCGGAAAGTCATGGGCAAAGCCTGCCCCCTCTCACGAGGCGATATCGTTTCTTAGACCGAAAACTGCGCAACCACAACCGTAATGCAATGGTGCAGAACAGGCACTCAGTTTACGTGTCCTGGTTTGCACTCCTTGATCAGCTTGCTGGGGCTGGGTGCTGATGGGGCCACGTGGCGAGTTTCGAGACATCTTCTTGAGTGATTCCTTTTGGTGGGGTAGAGTGGAGCTGCTGCCGCTCTCCTCGGTTCCTCCACCTCAGCCCTTTGCCCTTAATGGGGTAGGGTATTTTTTTTGTGTTTTTTTCTGTTTTTTTTTTTTTTTTGTGTTGTTTTTCTGGTTTTTTTGTTTTTTCTGTTTTTTAAGCAAGGAAGAAAGACAGAAAGAGAGAAAGAAAGAAAGAAAGAAAGAAAGGAAGAAAGGAAAGCAAGACAGAAAGAAAGAAAGGAAGAAAGGAAGAAAGAAAGGAAAGAAAGAAAGAAATAAAGGAAAGCAAGGCAGAAAGAAAGAAAGAACTAAAGAAAGAAAGGCCGAAAGAAAGGAAAGCAAGACAGAAATAAAGAAAGAGAGAGAGAAAGAAAGAAAGAAAGAAAGAAAGAAAGAGATAAATAAAGAAAGAAGGAAAGCAAGACAGAAAGAAAGAAAGAGAGAAAGAAAGAAAGAGATAAAGAAAGAAAGAAAGAAAGAAAGAAAGAGAGAAAGAAAGAAAGAAAGAAATAAAGAAATAAAGAAAGAAAGAAAGAAAGAAAGAGAGAAAGAAAGAAAGAAAGAAAGAAAGAAAGAAAGAAAGAAAGAAATAAAGAAATACCCCCCCCCCCCGCTTTGTTTAAGCCGTGCAAGCTTGCCTCAAAGCATATGCCATATGCACACTTTTGCGGACACCCATCATGCGAGAATCGTGTTTGCAAATGGGGGGGGCTGCGCCCCCCCCAACCCCCCCGCTGTCTCAAGCCGTGCAAGCTTGCCTCAAAGCATATGCCATATGCACACATTTTCGGAGACCCATCATGCGAGAATCGTGTTTGCAAATGGGGGGGGGCTGCGCCCCCCGCTTCCCGCAACACACCCTACACCCTAAACCCTAAGCCGGACTGAAGGGGCAATGATACGAGGAGCAACCTTGACCCCACAAACCGTAGAGCCTAATAAGACCCAAACCGTCCACCATAAGCCGCAAATCCTGATAGAATGTTTGCGGCCTACATGCGCAGTAAGCCCTAAACCGAAGCAAAGTTTCAGATTGAAGCATCCGAGGTTCCTCTTGAACCAGCCCCGGACGTTAACTAGCTTTTGAGTCCTGTCGGGGCCAACGATGGCCGCCCCGACGCTCCAAGCGCGAGTTGCAAAAGGACGAAGGGTTGGACGTAATGTGTTGTTGTAGCACGTTGAGATTTGGACCTGTTCCGGACACGCGGTGCCGCTGAGAGGCCATCGGAAGCTGAAAACCAGCAAAATTCACCAAAAAAACCAAAAAAATGCACAGAAAAGAATTCCCACCAGAGGAGGACGACAGGCAGAACCAGGAGGGCATGTTCTGAAAACCACAAGAAAAGCAAGAAAAAGCAAGAAAATTCACAAAAAAAACCAGAAAAATTGACAAAAAAAATCCTCGGTCCCCCTTAATGTATCTGGGACTCCCAAAGGTTGCAGGAATCAAGTCCAGTAGGCCCTGGAGCTTACGGAGATCTTGCCTTGCAGTTTCAAGTTGCGGGATTGGGGAACTCAGGAAGCAGCGTCCGGGAATCTGCGACAGTATGCTGTATCCCCGGTACTGAAAATCACACCCGCAAGCAGAGTGGCAACTTGACAGTCTTTGCCTGGCTTGAGCCGCCGTTGTGACGTTGTGTGATGCTCATCCACTCACAGGGTGTTCATGCTTCTGTTAAGGGTGTCGTGCAGCAGTCTTGCTCGCTGCTCTGTTTGCAGTTCTGTTTCTTGCGCATGGCTTGGGAGGATCTTCCCCAGCTTCTGTATCTGGGAAGGGAGCTGGCAAGGCACTTGCTCTGTGCGACGAATTGCACTGAAGAAAACAGGCTTTGAGACCTTGGGTGACCCCAGAGCCAAACATCAAGCATTCTCAGCCAGTCTAAAGCCGTCTAGAGTAGTAGTATAGAGTCTAGGGGCAGGTCATGTCGCATCGCAGAGGCCTGTCGCGGTTTTGCCCCTTCGGACCCCTGCAGGTGGCACGCACAAGCCAGGGTGCCCTTGTCGGTGTTGCGGCTCTGCATGGTGGGCAGGGGCCGTGTCGGGAAGACGACGACCCTGAGGCAGGGCGGGGAGCACAGAGCAGCGCGAGATGCACACTTTGATATCACGAAGCTGCGGAGTAGCGCTGAACTGAGTGAAAAATGCCTTCGTATAGCATGCTTGCTGAGCTGCAAGGCGCCTGCGGGGAGAGGAGCTGCCAGAGCAAGAGGAGGAGTCCACGGTGGGCGTGGAAGTTTGGACCCGCGAGGTGGCGTCGGACCTCTCCGCCCAGTGGCAGCAGGCTCAAGGCAAGGTCATGGACAGGGCCGCTCTCGGGGCGCTTAGCATGGTTGAGGAGGAGATGGAGCATGAGGAGGATGAGCAAGAAGAGGAGGAAGAGGAGCATGGAGAGGAGAGAGGAGGAGCGAAGCAGGCGACTGTCCAGCAGAGAGGTCAGCGAGGGTTCTCGAAGGCCGAGGATGAGGGCGGAATGAGGGTGGCAGCGGCGCCGCCACAACGGCAGGGTGCGCAGGTGGTGGAAGCGGCGGAGGCAGCAGAGCTGGTAGGGCCGGCGCCACTGAACGCGGACTTCCTTCTCAAGCTAGGAGGACGGCAGGGCGGAACCGAAGGAGCTGCAGGTCCCAAGCCCGAGCTGAGGCTCCAGGCTTGGGACTTTCCTGGCCAACGCGAGTATTCTCAGCTTAATCTGCTATACTTCTCCAGCCGCGCCATGTACTTGGTGTTTGTCGACCTGAGTGGAGACCCGGAGGAGGAGTGGCAGGAGCTGAAATTTTGGCTCTGGGCGATCGCCCAGTATGCCAGGGAGCCGGCGCCAGAGTGCACAGAGGATGAGGATGCAGAGGTTGCTGAAAGCACAGCGCGCCCCAAGCCCCCAATTTTCTTGGTGGGGACCCGGTGGGCCGAGCGGCGGGCCGGGGTGGAGGAGTGGCTGCAACAGCGCATGGAAAGCCTGCTGGAGCAGGTGCCGGGCCTCAAAAGCCAACTGCAGAAGAGCCAGGATGACGAGTGCGGTTGCTGCTGGCTCTTTGGAGTGGAGAACAAGCCCCAACCAGCTTCGGGCTGCAGGGGCATTCCGGAACTGCGCGCGGCCGTGGCCCGGGCTGGCCTGGAGATGGTCCTCCCCCGGACCGAGCGCAGCGATCCAAAGGAAGAAAAGGAGCAGAAGGAGGAGAAGGAGGAAACGGAGGAAACGGAGGAGAAGGAGGAAACGGAGGAGAAGGAGGAAACGGAGGAGAAGGAGGAGAAGGAGCCAAGAGCCTGCCACGCGGGCCTCTGCTCAGAGCGCTATCCCATCCCCTGGCTCCGAGGCCACGACCTCCTCGCCCAGCTTGGCCAAGGGCTCCGGGGCACCGCTGACCGAACAGAAATCATCGATAAGGCACAACTTAAAGGTAGCAAAGAGAGCGAAGACTTCGCAGCTTGCCCGAGATGCGGCGGCCAACTTGAGGATCGACAATGTGGCTCGCTGAAGGAGCCATTGAGGATGAATGCAAGCAGCGGGGAGGCGATGGTGGCCCCGAAAAATGCAGCCCTCAAAACAGGAGTTTGCAAAGGCTGTGGAAGTCAGGTCGTGGAACTTTCCTACGACTTTCTGCCCTACAAGACAGTGGAGGAGCTGCTGCTCGGGATGCGCCCGCAGGCCCTGGAGCCAGGCCCGATTCCCCTTCTCCCAGACCCATTTAATCGATCTCAACCTCTAAGTCCCTAGATAAGTCTTCCTCTCTTGTGCACAATTTTGTTCGAGATGCACATTTTCTTGCCTAGTCAGCGAGCAGAGCGGCCTGGGAGGCGACGTGAAAGGACTGCTTTCGCTGCTGCACAGCCTGGGCAGCTTGGTTTGGTTCCAGGAGCCAAAGTTGCAGAAGCTGGTGATGCTCAACCCACGCAAGGCGAGGACTATTCTGGGGGACGGGATTTGGGGCGGGAGGGAGGGAGGGGATGGGGATCGCGAGGGCAGCAGGGGCAGCAGATAGATGTTTGCATGCTTTTGCGTCTCTCGCTGTGGCGAGGTGGCATTAGCCCTTTGCAGCCTGATGTTCGTGCGATTCCGAGATGCAGGGCACTGGGCGCACTCCCAGAGCTTCGTGAAGGACATGGACGCGAAGGTGTCTCAAGCGGATCGCGGGGAGGCGCGTTTTTTTTTGCAGAGCTCGTTAAGTCTTGGGGGACTCCCAAATGCAACATGAACTTCACCATGCGGGTCTGAGTTTTCCATGCGAGAAACGCAGGGCGAAATTTATCATGCAGTGCTGCCAGGCAAGTAATCGCTTCCCCCCAATACTAAACCCCACCCTAATTTCAAATATGTTTTTTCCCGGACCCAGCCCAATACTAAACCTGCTTGAGAATGAGGGGGGGGTTGCTGGGTTTAGGGCTCAAGGCTCAGAGGGTTTAGCCTGGGCTTCGGATGTCAGGTTTTAGGGTTTAGGCCCCCCCTAAAATATTTCAAATACTTTCCGGCGGGGCGAATTTTGGAATTGGGTGGCGGGGGGGGGGGCGGATTTAGTATTAGGGGATTAGTGCAGCATGAGCATGATGAACTTCGCCATGCACTGCTGCCACCCCCTGCAGGTGCTCCGTTTCAGGACGAGTGGCATCATCAGCAAGCAGCTCATGGACAAGCTCTGGCCGGAGTTCGCAGAGAATGAGCGGGAGCTGCTCAGGGAGGTAATGATCCAGCGCGGGCTGATGGCCAAGAGGGCTGAGGCGGAGAAGAGGGCCGAGGCAGAGTTTACGATCCCATCTTGCCTCCCTGCAGCACAGCTGCCCGAGCCGCCCATCCAACCAGAGGACCAGGTGGCCTACGTCCACCTGGACGGCTTTGTCACCGTCCAGCTCTTCCCGCAGCTCGCAGCGCGCCTCCACCAGCAGCTCTCCAAAGCCAAGTCGGCACTGAAGTCGGGACCGCCCCAACTCTTCAGTAACCGCCTCGAGGCCCGCTCCGCGAAAAGCACTGTCCACGTATCGCTCTTCCCAGTCGCCCAGCCCGAGCTGCTCCGGATCCACGCGAGCTCGGAGGATCTTCTGTGGCAAGCCCACGACGCCTTCCACAAAAGCACGGGCTTCCGGAGAGGGGCTTTGCCGGTGATGAGAGGTGGCACAATGCACATTGTAGAAGAACTGGCGAGAAGAATCCCCTGCTTGAAGGTAGAGTGCCCTGGAACCTGTGAGCTCTGCCGTTTGTCGGCTCTTTTGGTGGAACGTTTTCAACTGGATCTCAGCCGAGAACTCCGAGACGTAATTTCAGAAGTTTCCATGTACGACCACACCCGTCCCTCGGGCAGCTTCAGGTTCAAGGCCTTCGACCATCCTGGGGACGTAGACCTCTCTGAGCAAGTCGTCCTCGAGGCGGACACGGACCAGGAGGCGCTGGAGCAGTTGGCGAAAAGGCTGCAGGAGAAGTTTGGACTCAGATGGGGCGGTGGCAGCATGGCCGGCAAGGCCGTCCACTGGGCCGGCCTGAAGACGGGGGACCCCACCTCCGAAGACCCGAATCGTCTCCTGACGTGGACCTTGGAGGAGCTGCAGAAAGGCAAAAAGGAGGTCAAGCTTCAGGAGCCTCAGGGCACCAGTACAGAGATGGTGGATCTGGTGTCAGCACTGGCATGCAGCGCGAGAGGCCGCACGGCCAAGATCGACATCTTTGCGAAGACGCGCCTCTTCCAGAACCGGCCAAGAGATGCGCCCCGTTTCTTCGAGATCACCAACGTGCTCTACGTCGGCCGCATTGGCAAGAATGACCCCCTCAGGCTCATCACCCCAGTGTCCAAGGACGGACTGTTCATCCAATATTTGGAAGAAGGCTTGAAGGACTACTCTGCCAAGCACCCCAAGGCAGTGAAGTACGCGGGCTCCTCAGTTGTGGAAAGTTTCTCTTCGCACGCTCTCCGTGTGGCATGCGGCTCTCAGTGCGACATGACGTGATCTTTTATTTTTGCATGCATACCGCAGGCACCTGCTATTGTCAGTGGATGTGTGTGACACGCCTTTGTGTGTGCGTCGGCGCGTGTGTCATATCAAGTCGCGGGATATGCCGAGGTGAAGCGCCTCTGGGAGAGGAGCGCTTTCCTGTCAGCCAGAGGTTTGGGGCGACAGGGGCATGTGGCCGCGCTGGAGCTGCTGCAGCCGCTCTTGCAGCACTGGGCTGCCGAGCTCTGCCAAGCAGCGGCCCACGCGGAGGCCCTGGCTGGCATGATGAAAAAAGCCCCGCCGCAGGCCACGGGCAGGTCTGACTCAACCGCACGCCCCACCAACACCGCCGTGGACGACGCCTTTGCGGACGTGGCCGCCTTGTGTCGCTGGGCTGGGCATCCCAATCAGTAAGTCAGTTCACAGTTGTTTTTTTAATTAATGTACATGTTTCACATTTTTTTGTAACCAACGTACATGAACAGCATGTTTTCAAGCAGAATGCAGTGTACCATATGGCGTCAGGCGACCGTCTGCAGGGGCTGCAGCTGAAGCTCTTGCGTGAGAAGCAGGCTGCCGCTGGCATGGAAAGGGAAGCTGCCAGCGAAGGACTCGCATCTGTCTCCCTTTGCCTGGCCAAGCTGGAGAAGGTCTCTACGAAGGTGACAGGCCGGGACGTGCTGGAAGCCGTGCAGTTGGAGCTGGAGGGCTCTGCCGGGCTGGTGGTCACAAACATGCTGGGCTCCATGCCCCGCCTCGCAAAGCCTCTGGGGTGGCAGTGGCAAATGCCCTCGGACCACCTTCCAATTGGTGCCGTCATCTGCGTGGCAGGCCGGAAGCTCCGGGCGGCCTCCTACAACGTCCTGAACAAGCGCTACTACAAGTACATTCAAAGCGACTCCCAGGGGCTCCAGGGCTCCTTGATCTCGACCCTCCACGGCACCCCGGATGAGGGCGCAGGAGGCGAGGAAGGAGACGCGCTGGCAGACGGCAGGGAGCGCCGGGTTGCCGAGCTGGTCTTCGCAATGTTGCACCCCCCACCACCACCACACTTCGAGCGTGTGCACCTGCTTTCCCTGCAAGAGTGCTCGCCGGACTTCCTGCGGATCCTCAAGAAGAAGCTGAACAAGCACGGGCGCTACGAGGTGCTGCAAAGTGGCGAGGAGGATGCGAACCAGGAGGCGCCCCGTGATCCGCTGCGCGAGAGTGAGATCTCCCATTATCCTACGAAATCACTTGCACATGAGTGTGACATCTTTGTGGAAGAACCTAGAAAGACCCTCCCCCGAAATCTTCGAACTCTGCCTTTGCTTTAAAGGCTGTGGTCTTCGACCGCGAGTCTCTCACCTTGGTGGAGCAGACCTGCCACCGCGGCCACGCAGCCTACACGACGGCCGACGCCAAGAAGGCCAGCGGCCGCGTCAGCATCACGTCAGCTCAGGGGTGTTTAGGCGGGGGGGCTGGAGGTGCTAGAAGGTCGCAGTACGGCACTGGGCTCAAACATAGCAACATACTTGCAGCAGATGTCGTCGGATTTGCTGGAGTCACATATCAGTGTCATATTGCCCAGTCTCTTTCCAGAACTTGAGGTGACTTGCTAGCTTCACTTCTGGATTTGTTGCTCCCCTTGTTTTGTGGGTGGCTGAAAGGTCATCATGGAGGTCAAGTTCAAGTTCCCCATGGACAGTTCCAAGACTAATCTCCGCCTGGTGACGACGAGCCTCAGCTCGGATGGATATAGCGATAGATCATTGTGACGATTTACTAGGTTGTTGACACTTTGCTCGCTCCCTCGGCTGCTCACAGGCACCTGCCGGGGAAGCCCTTCGGTCCTGCGCGGCAAGAGTTTGCGGACTGCCTGGCCCGGCTTCTGAAGGAGGACCTGGAGTGCCTACCCACTGTGCTGCTCGCGGACCTGAACTTTCCGGAAGAGGCTCCCGATATTCATCCGATGTGGAAAGTAGAAGCCGCATGAAGCTATGTAGGCGCCCTCTCCACCCGAAAAGTTGCAGAGCCCTCAGTGCGGGTGCCAGGCCGTGGTGCCGCTCTTGAAGCGGCGGGAGGTGCACGCGCATTTCGTGGAGATTCCACATCCCACCAACATCTGCACGGCGCGGGGCTGCGATCTGCTGTAACTCTAAGTGAGTTGTGCTGAGTGCGTTGCTGAACCTGTGGCCAGCTGTTTGGTGCCTTCGCGGCTCCGGCCTCCATGGCAGGGCGCGCTGCTACCGAAGAGGATCGACAGCATCGCCGTCATCTCCACGCAGAGCAGTGAGATCAGCGCCAAGGGTCTGTGCTTCAAGGCGCCCGCGTCTCTTCTAAGCGATAAAGGGGTTGCAGGAATATGCAGGAATCAAGGGGTACTGATGCGGGATACTGATGCCGCTTGATGTTGCAGTCTCATGGTTTTCTCCTTGTAGTAGCTGCCTGTTGGGCCTCCAGCTCCGGAGCTCCACATATGGCACACTTGCACACCATACAAGATTACAAGTTGCTGAACAGGGGGCGCATCAACATATAGAATCCTTAGTCTGAAATTCGGGTTTAGGTTCCCTGATAAACCCCTTTAAACCAAAAAGGGCACCCTTCTTATTCCTAGGTTACTCCTGGGTCTAGTCCTTACATAGCTGGAAGGGGTGACACTATTCTTTCCGATGCAAGTTCCTTGCAAAGAAGCATCCCGAACTGAAAGCCTGCATAGGGCGTATTGGGTGGAAAGTCTGTTCCACCGCATGCGCCCTAATTTGACTTCAAAGCAGCAGCGGAATGCAACGTTTGTCGCCTCCTAGCGGTGGCTGTCTTGCAGGCCTGGATTCCCGAGAGCGATCCTGCTTAATGGCGATCTCACGGAGCCTATCTGCTGTAACTGTAACAGTCTAGCGAGATGCTTGCAGTATCTTGCCGTCCATTGCTTGCAGTCCATCGCAGCTGTCGCGGGCGCCGTGGTGCGAGCTGCTCGGCGATTGAATTCCGAGCTCCCAGCATCCCAGCCCTTTCGTCATAGCTCGGGAACGCCTCTGAACTTCAAAGCTCCTTGGAGCGTTTCGCGAGTTCTTGTTTACCAGCTCTTTGCCTTCGACCAAAAGCAGCCTATAGGTGACCTAATGCCCGAAAAATCGGGGATTTAAGGTCTCGTGCCCCTCCCTCCTCCCTCCTTCCACCTTTGGCCCCGCTGTATCGGAGGATCCCCCGACACGTGGAACTGAAGCTTCTGGTGAGGTGGGCCCCCCTCCTCTCCGCCGCGCTCTCCCGCACCCATGCACATGGTATATCAGTTATAGTGAGCATTCGTACTCCAAGTCTTAAGGCTTGACATCTTGCGATACTGAACTCTTGAGGCCCCCAGATCTACTGCATTCTGGGGTCCTCTAAATCATTTCGCGTCGCAGAGAGCGACTGGGCTCAGCACATCTCCGGCCGTGTCATGCTTGAACTGAAATCGCAACCCACCAAGACCAGCAACGCCTGCAACCAGCCACACTCGAAAACAACTGCACTTGTTGCTCCCCTTTCCGCGTTGCTCTCAAGTGTTGTTGCATGGACGTAGGAGGAGTCCCGCGCCACTTCTGGGTCACAGAGTTCTGGACCTCGCGAATGATTCCCTCCCTTCGGGGTGCAGGTCACGTTTGCAGTACGCTGTGAACCTCAAAGCCTTTGAGTGCTGCTGATCGCTGCTGTGTGAAGAACCAGTGCCCAGCAGCAAGCTCTGCAAAGGTCCGAGGCGACGTCGATGAGAGCAAGCGGGGTAAAGTGTCCAAAGGTGAGATGGGGTACGTGACGGATGCCCGGCAGCAAGATTCAGCGCCAATGTAGCCCTCTGAGGCTGGCCGGACATTTTTTGGCGGCCTTAAGTGGCAGAAGGGCTTGTTGGGTGGCTTTTCAATCACAAGCTCAAGAAGTGTAGTCTCAACTTTCTCGCAGCGTAGAAGAGTAGAAGAGTACCCTGACATACCCTGACCCAATTTTCGCATTTGCAGATCGATGGTCTGGGCTCTGCGCATTTCGTCTTGTCCTTCGAGCGTGCAGCTGCAGTCTTGTGCCCGGCCATGAGGAAGTGAGCGGCACTGACGTCCTCGTCAGCTTTCCATCCCACAAAGACTGGAGAGGCGAGATCGACGAGGCGGGGGATGGGCGGTGGAAGCGATTCAGCGAAGTCACAGGGCAAGCGCCAGAGTGTCATGTCCGGTTGGGTTGGCTGCAGCTCGACATGCCACATGCAGTGCCAGTAGCAGGCTCTCCTCCAACGTAGCTTGGGATCAACCCGGCCCAAGCGGGCCGGGGGCGGGGGGGGGAGGAAGGGTGTCGTCTGGTAGGTGGATCTGTGTTGTGCAGAAGAAGCGGAAAAGTTCCAGGCTCGACACGAGAAACCACAGCTCCTTTGCTGTCAGCGCATCCATCGAGATTGCTTGCTCGCAGCCCATCTTCCCGGGGGCCGTGGTGCGAGCCACTTGGATCGGCAATCCAAGCTTCGGGGATCAGCGGCCGCAAGCATTGAATGCCTCAGGTCCGAGGCGATGTGGACAAGCCTGGGCACGAGAGTCACATGTCTCCAGGAGAGCGGGGGCGCGTGACCGATGCCCGGCTGCCAGTTCGCGGAGAGCACGCTGGCGCATCCATGGCCACACACACCGATTGTGGAACCATACTATTTTTGAGCGCGCAGATCTGCTTTGTATCCCTCTCAATGAAGATTTGTATGCCTATGATATGTATGTATGTATGTATGTATGTATGTATGTATGTATGTATGTATGTATGTATGTATGCACGTATGTATGTATACATGTATGTATGTATACATATATATATATATATGTATATACATATACATATAGATGTATGTGTGTACTCCTTCTCAGCACTGATTGTAGATGCCTGATAGAGATCGGGCTCTAGAGGGCCTCGCCAAGACTTCACTCCCTCCCGAGCGCCAACACTCCCACAAGGAAGTGTGCGGGACCGACGTTCGGGTCAACTTTCCATCGCAGTTGGGATGGCAAGGCGAGATCGATAAGGCGGGAGAAGGTTTTATGTAACAAGCAAGCTGTCCACGACCCCATACCATCAGCGACCGCACGTGCAGCATACCGAGTCAACAGATATCCCCTAGCATCATATTATACTTTCACATGTGTTCTTCGCATGGAGCTTTGGCTGACAAGTGTGATTTCGGGAGGTCGAGATCTGTGCTTCGGAAGAGGCACAAGAATATATGCAGGCGCCGCAGTGTTTTTCTCAATGTTCAGTTCTGTTTAGCGCAGTCGTGGCAAGTAGGTTGGAAAAGCACTGGGTCTGGAAACTTGAAAGCCTCGATGTCATCTGCCCGAAGCAGCCACATTCAGTCAGGAAACGGAGAGAAGAGTCAGCAACGCAGATTCACGAAAGGAGAAAGACAGAGTCAGGAACCGGTCTCTGAGAGTCACGAAACAAAACAGGAAAGCCACAAGGGAAACTGGGATTGTGCTTCATGGAGCTACTCTAGCTTCACGCTTCAATTGAACACGCCTTGCTTCTGCGCCCACTTTGGCAAGCCAGCGAGCGGTCCCTAGGGGGACAAATTCAACCCACAAAACTTCCCCAAAAGCCTCCACGGAGTCGAACAGCTGCTCCAATAAAGCCCCAACATGGCTCCGCCAAGAGGCGCGGAGATTTGGGAACAAATTCAAAGGACACTCAGCAAGTCCTGCAAGTGTGCATATTGGTCGTAAGATGTGGAAGAATGGAAGTGTTTTCGAAAAACACGCTCACTGAGGGCTACTAGAAGGCTCTCTTGTGGGAAGAATTCGTGCCTGAGTGACCGCCGACTCTTGGCAAGCCAGGGGGGCGGTCACTGTGAGGCACTAATTCAATGCTAGTAAGGCCCCACAATGGCGCCCCAGAAGGCGCGGTCATGTGGGAACAAACTCAATGGACGCTGAGCAGGCCCTGCACGCGCCCATGTCTGGTCGCAAGATGTGGAATTTGAAATTACTCTCACTCAGGGCTGCCTTGTGGGAAGCTCGTGCGCGAGTGACCGCCGACTCTTGGCAAGCCAGCGGGTGGTCACTGGGGCACAGAATGGCGCATATACTTCCGCTATTGCCCACACGCCAGTTCATCATACTTACAGCAAACGTGGCGTCGTAGTTCTGTGAGAAGTCAATCCCCATCGCTTGGGTGTTTGGTCGTTGGCTGACAGCAGCTCAGCGTGACGGAGTAGCTCGGATTCGAATGTGGCTCGCGGGCACAAACTCAACCCACAGGATTTTCCATAAATTCTCCACAGCGTCCAAGAGCTGCCAGTAAGGCCCCAAAATGGCTCCCCAAGAGCATGGCCATTTGGGAACAAATTCAGCAAGTCCTGCACGTGCTCATTTTGGATGTGCAAGAATTTTAACAAGTTGACACACAAAAAAAAAGAACCTCAGTATGTCGATGAAGGAATACGGGCTCGTTCTGCCCTGATGCCATGCAGAGGGAATATGTTATGCCAAGAAAGGGGGTGCTTTGAAATTGCAAAATGCTGCGGCGAGCTTCAGCACAATTTCATGGCTCGCAAGTTTAAGCCTCCACGTTCACTTATCGACAACACCTCATTGCCTGACCCCCTGTAGACTATAACCCTACGCCGTCCGAAGCACAAACTGGCCTGCACGGAAGTCTCATAGCCCTGGATGCAAAAGGTCTAGATTGCAGGGGTTCTCACAAAGTCGCTGTAGGGTTCAAACCCTAACTAGGGTTTAGGGTCTAGGGTTTAGGGTTTAGGGTTCAGGGTTCAGGGTTTAGGGTTTAGGGTTTAGGGTTTAGGGTTTAGGGTTTGACTGCGCTTATTGGGTCTACGGTTAAGGTTATCAGCGTCCACAACATCACCCCAATGTGACCCTGGCCGGTGGTGACCTTAGCTCCGACTAGTTACATTACGTATGAACTACTATAAGGGCCTTGTCGTTCTAGAATGCCTCTTTCTCTCTTGGAGGTTTTCCTGACTTTGCCTTCCTGAATTCCTCTCGCGGTTTCCTGAATGTGGCCGCGCCCGTCACCATCGGCTGTTGCTCTTTGCTTGCCGCAGGCCATCACCTCCAAGCTCGTCACGGGCGCCGTGGTGCGAGCTGCTTGGGACACTTCCCAGTTTTAGGGAATACGTGCGTTTGTGATAGAGTGTTGAAGATCTTGCATTGAGGACCGTTGCAAAGTAATGGAATCATCTGCAAAAACAACGGCGCTGGACTACCAAATGCCTTGGCAGGCACTCCCTTAGTGCGAGGTCCGAAGCGACATCGACGAGTCGAAGTACAACGGAGAGGTGTCCAAAGAGGAGACGGGCTGCGTGATCGATACTTGGGCTGCAGACATTGCGACTCTGGTTCAGCGCGTCGTGCAAATCCTGGAAGGCAAAGGGTAGGTTTTCATGTTTGCCGACCTTTTCGGGTCTTCAACAAGCACCAGCGGGAAGTGCTCTAAAGAACCTGGGTGTCAAGCTCTCCCTAATTGAGGTATGGGCTTGCCAAGAGCTACGACTTGAGGGCGGAACAGGGGGCAAGCTATATGAACTGGGCCAATGGCCTGGCTTGTCAAGCATGTTTGCTGGGAGCCTTCATCTTCAGTTTCCCCGGCTCCAGTAGCTTGGGGTCTGGGTTTTGGGAGTCCGTCGAAGCATTGCGCGCTTGAGCCCGTGCCCGCCCAATCGCAAGGAAGTGATGGGGACGAACGTGCGCGTCAACTTTCCTACGCAAAAGGCGTGGAAGGACTGCAAAGTCGAGATCGACGAGGCTGGAGCTCCGAGACCGAAACCCCGTTCTGCTTGACTCCCAGCACCTTCAGGGCCCTTGCCGCTCAAGGCAAATGATTCTGGGAGATTCTTTTTTGAGCGATTAGTGAATCCGCAGGATGCAAGGGTCGGGTGAGCCGGAGCTTTGAGCTGCGCAAGAGTGCTTTCGGTTCTTCCACGCAGCTTGTCGAGTCACAGCCTAGTCGAACTTGGGAAGCATGGCATGTGCCCGTGAAGCAATTGTTGATGCCCAAAGTGGCGTTCGGGAGGTGGAGCGTTGTTCTGCGGAAGAGGCGGACAAATTCCTGCAGGCGCAACGCACTGAAAACTGTAGCGTGGGGTTGCACGCGCCCCTCATCGGACGGGTGCGCCCAGGCCCAGGCCAGCTCCAAGATCGTCCCGGGCGCCGTGGTGCGAGCCACTTGCAGGGATCATCGGGGCTCGCTCGGCGCACTCCTGCAAGCTCAAGGTGTTTTTTGGCCAACTGGCCATAAATTGCAGTAACGCTGTACCTAATGGCGATAATGACTGATAGCAGCGCCCAAAAGCCCAAGCTCGATCACAAGCTCCGGTTCTGAAACCAAATCCCACAGCATCCCACAGCATGCCAGCTGCAGCTTTGCGAATGCTGTTTACAGATGGCCTAACTACTATGCAAGGGGTCGGGATGGGCCCCCGCGTTTCACCCAAAAGCTGATACGAGGAGAAAGCGCCCAAAACCCCGCACATCTCCGGAAGCGCAGAAGAGGGAGAGGGATGTGGGCCCGCCGGGCCTCACACGGAATAGTACACGGTCGATCCGGCCGATGCTTCGTTCGGCCACTATGCGAGTGTTTGTAATCTCCCCCGCACCTCTCTTCTCCCCATGCTCACCTTCGGGGAATGCTGCTAAAGGCAAGTGCACGAGCGCAGGGAAATGTGGAGTTGCAGCGTGTTATTGTAGCAAAGTCCCCGCCAGAGCGAGCGGTCAAACTCGGATTTGAACCCTACATAGCCTCATACATACCTGGAAGTCCCTGCATGCGATGGGCCCGGGCCAGGCGCCACAAGCCCTCAGCAAGCTCTGCAAAGGTCCGAGGTAACATCGACGAGCCGAAGCATGGCTGGGGAAAGGTGTCCAAAGGGGAGAAAGGGCTGGCGGAAGACGCCCGGCTGTGAATGCGAGTTTGGTGCTGAGCGCTCTTTGACTCTCTGCTTTTCGGATGGGCAAGAGAGCTCGTAGATGGGGGTTCGAAGAGCTTGCTCGCTCTCTCGCCCTAGCGTTTGTTGCCTGCGTGCGCACTTGCCGAGTACGTGGACTACGAAAACGATGTGTTCATCCAGTTTCCGTCTGAGAGCAGATACTTCCCCGTCGGCGAGGCAGGGCGGGGCGGCAACCTGAAACCTAAGTTGCTGTGTGGCCTCAAGCTCTGGGCTTACTGGGCTTGTTGTAGACGCTTACTTGAGAAGCAAGTGCCGGAGAGATCAAGCAAAAAAGTCCGGCGCCAAAACCCATGAGTGAGATTGGAGTTTTGAAGCTTTGTGGTCGTGCTTTCTGGTGCCTCATGGCACTCGGGAGGTCGAGCTCTGTCCTGCAGAGGAGTCGGAGGAGTTTTTGCAGGTGCCGCAGTGTTCCATGGTGTTCCACAAGAGTTCTGAGTCATGTTTCTACACAGCTCCTTGCAAGTCCCAATGGATGCACCCATCGCTGCGTGCTGCAGTTCATCCCCAAGCTCTTCGTGGGAGCCGTGGTGCGAGCCGCTTAGAGGCATTGCATTTCTCAGTTGCTACTCGTCGGGCATGCCTCGGCTATATACACCAGGGGATGCAACCTGTGGAGTTGCACAGTGGCGCACACCGGAAGTCACAGTATATAGGGGCATCACGACAGCCAGCCCTCACAATCAGAAATATGCGTGCCACGAGCAGCGGTTTCTCTTGCTGGATTTGGCTGCAAGCAAGCGGTTTACCAGGTGCCCTGCGAGACATAAACCTATAGACTCCAACTCTTCCTTGGTGAACGCCTTCCGTCCGGTCCGGAGCCAAACAGGCCGGACCGGACAGCCAAGCCCCGGTCTAAGCTTAGCCCTGACCCCGAGGCAACTGTACTTTCCTCCTCCCCCAAGTACTTTTACGTGTTGCAATCTACATTTCTCATGCAGGCCACTCGGCATCCGAAAGGCCACCTCACAACATACAACATGCCGCTCGCCGCAAGAATCAAACTATTCAAAGCCCAGCCCATTTGCAGAGGTCCGGGGCAAGGGAGACTTGGGGCGCGTGACGGATCCCTGGCGTCGAGATTCCATGCTGAGGGATGCGCATGCTGCTTCAGCCGGTGGTTTTGGACTGCGGTACGTAGACTTTCTGCAGATATTCAAGGAATTGAGTGTGTGCAGATGACACCCAAGTACACCAAACCCGCATGGCTTCCTTTCGCAATGTGATGTGTACGCTTGTCAGGCTTGTTTTTTTTCGCGAGCTTTCAGACATGCTGTGCGCCAGAGGCGCATCATCCCAAAAACACTCAAAGCACAGGCGAGGCACAGGGGCTTTCCATTCCCCGTGTGCGAGTGGACCTTGCAGGAGGGCAGAGCCGTCACGGTCGTCCAAGCACGAGTTGTTGCAGTATGTGTGTACAAGTGCACAAGTGCAGTTTCACAAGGAGGTCAGGCTGTTCCCAGCATGAGTGTGTGCCCGCGCCCGGACCTGCTGTAAGGAAGCGGAGGGGTTCAATGTGCTGATCGACTTTCCAGCCGAAGCGGGCTGGAAAAGTCGCGTGCTGGAGGCTGGGGCTCAACACGAGAGCTGCTCATGTCTCTACATCCTCCGACGCGTAAGCTTTTTCTGAATCCCTGTGTTTACTGACTAGGAGAGTCAGTCACTTAGACCGCTAGACCCGCAGCTGCCGCCCACAAGGAGGGTTCTGAAGTCCTTGGTGGTGGATTTGCTGAAGTTTCAAGTTTCCTACGATACCTGTTGGATGGCTGCTTTTTTCGTGAATCGTGGAACCAAGGTCCAAGGTGTCTTTTCTTACTTTTTTGGGGGGGGGAAGAGGAGGGGGGGGGGGGGTGGGGGGTCCGGCTCTTCTTGCCAAGCTTCACCATGCCTCAGTTAGTGTTGGTGAGAAAATTGAGAACCGCCTGAAGATGAGAATCCCCGTCCAGTGGCCCATGGCTTCAATGCCTTGCATCGAGTTCTGAAACATAAACCCCAAGGCCTACCTGGAACTCGTCACCGACAACAACCTAAGACGTCACTCCTCAAAACGCAACACCACTCCCATGCCTTGACATGATGACTGCGATGTGGGCGGGTTCAAGCCTATCTTGGAGCTCCCCACCTGCTAAATGACTTGCTCACTCCTGAAGGCGGCGCACGTGTTCCTGTGTCGCCCGGGTCTGCTCCTGAAACGGCTGCTGGATGGCATCAGCCAACCTGCCCCAGTCCCAGTGCCTTACGGCCGTCATCAGCGCTTTGGACAAACACTGGCGTGCCACCTCTCGTGGGCATGGGGCAGCAGCGGCGCCGCGCTCCAAAGCTCGCTTCCGGCATCCACTTTCAGCCTCTCGTTTTTGGAGCGCAGGCCTCAGCAAGGAGTGCGATGCCATCATCCATGGCCACATCTCCCAGTCGGCAGCCATTGCTCTCATCACTCTGCACCGGGCTGCTCAGCAAGGTTGCTCTCGTTCTCTGCCGCGCTGCCGCTCCCGAGATAGATAGATATATATATATATACATATACATATACATATACATATACATATACATATACATGCATACATATACATACACACACACATATATCGCTGAAGCCTGCGCTGAAAGGGGGGCCAAAGGGTCGGCACACCCTAGACTCGTCGATCTGCAAAGAGTTTCCTACGAGCAGTGGGAGACTGGGCCAGAGGAGGAGGAACAGGGCTCACGGAGCGAATATCATGAGATTGAGCGCGGGTCCTCTCTGTGATATCATGACGACGTCGAAAAATGTTTTGACGTCCCCTGCCTCATTTCTCCATCTTAGACGCCAAAACCCGAGAGAACAGGGCTTAACAATTGGGAGCTCACGTACCCCTTTGAGCTTTGCAATGGTCAGTTGGGATAGAGCTTGCGTGAGCCATGTACTGTAGTCGCTCTTAGTCTTGGCATGCGACTGCACTGGGGAGGTCGAGCTCTGTTCCGCAGAAGAGTCGGAGAAGTTCTTGCAGGTGCTGCAGTGTTTCAACATGTTCAACAGCTCAGTCATGTTCAGACAGCTTCAAGCTTCAATACTGCGTGCTGCAGTCCATCCCCAAGCTCGGAGACGTAGTGCGAGCCGCTTGATGGCATTGCGGCCTGCCGCTAGCAGTGTTTGCTACCAATGCTAGCTCACATCAAAGCTGGACGTGCCACGGGGACCGGTTTTCACCATTGTGGGCTAGGTCACTCGGGGAGAAGTGTTCTGATTCCAAGCCAACTGCAAAGGAACTAGAAAGTTCTTGATTCTTTTCTCAATACAACCGCCCATGTGTCTTGGTTGATACAGCTGCAAGTGAACGTCTGAGCAGCTGCCCTGAGACATAGCCCCAGACTCCTAACCCCACCACTCTTCCTGGGCCTGCGCAGATTCGTTTCGGTCCAGAGCCGCACGGGGAGGGGCGGCCGAACCGGAAGTCCGTGAAAAGACTCGTCGTTTCCGAACAAACTTGCAACAACAAAAAATGACTTACACGATGCCTCGCATTCGCGAGCGGAGATGAAGTCTTTCTGACCCTGACCCTGTGACAAAAACGGACGCTGAACGTGGCTCGCCCAAACCCCAGTCTCTAGTTATGAGCCTAACTTGCCTAACCTGAAATCACTCTGGCCCGATGGCAACTGAACTAGAGGTTGCGTCCCAGTGTTGTGTTACATGCGTTTTGCGGACCATGCAGCATCCAAAAAGCCCGCGGCAACTGCAGCAACCCCACAGCGGAATGCCAGCTCACCGCAACAAATCGAAGCCCAGCAGCAGATCTGCAAAGGTTCGAGGCGATGTGGACGAGCCAAAGTACGGCTGGCAAAATGTGTCCAAGGGAGACTTGGGGCGAGTGGCGGATCCCTGGCTTCGAGATTTCCATGTTGAGGGCTGTGCGTAATGAATCAGACACTGAATCAGCCTACGCATTTGGCAATGAGTGTTTACAGGGGTCTGTGTCGCTGTTCTGTTGCGGGTACCAATTGAAGAAGACCCTGTCGCTTTGCACTCCCAGAACGGCTGACAGGGCAAAAACAGTTTTGAATTCTGTGTCCAGGTGACGCCCTGGTATGCCATGTGCTATCAGAAGGTTTGCGTGGCTTCCTTTCACGATGTGGTGTGAGCGAGTATCGGGCATGTTTGAGCTACTGTGTTACCAGGTATGCTTTGACGTCTAGAATCTAACAAGCAGCCGGATGCATGAGGATGTGAGAATTGTCAGCGCTTCCTGCTGTTATCTGATGCCTTCGGGAAGCCTGTGTGGGACACAGGGAATTAGTTGCAGCCAGGCCTCTATAGCACTTAGCACGACATTATTTTTGCCACTGCTGCAAAGCTGTTGTAGTGAGGAGGTGGGGGAATTAGCGCTGTCGCGGTGTTCCAAAGCCCACCTTGTGACGTACTTGGAGTTGGAGGCGCCGCATTCCAAAAAAAAACAGAGAGCACAATGAGGCATGGGGGGGGTTTCAATTCCAAGTACCATTTCTTGCAGATTAAGTTCTTCGCCTTGCTGGGACCCTGCGCAAGGAAGTGGAGGGACTCGGAGTGCGCGTCAACTTCCCGGCGCAAGCTCGCTGGAAAGGTCACGTCATGGAGGCTGGGGCTCAACACGTGAGCTACTCGTGGCCTACATGTTGCCTGCAAGCTCTTGTGACATCCAATATAAGCTCAAGCCTGAGCTCTAGAAAAAAGTTTCCCTGAGAGACTTGCTTGATGACTTTTTCGAGAAGCCGTGCTTCATCAAGGGTTGAACTATACATCGTCTTGGCAATGCAGCCGAAAACCTGGGTTTGGGCCAGACGACGCTAAATCACGCTAAATTCAACCTCTTCTGGTCCAAGCCCCCTTTGTCGAGCCGAAACCTGGGTTTGGGCCAGATGACGCTAAATATCGCTAAATTCAACCTCTTCTGGTCCAAGCCCCCTTTGTCGAGCCGAAAGCCTGGGTTTGGGCCAGATGACGCTAAATATCGCTAAATTCAACCTCTTCTGGTCCAAGCCCCCTTTGTCGAGCCGAAAGCCTGGGTTTGGGCCAGATGACGCTAAATATCGCTAAATTCAACCTCTTCTGGTCCAAGCCCCCTTTGTCGAGCCGAAAACCTGGGTTTGGGCCAGATGACGCTAAATATCGCTAAATTCAACCTCTTCTGGTCCAAGCCCCCTTTGTCGAGCCGAAAACCTGGGTTTGGGCCAGATGACGCTAAATATCGCTAAATTCAACCTCTTCTGGTCCAAGCCCCCTTTGTCGAGCCGAAAACCTGGGTTTGGGCCAGATGACGCTAAATATCGCTAAATTCAACCTCTTCTGGTCCAAGCCCCTTGTCGAGCCGAAAACTGGGTTTGGGCCAGATGACGCTAAATATCGCTAAATTCAACCTCTTCTGGTCCAAGCCCCCTTTGTCGAGCCGAAAACCTGGGTTTGGGCCAGATGACGCTAAATATCGCTAAATTCAATTCTGGTCCAAGCCCCCTTTGTCGAGCCGAAAACCTGGGTTTGGGCCAGAAAACGCTAAATATCGCTAAATTCAATCTCTTCTGGTCCAAGCCCCCTTTGTCGAGCCGAAAACCTGGGTTTGGGCCAGATAACGCTAAATTATCGCTAAATTCAACCTCTTCTGGTCCAAGCCCCCTTTGTCGAGCCGAAAACCTCGGTTTGGGCCAGATGACGCTAAATATCGCTAAATTCAACCTCGTCTGGTCCAAGCCCCCTTTGTCGAGCCGAAAGCCTGGGTTTGGGCCAGATGACGCTAAATATCGCTAAATTCAACCTCTTCTGGTCCAAGCCCCCTTTGTCGAGCCGAAAACCTGGGTTTGGGCCAGATGACGCTAAATATCGCTAAATTCAACCTCTTCTGGTCCAAGCCCCCTTTATCGAGCCGAAAACCTGGGTTTGGGCCAGATGACGCTAAATATCGCTAAATTCAACCTCTTCTGGTCCAAGCCCCCTTTGTCGAGCCGAAAACCTGGGTTTGGGCCAGATGACGCTAAATATCGCTAAATTCAACCTCTTCTGGTCCAAGCCCCCTTTGTCGAGCCGAAAGCCTGGGTTTGGGCCAGATGACGCTAAATATCGCTAAATCCAACCTCTTCTGGTCCAAGCCCCCTTTGTCGAGCCGAAAGCCTGGGTTTGGGCCAGATGACGCTAAATATCGCTAAGTTCAACCTCTTCTGGTCCAAGCCCCCTTTGTCGAGCCGAAAACCTGGGTTTGGGCCAGATGGCGCTTTGTATCGCTAATTCAACCTCTTCTGGTCCAAGCCCCTTGTCGAGCCGAAAACCTGGGTTTGGGCCAGATGACGCTAAATATCGCTAAATTCAACCTCTTCTGGTCCAAGCCCCCTTCGTCGAGCCGAAAACCTGGGTTTGGGCCAGATGGCGCTAAATATCGCTAAATTCAACCTCTTCTGGTCCAAGCCCCCTTTGTCGAGCCGAAAACCTGGGTTTGGGGCAGAGGACGCTAAATTCGACCTCTTCTTGGACGAGCCGAAAACCTGGGCCAGATGACGCTAGATTCAACTTCTTCTGGTCCGCAGCCCCCTTTGTCGAGCCGAAAACCTGGGTTTGGGCCAGAGGACGCTAAATTCGACCTCTTCTTGGACGAGCTGAAAACCTGGGCCAGATGACGCTAGATTCAACTTCTTCTGGTCCGCAGCCCCCTTTGTCGAGCCGAAAACCTGGGTTGGGCCAGATGACGCTAAATATCGCTAAATTCAATCTCTTCTGGTCCAAGCCCCCTTTGTCGAGCCGAAAACCTGGGTTTGGGCCAGATAACGCTAAATATCGCTAAATTCAACCTCTTCTGGTCCAAGCCCCCCGTAAACCTTGGTTTGGGCCAGAGGACGCTAAATTCGACCTCTTCTGGTCCAAGCCCCCTTTGTCGAGCCGAATACTTGGGTTTGGGCCAGATGACGCTGAATGCGACCTCTTCTGGTCCAAGCCCCCTTTGTCGAGCCGAAAACCTGGGTTTGGGCCAGAGGACGCTAAATTCGACCTCTTCTGGTTTAAGCCCCCTTTGTCAAGCCGAAATGGGTTTGGGCCAGAGGTCTTCTGGTCCCTTTGTTTCGACCTCTTCTGGTCCAAGCATTTGTCGAGCCGAAAACTTGGGTTTGGGCCAGATGACGCTAAATGCGACCTCTTCTCGTCCAAGCCCCTTTGTCGAGCCGAAAACGTGTGCCACATGACGCCAAATTCAACTTCTTCTGGTCCAGGCCCCCTTTGTCGAGCCGAAAACCTGGGTTTGGGCCAGATGACGCTAAATATCGCTAAATTCGACCTCTTCTGGTCCAAACCCCCTTTGTCGAGCCGCAAGCTTGGGTTTGGGCCAGATGATAAACGCGACCTCTTCTGGTCCAAGCCCCCTTTGTCGAGCCGAAAACTTGGGTTGGGCCAGATGACGCCAAATTCAATCTCTTCTGGTCCAAGCCCCCTTGTCGAGCCGAAAACCTGGGTTTGGGCCAGGTAACGCTAAATATCGCTAAATTCAACCTCTTCTGGTCCAAGCCCCCTTTGTCGAGCCGAAAACCTGGGTTGGGGCCAGATGACGCTAAATACCGCTAAATTCAACCTCTTGTGGTCCAAGCCTGTCGAGCCGAAAACCTGGGTTTGGGCCAGATGACGCTAAATATCGCTAAATTCAACCTCTTTAGGTCCAAGCCCCCTTTGTCGAGCCGAAAACCTGGGTTTGGGCCAGATGACGCTAAATATCGCTAAATTCAACCTCTTCTGGTCCAAGCCCCTTGTCGAGCCGAACACCTGGGTTTGGGCCAGATGACGCTAAATATCGCTACATTCAACCTCTTCTGGTCCAAGCCCCTTGTCGAGCCGAAAACCTGGGTTTGGGCCAGATGACGCTAAATATCGCTAAATTCAACCTCTTCTGGTCCAAGCCCCCTTTGTCGCGCCGAAAACCTGGGTTTCGGCCAGAGGATGCTAAATTCAACCTTTTCTTGTCCAAGCCCCCGTTGTCGAGCCTTGTCAGCAAAATTCTACTTCTTCTGGCAGCCCCTTTGTCGAGCCGAAAGCCTGGGTTTGGGCCAGGTGAATGAAAGCTTCTACCTCTTCTGGCACGAACCCTCTTTGTCGAGCCGAAGCCCGGGGGTTGGGTCAGATGCCCTCTGTCGAGCCGAAAAACCTGAGTTTGGGCCAGATGTTTCGTGTTGAAGCCCAGCAGCTGATCCCGTGCTTGAGGAGCGTTCAAGAGCGATGACAGTTGCGCATTTCGCGAAGCAAGACATCCACAAGCGACGACAGTCACGCACTTCGTAAGGAAGGACTCCCAAAACCGATGACAGCTACGCATTTCGCGATCCCGTGCTTGAGGAATGCATCCATGTCAAGAAGCGTTCTTTAATGAATAGTTCTTTGATTGGAGAAGCAGTTTTGCAGGGAGTGTTACCTGCTTGTGAGCACCAGAAGAAAGTTTTTTGTTTGGAAAAAGTTTTTTGATGGGTTTCCCGATGCCAGTGCGGGAGGAATCCAGTGTTGTTGGAAAGTGTTGCTGGAAAAGAGGTGGGAGCCACAAGCTGTCACACCCGGATCATTCCGGATCGTCCCGGATCCCAAGGCTAGAAGTCCCTGCGAGCTCCATGGGCCTTTTTTTTGATCCTCAGACCCTTACAGACTCGCCTCCTTGCAAGGTTCTATGAGTCTTGGGGGGTGGTCGGTTGGGGGTTTGATGGGTTCGCGTTGGCCAGTGTCTTCACTTGTTGCAATTTGTCTCCCGTCATGTTGGATGTTGTCCATTCATGCTGGATGGGTCTTCCGGGTTTGCGGTGGCTGGGGTCTCCTCTTGAGCAGCCCCGTGCACCCGCACCTTCCACCGAGGCTTGTAGAACATGTAGAACAATGTTCTTGAAAAGGCCTCTTCTGGGTCCCTATAAGCAAGGGACGGGTTTCCTTGCAGAGGGCTTCCAGTGCGGGAGGAAGCCAGTGTTGTTGGAAAAGCTGGGAGGTGCAAGCTGTCACAGGGCTCTCTCGACCTTATAGACTTGCAGAGTTCTACCAGCTTTGGCGGTGGTCGGTTGGGGTAGAGCTTGGGGTTGTGTAGTCGCTCTTTCTGGCACTTTGGTGCAAGAGGTTGCCGTGCGGCGTTCATACATCACTGCACCCTGGAGGTGGAGCCTTGTTCTACAGAGGAGTCGGAGGAATTTTTGCAGGTGCCCACAGTGTTCCGCAAAGCTCTGTCATGTTCAGACAGCTCCAAGCACCAATGAAACCATCCATCGCCTTACGCTGCAGTCCATCCCCAAGCTCTTCGTGGGAGCCGTGGTGCGAGCCGCTTATTTGCAACTGCGGCAACTGTGTTTCGGGATGCCACCGACAGACTACTGTGGCCAGGAGTCTGGACGGAACGTTTTTGCGCTCGTAATGCATCTTTCATGCTGCAATGAGCTCAGAAAGGTATAGAAGCCCCAAGAGATTGCAGCAACCTCACAAGTCTGTCGGCTCGCCGCAAGAAACAAAGCCAAGCTGCAAACCTGCAAAGGTCCGGGGCAACGTCGACGAGACGAGGCACTGGCGGAACGTCTCCAAGGGAGATTTGGGGCGCGTGACGGATCCCTGGCTTCGAGATTCCGTGCCGAGGGGTATGCGTTGTGCTCCAGCTTGCGGATTTGCGTGTGTCCCGCTGCGCTCCCAGAATGCCGGGCTGCTTGCAATGGACTTTAGCCGAACCTTTGCTGACTTGACGTTATGTAATTGAGTCCCCAGGTATCAGCAGGTTTGGGTTACGTAGTTGCCTTTCGCAATGCGATGTGATGCGCATGCCTGTCGGGCATGAGCTTCAGACATGCTTTGACATGAAGAACCTATAGAAAGCAGTGGGATTTCAATGTGGTGCAGAAAGCACACAGCGCTTCCTGCCGTTTGCTGTTCAGTTGGGAAGCCTGCGCGGGAAGCAAAGCTTCTAGCATCCGAATGTGCTGAAACGACAGATTTCCCTGAGGTCACATGTTTCACTGTCTCTCCAGTATCCTTGATCTCTTTCCGTGAACAAGACTCCAGTCACGACTGCCTCCGCTGCTTTGGCGAGGGGAACCACTGTTGACAGCAATGCTTGGATTCGGGATGCGCATCACTCCGCAACCCCAAGCCGCCCCAGCCTGTGTAAGGAAGTGAAAGGGCTCAACGTGTGGATCAACTTTCCGGCGCGATGGGGCTGGAAAGGAGAGGTCGATGAGGCTGGGCAACTGAGCCTCCTTGCAACCATGCAGTACTGTATAGCCCGGCATCAAGGCGCACAGGTCCTGAAAAGCCTGGTCGGTTGGGAAAGAGTTGGAGGGAGAGCAGTTATAGCCATAGCTACTCTAGTGCTGGTTCTTGCCCGCACTCTTTGGAGATGTGTGAGGTCCAGCTCTGCTCCGCAGAAGAGTCGGAGGAGTTTCTGGAGGCTCCACGCTGTGCGAAGTCGTGCTTGTGATGCCCGACCTGGATGGGATATGTCCTCCTCATAATCCCCATCTAGTCAACCCCATAAAGGGCCTTTTTAAAGAGGTTATAGGGTCGAATAGCCCATCCTGCAGGGCAGATGCACCCATTGTCTCAAAGCATCTGGAGCGCGAGCGCTTGCTTCAACCAGAAAGGCTTGGGCGGTTCTCTTCCCTGGCTTCGAAGAAGCCGTGCGGCTGCTGGAGTCCAGGCCAGGGGCCAAGTAGAGGAAGTCTCGTTTGAAGATGGTGTCCCCCCCCCCCCCTTCTCTCACGCCCACTCAATTTTCCGAGTTGCTTCAAAGTTGAGAACACGACGCAGGTTTTGTGTCGTTTGCGCAAGGGGTTCTTCAGCTGAATGTCGATGTCAATGTGAAAAGTTTGCATGCGAAAGGGAAAGGCGCGAACGAACCACTCTTGCTGCCCACAATCCTGAGGCACATCGAAGCGCATATTTTCTCTGAGTGGGCATTTCCCTGGAGCTTGGCGGAGGTCCCTGGAGCTCGACGAGGAGGCCATAATCCAGAAGGCGGCGGAGCGCCGCGCCGAGGCCCCTCTCCCCTGAAGCCGTCCCTCCCCACTGCTCACCCCTTTTCATTTTGCTTTTCTTCTCGGAGGCGGCGCTGAAGCTTTCAGCTCTGGAGGCCCTGGCACCTTGGCCGGGCCTGTGAGCAGCGCCCTGCGCAAGGCACGCGGTGCACACTTGCCGCCGACCCCTCCTTAGAACCTTGTATAAAAAGCACCAACAGGCAAGCAGCTTGGGATTTTATGCCCCCGAACACACTCACCCCTGCCAGGCGGAGGCCAAACCGATGGCGGAGTGCTCAGCGACCCTGGATCCCGTCCTTCGGCTCGTAGCTTTCAAGAGCTCCAGGCCTTCAGGGAGGTTTCTAAATGTTGCCTCGGGTCTGAGGGTTCCGGTTATCGGCCTGTGGAGCTGCTGGGGAACGTTGCAAACCACAGCGCCGGAAATGAATGGCGTCGCACTCTATATGGCCGTTATCTACATGCCGACCACCTGCATGTTGCATGGGTTGGTTTTGGTGAACACTGCTCAACCCTGTCAGTGCGGGATGCTTGCTGGAACCCAGGCACAGACCACGCTGAAAGAGGACACCAAAAGTGGGATCGTGTGTGTGTGAGTACTTGTCGCATGCTGGTTTCTCGAGAGAGCTTTGCCATGCCAGTGTGGCCGAACATGCTCCGTCGACTCACTTTGCTGTGAATGCTTTTGGTGTGCATCCCGCCGCTGCAGGAAGTGAACAGGCTTTCAGAGGACAGGTTTGGGTGACTTGCTGGCGATGTACCTGCGTCCTCTCCCACCGACATTTTCAGCATGGAGGGAATTTCAGGCAAAGTGGTTGATGTCTGGCTTTGTTGACTCAGGTTCTCGCAAATCATATGGGGTGACACGCTTGCATCTTTGTGTTGAAAAGTGGAGCAGACGCAAAGAGATCGGCCGCAGTGAAAAGCACGGAAGGCCTCTTGCTTGAGGGGTACCGTAACACGGCGACAGTACTAGTCATAGTCATAGGATAGTCAGGCATTTGAATGTTTTCAACATAGGTTCTGAGAACACGCATAGATAAATATGAGAATAGTTTTGCCAACGCATAATCGTCACTGTCAGAGGGAGAGGGAGAGTAAGAGTTGTTGTTTAACTACCAAGACTCCTCCTTCCAAGCCGCCTTGAAGGAGCTCGCCACGCTTAAGGCCGAGTTTGAGCAGCTGCAGAAGCAGGGCGGAGGGAAAGCAGAGGACGGGGCCGTGCTCTGTACAACGACCACGCTACTGCAACAGAACTACAACCATTCACCAAGATACGACATCATGCTACATTCTGAGCCTGCCGGGATTGCGCGATTCCTGTTTTGAGTGACAAATGCACGGAGTAAGTGCTTGTAGGCAGCGTAGTCCAAACTTCTTGAGCGGCCTATTGCCACTGTTGCTTCAAGCATCACAAAAGCCGCTTGAGGCTGCATCTGACGATGACCGCAGTCAGTCCTGGGATTCGACACATTTAACTTGGCAGAGTCTTGCCACTCTCAACCGTCAGATGAAATGCCAGTTGAAGGATGCGATATATGCAGCCTTCCTTCTACGCAACGACACCAGCCCTATATCAGCGCAGACCCGAAACCCCTATAGCGCCTATAAAACGTATCAAAGCCCTGCAGGGCTCCGAAGAGAATAACGTGCAGACCACCGGTCAGAAGGCTCTTCTGTGCTGTGCTTTGTGGGGAAAAGGGCTTTGCAGCCAACTCCGAGGACCTAAGCTTGTCTGACATTTTTGTAGAACTGCACAATGAACCTGTTCTCCAATCAGCTTGTGTAGTTTGTCGGTTGAGCGAATCTCGTGAAAATTCTTAGTCTCGCTCACTTTGCGAGGTCTCGCAGACCGACATTGTAGCAACGGGTAGCAAGACCAGAATCCAGATGCTGAGATTCATGTTTTTTTTTTTTTTTTGTGTGGCGCGTGCGGCTCCGTTACTCCCTTGTCCGCATGCTCCAGGCAAGCACTGGCAACGTGGCCCTCGGCGGCTGGACGCGCTTGATGGCTCTACGGGAGATGGCGGGAGATGCAGATGATGTAGCCCCGGATGCAGCCCCAACTGCAATTGGAGACCCCTTTTTGTATTGGGCAAACTTCTTGTTGGCCTTTGAGCCTGACTGCCAGCTGCGAGGTCTTCGGCGCTGACGAGTGCCTGTGCGATGCCGGGCCACTGGGCCTACACTCGGAAAGTCGGTGGTGTGTGTTGCGGCATGTTGCTCATCGATAGTGTACACATCTGTCGCCAATGACCGTGTCGTGCAGACTTCGGTGCACTTGGAACTGACGTGCGCAGGTGAAGCTGTCAAGCCCTTGACCGCGCCCCTGAAAGCTCTTGGAACCCATCACAGTGTTTTGCTGCAGTTTACTCCGGTCCACGATACAGAAGCTGTTTGTATACCGTAGAAATGTGATAGTATGCTGTAGCCTTCGTTTATTGAGGCCTTTCATCCGTAGGCGATGACTGTAGGTGGGTCCCAGCAGCGACGCAGGAAATATGGGGCGAGCGACGTCCAGCTAGAGATGTACTTCTCATAGGATATGAAGCCGGAGGGCCTGCAGAAAGACAAGGACGCCTCTAAAGACACGCATCCGAACTTTAGCGGCAACCCAGTCTGTTGTAGCTTTCGCCAAGCGAAAGGGCTGGTCGACCACCTGCATTGCCAAAGACGCACAGAATCGTGGCAGACCGAAACAGGCACAATTAACCTTAGAAAAGTATTATCTGGCAGGCTTTGGCAGGGGCGCGTGAAACACGTGCACCTGCTCGACATTCTTTTGCTTATATCGCATGTGCGCAAGACGCGCGGTGCGCCGAATGGGAGATAATTGACACTCCGGGAACAGTCGCCTCCCCAGCCTCTCAGAGGCCCGACGCAGCCTTGGGACTGCAGAGCAGCAGCACGCTCGAGCGCAGCTTCACTCGTAGCTTTGATCGAGCGCGCAGTGAAAACAGTTGCAAGGTGCTGATGGACTGCATCCCCTACAAATGTCCAGAAAACTGTATCTCTGTTGGACATGTGAGTTTTCCCAATTGAGACACATCTTTGCAGAGGTCCCCCTTACACAGGTCCCTGAAACGATCATTGATTACTGCAGGTGCCGCATAGGTCCCCTGAATGGGTGAGGATGGATAGATCCATTTTGCGCCAGTCCTCTGGTGGGAGACAGGGCCCTGACAAGGTCGCCATGCGCACGTGTGGAGCGGTCCATTTGCGCAGGCCCCGCGAAAACAGGTGCTTTGACAAGGTGACCCTCTTGCCCACAACTCGAGGGAGGCTGGCAAGGTCGGCTTTGTTTTTCACTCCAGCCCCTCGCAGGTTCCCCGCAGGTGAATCTGGAGCGGTACATGTGCGTAGGTCCCCCCAGCACCGGTCCCTGCCTGTGCTCCGTTTTCTGGCGAGGCTCTAGCTCGAATGCGGGGCTACGACTTCTTCAATTCTTAACCATTATCTATTCGGAGAATTCTTCAATTCTTAACTATCTATTCGAAGAATACTTTAAGTGGATCTGTTTTTGAACTGCTGGACCGCGGCGGAGCAGATGATTGGGCTTGTTTGCTTTTTGCTACCTCAACAACAGAAGAACACACTACCAGAACATGTTCGGGTCGGTCCTTGGCACCTACCAGACATACCTTGGGATGTTCACCCTTATACTAAGAGTCCTTAAAAAGGAATAATAGCCCCCCCCCAGGTAGAATCCCTCTTCAGGACTCTCAGAAAAAGGGTGAGAATCGAAAGACATACCCATTGCAACGACAGCCTCCCGACTTTGCTGCAGCGTTTTAAGATCGTAGCGAAAACCTTCGGCCCCGATCTTCGAAGCCTCCATGGCTTTGCTGCTGGGCACAGTCAGTGGAGTGCTTTGCTGGGTGGTTCCGCCTGCCGCCTTTTGGGCTTTGGGTCTGACTTTCTGCCTTTGGCGGAAGTTGTCCGAAGATCGGGAGTTCCCAGCTTCCAGCAGATGAGGGAATTAGGGCCCTGTTCAATCCCTTGCAGGGTATATATAGGGCCCTCATTGCCTCATTCCCTACTAAGAACCCGGGGAAGGTCTTGCGGGTGTCCACCTTGAAGGAATCTCCATGTCTATGTCAACCTGACGTCAGGCCATGGAAGCATGGCCTGGTCCACTCGACGCAGGCCCGCACACGATTTTTTTAAAGGGTAAGTTTAGGGTTTGGGGCTTAGGGTTTAGGAGTGTTTTTGTTTGTTTCATTATGCCCAGCATGTCAGTTTGGAGCTTGCCCAGGTTCAAGGTGTGCAAATGGCACTATTGTTGGTCTCAGGGAAGGCTGTGATGTCAACCCCTATACGGAGTATGTCTAGGACGCGAAGTTCTGCTATGTGCAGCGTACAGTAGATGCCGAATCTTCACACTTGCCGGAGTTGACTGATTGTTTAGACAAGCATCTTCTTCGCAAATTTCTTCTGTTTCCTGCTTTGGGATCTTGAATCTGCTTGGTCCAAGCCATAGAAAACACGTGTTTGTTCTCGGACATGGCTAGTCAAGCCACCTGGCACAAACATCCTAAAGCCCAAGCCCGAAGAACCCTAAACCCTAAACCTCATAAACCCTACAATACACCCTAAACCCTAAACCCTAAACCCTAAACCCTAAACCCTGAAAACCCTAAACCCTAAACCTTCAGGTCTTCGTGCGATTGCTGCTCAGCCTGGCTGTCTCCCATGCCATAGCGTGCTGGGCTCAAGCTATCATAGAAAATTGGGGGATTTTCTCCGAAGTCGGGGGTACTTTTTTTTTTTTTTTTTTTTTTTTTTTTTGGGGGGGGGGGGGGTTAGGGTTTTGGGGTTTGGGGTTTAGGGTGTAGGGTTTAGGGTCATTCCTGTAGGGGCCTGAAGCCCATTTGTTCATCTTAGGCAGATCTCTCTGAACCAAAATGGACATGCGTGGTGCGAGTCCCGATGGGTGTAATCCGCGTTGGGTTTACTAATGGTGTGCACTCCCAATATACTTCTCCAGCATCCTCGACATCTCTGCGGTGCAACATATTAAGATTTTCCCCTTTCTACTAACTTTTTGATAGGATTTTTTGTTGGGGAGTATAATCCCTAGAAAGGACTGTTAGTACAAGAGGGCATATCCCAAGTGCAATACTTTCTCATGTTTCGCGCATGGCATCTCCAAGTCATGGCTGCATCCCTGCGCTGCAATGTAGAACTTTCCCATAGCGCCTCGTATACTAAACGGTGCCTTTGGTACACCCTGCGCGTGGTATATCAACTTTATTTCATCTGTAGTGTTTTTAGTATGTTCGTGTACATGCTCAAGCCCTTGCCGCATTGCACAGCTCGTGTAAACAAGCGTCTGCGGCCAAGCGCAAAGACTGAGTATCACGGCTGTACAGCACTCCAGCTGAAGACGCGCACTCACCAGGCGTGAAGTTTGCGATGACATCTCGATGCTGCAGCAGTCGATGCCCCAACCTGAGGGAGGAATGGTTGTTTGCTGATGTTTGCTGTCAACAGTATAATCCCAATGCCAAGCAAGGCAGTAAATGCTTGGTTTCCAGTTGTTTCCAGATGGGAGTTTACGACGAAAATAAGGGACCCCAAAAAACCGACCCCAAAAAGCAGGATTCCCTTATCCTAAGAAGCAGAGAAGCTTGCTTGCTTAGATGCATTGCGATGTTCGTTGCTATTCGATCACAAGTGTCAGAATTGGGAAGTCGGCCCTGCTATGTCCTTCATTAATTCCCTCAAGGGACTAAAGGAGGGACCCTTATCAGGGACCTTAAGTAGGTGTTATTTAGGGGCTACTTAGGTACTCCTGCTACCCCTTAATTCCCCATTCTGGTACAACGCCTCTTCCGCAAAAAACACTAAGGTACAAGCCATCAGATGTGCAACCTTGAAGCATTAGCCACTACTGCAGCGTGTTTCTGATGGGTTTGGGCTCTAGGCAAGGTGATCAATCCTTCATGATTCGTGATGCCGTTTCGAAATAGATTCACACCCATTCGATGCTCGGTATAGTTCTTGTGGTGATTCCTACACACTTGTCGCGGAATCTAATGTGTTCTTCACGAAGAATCGCCACATCTTGGCAGGATTAAGCTGTGGTACATTTTTAGGCCACTACTATCAACTTTCGGGCTGAACTGGATCTTGGCAGCCTGTGACCTTAAACGCAGGATCGTAGGGGTTTAAGGGTTCAGGGTTTGGGGGTGTAGGGTTGTTTTGTCCCCCGCATGGCTGGCGCACCCTTACATGCCTTGTCACCAACAGAACAAGAGATAAGCAAGCAGCATCCAACAGGACAGCTTGCTTTGCAAACAGTCACTACGCCTAAGCTTGCCCTGCTTCTAGATTCCTACTCAGCAGTGTGTGTTCCAGCAAACAAGAAATACCCCAACCGCAGCCGGTTTAGGGTTTAGGGTGCTGGACAGTCCTATCTGTCTCGCACGGTGGGGGTGGGCATCGGTAGTATCTTTTGGTTCTCGAGTCGGGCATAACATACTGTACCAGACTGTTTCTACACCATGCCAGATGGTCGAGAAGAACCTTTAAATGAAATGTATCTACCCGTGTGTCTCCCAAACAAGAACCCAGGACTTTCTACAGGGATTCTGCGCAGGTTGGCTAAAAACCATGTTTCGGAAAACAATCGGGGGAACTTTGTGTGGACCTTTGCATCTAGCGGGGGTGCCCCATAGGCTCCTTTGTACGGAGTTGGTGGGCGTGCTTTTGCGAGATTCCTCGGCTTGCGCAAGCTGTATCAAGACAAGGCAGTCGGAACGAAAATGCCGAGATACTGACTGGGATCCGACTTTGCGCAAACAAGCCGTTCAAAGGTCTCGGAAGAGAAATCGGATCATTCGGCACATGTATACTCTCGACACTTCACCGTACATTTGAGGCCTTTGGCCTTGATGGCTACAGCCACGGAGGCACCAACGACGACCACCGCGCCCAAGAAGCACCTAGTAGTTGAAGTCTGTAGTTTTTCGGAGGGTGTATATACTAGTCGTAGTAGGAATGGTAGGAGTAGAACTAGTAACTAGTAGAGCTGTTCGGGCTGGAAGCAGGGAGGAAACCATCCCGAAGAAAGTGTCTGCTTCTCCTTCTCGTCTCATAAGTGCTCGCAGTAGAGCTGTCCCATGAGGGGGGAAGGACAGGGGTACCCATATTCATCAAATTTCCAGCCGTTTCGACTTCGCTGGCAGGTACGGCATCCTTGTTTTCGTACAAAGGTTTTACGATGTCCTTCCCAAACGCATGCGGGTACTGACTGCTATTGCAGCCCTGACAAATCAATTCTGGCATCCTCCCAACCTCATACGTTTAACTCTAGCAATGCCCACATACATATATTTTATTTATAGATGACGTCCATTTTCTAACGTTCTTCTTGCGAACCGGCATCCAACCACAGGAGACACTGTAAATGTGACGGCATTCGTGACATGGCAAAACACTGTTTCTGTGTATCGACTACCAGGACAGGGTCGTTTGCGGACCCCCTAAACCCCAAAAGGTGCCTAAATCCTAAGCCCTAAACCCTAAGCCATAAGCCCTAAACCCTAACCCTTGATTCCGGATATGAGTCCTGACAAGCACCGGATGGCACCTTTGGGACACAAACGAAAATCCTCCCAGCTCTGGAGTGTTGCTCGAAGTCACTGCTTCCTGCGCTGCAGGAAGCTCCCGTCTTAACTCCTCCTCCTCCACCCAAAGTGCGGGCCTCGGAGTGGTGCATAATATTTGCAGAGTTTTTTGTTTAGATATGTTTGTTTATTTATTTATTTATATATGTATTTATATGTAACTCTTCTATACTGTACTATACCAGACTATTCTATACCTACTGTACTATAGCTGATGAATCTGTACCAATTTATATCTATATACACATATACATATATACACATTCATGTATATTTATATTTACTTACTATTCTTTGTGCCCAAGAGGTTTAGGGTTTGGGGTTTGGGGTGTAGGGCTTGAGGTTCAGGGTTTAGGGTTTGAGGTTTAGGGTGTATAGGGTTTGGGGTAAAGTGTGGCTGCAACAGACGGGTCATCACGTGCATCAGGATAGGGGCGACTGCTACCCTGGAACAAGTACGAGGATACGGAGAGTCTAAGGTCTAGCACTACGGCTTAAGTAGTTCTACGGCCTGAACCTGGAATTCTCAAAAGAATGGGAGGCGACGAGAGTCAACGTTGTCGGTGTGACCGGCATCATCGCCTCGTTCGACGCAGAAACCAAGGACGGAAAGGTTGTCAACATGTGCAGCACATGATGTTTTCGCTTACAGCTCAACCATACTGTAAGGCAGCTTTGCGCTGCATAACCATGCTTTTGTGTACCTTTTCTGTGCAACCATAGCGAACCGTAGCTGTGCTTATTTCTGTAGGAGTATGTACAACCATGCCAAAGCTGAGTTTTTCCTACAGTAAACTGCGCACTGGAGGGTTCCCTTGCGACTCAGTGGTTCAAGGGTCTGAAGGCAAGGAGTAGGAGTAGGGCCACACCATATAGGCAGGAGATACTGCAGGCAGCCACAGTTAGAATCACAGAAGCGCCCTGAAATCAGATGCGGATACCCTCTTCGTCTCAGCTGTTCCTGGTCGCTGCTTTCTTTTACGCGCCGCTGTGCCCCGCATCCGCAAGCTAGGCTTTCCGACCCTTGCCATCGGGGCGTGCCCCTCATGCACTTTCTGGCAACTCAGACGCTTGAATGAGCCCAGTAAAGTACAGTGGGCTCGTGTTTTTCCTTGTTTGGACGTATAATGGCGTCAACCACTGGCAGAAAAGGCAGCGCATGTCATGTATATGGTGCCCTGGAGGACGGCACGATCAACAAGGTGACAGAGATTTGCAAAGCCCGGGGGTTCATTGAGAGTGGCGCGCTTGGCACAGGAGTATGAAATGAGGACGGGGGGGGCTTTCTGAGATTTAGATGGAGCAGTGCAGGGATTACAGGGAAACTTATTCTGTCCTGGAGTCTAGCTCCGTGTGGCATTTATGGCACTGTTATTGACATCCCAGTTTCCGAACAGCGCTACACAGTGCCATGTAGGGAGTGTATACCCTGAGCACTCAAGCCTGAAAGCTGATGGGTGCGCGAAAGATGCGAGAACCACGATGCAACACCCTGGGGGTGGGGGGTATGTATGTATGTGTGTATGTATGTATGTATGTATGTATGTATGTATGTATGTATGTATGTATGTATGTATGTATGTATGTATGTATGTATGTATGTATGTATGTATGTATGTATGTATGTGTGGGGGCTTGGGGGGCCTGGGGGGGGGGGGGGGATGCGCATGTGAGAGAAGGAAGAAGCAAAAATGTGGGCGGTTTTGCGGGGTGCCGATCTGGTGTTTCACTTGACCCGTACGGTCTCCCTAAACCCTAAACCCTACACAGAATCCTTGCCTGCTTGAGCGAGTGCGAGAGTCGAAGCCCTAAACCACTGACAGATGCGAAAACGGCACACTGGGGGGGGGGGGAGTGGCATGCTGTTGGGGGATTGGGTCTTCTTGTTCTGGGGCTCCCAGAAATGTCTGCACTCCCATGCTGGTTTGCGAACAAAGTTCCGTATGTTGGCACGTTGGCAGATGCTGACTGCTACCATTGAACCACAGCATGTGAATCACTGTTGGCTAGCAGGGAATAGGGGAATGAGGTACCCTGTAGAATCCCTTAAAGAGTATATACAGAGCCCTAATTCCCTCATTCCCTGCGGACCAACAGTAAGGAATGGGATCTGCTCAGGGGGATGGGCCTGACCCAAAGGAGAGACAAATAGTATTCCCTTGTAGTAAGGACCCCAATAAGGTAGCTGTTTCCGGAAACCCATATGTAGTGGAGATGACGGGAGCTGTCCCAGACACGCATTGCTCGAGTCGATCAGCGCCTGTGTGCCTAAGGAATGCAAGACGTGCAACCAGAACTGGCCTTCAGCAACGATGTGTTCTTTTTATTGGTGATGTTTGTATCGCTGCAGAATATCTCAATCCCACAAGCGCATTTCACAAACAGCTGTTTGATGTAGCATAGTCTAGTACAGTGAAGTATAGTATAGTTTCGTGTCGTAAATCTGTTGCGACACAGTATGATATAGCAGGGTAGAGTATGACCTAGTATGATATAGTATGATAGAGTAGGGTATAATATGGTCTAGTAAAGTAAAAGGACTGCAGTCTTGTACACTGTAGCACCTCGCAGATCGTGCTACTGCATAAAAGGTGATCCACCTACACAGGCGGATTGCTGCTTGCAGTTCAAGCAGCCGAGCCCTCGCGGAGGCCAAGTGGTTCGATTGGTGCTATTGCTAGAAACAGTAGAACACTATCACACCACCACTGGATGAGTGGGGACCCCCGAGGATGATAGCAGAAGGTTGCGTAGTGAAGCCTGTTTCGGCACGCCGAAGACAACAATTCGTTTCGAGTAGCGCTGCAGGAGCACCTGTGCTTGTGGACTGGCCTCGTTGCTTGAAGCCCCAAATACCTTGGTACTTCAAGCCCAGCAAAACCCCCCCTCAAAAAGTAACATGAGGCTCGTTGCGGACGTGTTCGGCAAGTGGTTTTGCTGGTCAGCTTCGACCGAGAAGCCATGGGACGTTAAGGCGACTCAGCCAGGTACTCCCGCATGCTCGCAGGTGGGCACATCGTGTGTGCCTTCCGGGCTTCGGGGGTCCGGAGGTGTAGGGTTTGGGTTTTGGGGGGGTATTGGGGGGGTATTTGGGGTTTAGGGCATTATAAGGTTTGGGGGGGTTTTGGGAAATTACTGTAGGGTTTGGAGTTTAGGGTTTTTGCTTATAGTAGGCCTGCCTGCAGGACACACTGACAGCGCTGTCGCTGCTCTGCTCATGTGCCCTCTTCGCTTGGATCGCCGTCGCCCTGATACGCCACTTCGACGACCCCAAGTGGCCGATCACTTCGGTGAACATGTTCCTGCGGGGTTATTTAAGGGTTTAGGGTTTAGGGTTTACAATGGTTTACAAGGGCTTACAAGGGTTTACAAGGGTTTACAAGGGTTTACAAGGGCTTACAAGGGTGTACAAGGGTTTACAAGGGCTTACAAGGGTGTACAAGGGTGTACAAGGGTTTACAAGGGTGTACGAGGGTGTACGAGGGTGTACAAGGGTTTAGGGTTTAGGGTTTTTACATGCTGCAACCTTTTTTTTGGCAAAGCAAAGGCATCTGAGGTAGGAGTAGTGCCACAGGGCACGGTGACATGCACGCGCAGCGCAGGTTCTCCATGCTCTGCGGCAACATGGACTGCGACGAGAGCTTTCGAGCCAGCACCTACAATGTGCCCAGGTGGTGCGCAGTTGCCTTGAGTCTGGCAGGCACATCCATGGTCCTTGCAAGGCCACCCAAGAAGGCGAAGAAATAGTCTGACGCCGAGATGCCTCGATGACCTTTTGATCGAGTACAGCTCTGGAGAGTTGCAGGTTTCTCAGCGGTTCTTCTTTATGTTTCTCCGGCTCCTTGCAGCCCAGCGGGGCCGAAGCGTCGGTTGTGAAATCCCCACGTCCTAACCTTAAACCCTAAACCCTAAACCCTGAACCCTATAAACCCTAAACCCTAAACCCTAAACCCTAAACCCTAAACCCTAAACCCTAAACCCTAAACCCTAAACCCTAAACCCTAAACCCTAAACCCTAAACCCTAAACCCTAAACCCAACCCTCAACGAAGTCCCACTGGAGTTCGGAGGAGTCCTCAAAGAGGACAGTCCCTCTTCTGCAAGGTGACTTTCGGGCCCTACTGCCCGCCACGTATAAAGAAAAGGCTATGAGATGCAGCTTTCTTATGTTACACGGAGTTTTTTTTTTTTTTTTTTGGGGGGGGGGGGGCAGATCTGCTGGGCTGCTGGGCTGCCTGTATTGATGTCTTGCTGTCTCGCCCTTGGCCTGCCCCATCGATTACACTCTTGCCTCGACTAGGCTGAGTCAAAATAGTACCCATTTATGGTTCCTTTATACTCCAAGCCAGAAGTCAAGGCTTCCAAAGGCCTCAGCAGTATACCCGAACTGCTCAAGCCCGGTGGCATAGCGCGTCCTTTATACTTGTACTAGAATAGCCCCCAAAACCCTGCTCTAATTGCCACAGTCGCATGGAAGCAAGCTGAGGGCACCAGGGTTCAAGATGTTGGCTTAGACAAGCATCTTGGCGGGGATCCAGATTTCAAGATGGGGTCTCGTCCGCTTCCATACTGTTTTTGGCTGTCACGGTCTCCTCCGCTTCTACCGTTGTTGGCTGTTTTTTGGCTGTCACGGTCTCGTCCGCTTCTACTGTTTTTTGGCTGTCACGGTCTCGTCCGCTACTGTTTTGGGCTGTCACGGTCTCGTCCGCTTCTACTGTTTTGGCTGTCACGGTCTCGACTCACAGCCAGCTTCGCCAGCTCGGGAACGGCAGCCATCGCATCCCACGCAAGGCAAACTCTCTAGCTCAACCATCTCCTGAGCTATGACCAAGTTGTTCCAGCAAGCATCTTGCCATTACGAATATGCAGCCTCTACACGAATGCTTTTGGAACCATGGCACACGCCAAAAGCCAAACTTAGGACTACAGCTACGAAGGTATAGTATACCCATTTTCTAGCAAAAGACAGTGGCACAGACACCGTTTTCTACGACAAGAAGTTGAGCTCTCGCAGTCACCCTGTGCGGATCTCACGTGTCTGCGCAATGGAGAGAAGTGTGCCGCTGCAGGCGACGTGGAAGGGCCGTCATGTGGCGAGGCAGTGGGAGGGCTGCCAATGCCATTGCAACGTTAACTTTTGCCAGTGGCTGCTTTGATAGCTCCAAATGTCAGTACAACACATAAACGAGTGTCTCTTTGAAGCTTCAAGCTCTGATGCACACAGGGTGGTGTCATTACAGCTTCAATAAACCCAGTTAACTGCACAAGCGTCTGGACCTCTTGACCACCGTCTACAGGGCTTGTTTGGGCAGGCTCTGTCATCAACAAGATTTCAAAAGCGGTCCATCAAGCACGCCCGCCTGAATATCGGGTGGAATCTGTTCATATCTTGGCTAAGGCTGGCATGTGTGGGTGTAGGGTTTATAGGGTTTATAGGGTTTATAGGGTTTGTAGGGTTTATAGTGTTTATAGGGTTTATAGGGTTTATAGAGTTTATAGGGTTTATAGGGTTTATAGGGTTTATAGGGTTTATAGGGTTTAGGCAGATGAACAGATTGTTTTTGAGCAGCTCTCTGCACGCATTGCAAGCAGGTTCTGGGGGTCATCGAGCATCAAAGCCATGTAATTGCATGCGAGTCGAAATCAAATTGCAAAGGCAGCAGGAACGGATGCAGGCTCTTTTTGAGATTTTGGGATGGATTAGTGACATGGCTGTCTTCTCGACAGGCAGAATCTTGCAACCAGGCTGCTTGCGCGACACATTTAGGCATGGCCCTCGGAATTGCAAAGCCTCTTCACCGCCAGGACTGCGGTGATGGGAGCACGGAGCCAACCAAGGACAAGGCGCCTCATGATCTTCTGGCCAGGCGTTTAGAGATGTTCAGGGCTTCGCGACATCGGCTCCTTGTTGTGATTTCGAAGATGTCCTCAAGTATCGCAAAACCTGCAGCATGCGGCGGCTGACGCGGATTCTGTGATGGACCTTCTTCAGCTTCGGCTACGGAAGCTCCGGGCCAGGTATGAAGAAGCCGAAGAGCTGAGCAGAGAATGCCTGCGAAGTCGCCTGGGCCTCAACTTCCCACAGCATCGTGACATCGTGACATACTTGGAGGTTCATGGGTACCTAGAACCCCAACTATGAGTCTACTTGTAACCTACTCAGAGGACTTGGGGGGCTTATAAGTGCAGTTATAAGTGGGGTTATATAAGTACCCATGAACCACCAAGTAGTGGGCGATCAGAGGGTCCGGTAGCTGAGCCTGCAGCTTCTGCATCTCGAGCTTCAGCTTCAACAGCTCGTGAAGAATTTGTACGTAAGTTTTGCCATGGCGCGATTGTTGGAAACTGCTTGTGGCTGGGTTTGTGCCATGGTGTCGATGTTGCACCATGCCAAGGCCGGGCCAAGCTGGGCGAAGAGCATCCGAACACATTGGTTTCCGTCAGCAACTCCTGAAGGCTCGTGGCGAGCTGGCAGAAGCCGAGCCTCTCTACCGAGAGGCTCTGGAGAACAGCCCGGGAGCTCAGCTTCTGTCGGGCGTCGGAATTGAACACATCTAGTCCTTTTCAGAATTGTGAAATTTGTTTCTTTTCCTGCTGCGATCTCATGGAGGGCCCGGTGCAGTATGTGTTGTCAACCCAAGGGTTTGCCACGTAATGCCTGAACAAGAGGTCGCATGATACCGAAGGTGTCATGCCACGATGGTCGTTTGTTCTCCGAGCGGGCGGCACTTGTAGCAGATATAATGACGGAAGACATGGCCTCTTGTGTTGTCTTTGAGTAGCATCCAGAGGACCCCAGCTTGAAAATCACCGCTACCTGAAAAAGATTGCAGGGGGGTAAGGGGGGTTAATGATTGCAAAAATCCTGCAATCATATCCTCTTTGGAATTTGATATGACTGCGAGCGGGCGAAGCCGTTACCGTAAACAGTCCCTGGAATTGGCTATGACTGCGAGCGGGCGAAGCCGTTACCGAAAACAGTCCCCTGTAATTTGCTATGACTGCGAGCGGGCGAAGCCGTTACCCGAAAACAGTCCCCGGAATTTGCTATGACTGCGAGCGCGCGAAGCCGTTACCGAAAACAGTCCCTGGAATTTGCTATGACTGCGAGAGGGCGAAGCTGTTACCGAAAACAGCCCCTGGAATTTGCTATGACTGCGAGCGGGCGAAGCCGTTACCGGAAAAAGTCCCTGGAATTTGCTATCACTGCGACCGGGCGAAGAAACTACCGGAAAAAGTCCCTGGAATTTGCTATGACTGCGAGCGGGCGAAGCCGTTACCGAAAACAGTCCCTGGAATTTGCTATGACAGCGAGCGGGCGAAGCCGTTGGCGAAAACAGCCCCCTGGAATTTGCTATGACTGCGAGCGGGCGAAGCCGTTACCGAAAACAGTCCCTGGAATTTGCTATGGCTGCGAGCGGGCGAAGCCGTTACCAAAAGCAGCCCCTGGATTTTGTTATGATTGCGAGCGGGCGAAGCCGTTACCGAAAACAGTCCCCTGGAATTTGCTAGAGCGGGCGAAGCCGTGACCGAAAACAGTCCCTGGAATTTGTTATGACTGGGAGCGGGCGAAGCCGTTACCGAAAACAGTCCCTGGAATTTGCTATGACTGGGAGCGGGCGAAGCCGTTACCGAAAACAGTCCCCTGCAATTTGCCATGACTGCGAGCGGGCGAAGCCGTTACCGAAAACAACCCCTGGAATTTGCTATGACTGCGAGCGGGCGAAGCAACTACCGGAAAAAGTCCCTGGAATTTGCTATGACTGCGAGCGGGCGAAGCCGTTACCAAAAACAGTCCCTGGAATTTGCTGCGACTGCGAGCGGGCGAAGCCGTTACCGAAAACAGTCCCTGGAATTTGCTATGACTGCGAGCGGGCGAAGCCGTTACCGCAAGCAGTGCCTGGAATTTGCTATGGCTGCGAGCGGGCGAAGGCGTTACCGAAAACAGTCCCTGGATTTTGCGATGACTGCGAGCGGGCGAAGCTGTTGCCGAAAACAGTCCCTTGGAATTTGCTATGACTGCGAGCTGGCGAAGCCGTTACCGAAGCAGTCCCCTGGAATTTTCTATGACTGCGAGCGGGCGAAGCCGTTACCGAAATCAATCCCTGGAATTTGCTATGACAGCGGGCGAAGCCGCTACCGAAAACAGTGCCTGGAATTTGCTATGGCTGCGAGCGGGCGAAGCCGTTACCGAAAACAGTCCCTGGAATTTGCCATTGCGGCCGCGTTCCGCGACTGCAGGCCGAGTGCGCCCGAGTACGCCCGAGTACGCCCGAGTTCGCCCGAGTACGCCCGAGTACGCCCGAGTACGCCCGAGTACGCCCGAGTAGGCCGGAGTACGCCCGAGTACGCCCGAGTACGCCCGAGTACGCCCGAGTACGCCCGAGTACGCCCGAGTACGCCCGAGTACGCCCGAGTACGCCCGAGTGCGCCCGAGTGCGCCCGAGTGCGCCCGAGTGCGCCCGAGTGCGCCCGAGTGCGCCCGAGTACGCCCGAGTACGCCCGAGTACGCCCGAGTTCGCCCGACTACGCCCAAGTACGCCCGAGCACGCCCGAGCACGCCCGAGCACGCCTCGTACGCCTCACTTAAAGCCAATCTATGGACGCCCTGCACCTGTTTCACCCTTGTCCGGATTCATTGACGACAACCCGGTCCTCCAGCTCGCCGAGCTCCACGGAGGAGACATTATGAGGGGGCTATGCTTTTAAGTATTTGTTCCTACGACTTTTTGAGCTTCTTGAGTTCTTGGGTTTAGGATAAAGCCTTCAGCAAGCCTTTTCTTTATCTAAACTCTTGAAAGGATTGAGGGTTGCTTGTGTATGGGATTTGGAGGGTATTTTCTTTAGAGACCTTTTGAGGGGGCTATGTTTCTAAATATTTGTTCCTACGACTTTTTGGGCTTCTTGAGTTTTTGGGTTTAGGATAAAGCCTTCAGCAAGCCTTTTATTTATCTAAACTCTTGAAAGGATTGAGGGTTGCTTGTGCATGGGATTTGGAGGGTATTTTCTTTAGAGACCTTTTGAGGGGGCTATGTTTCTTAATATTTGTTCATACGATTTTGGGGGCTTCTTGAGTTTTAGGGTTCAGGATAAAGCCTTCAGCAAGCCATTTCTTTATCTAGACTCTTGAAAGGATTGAGGGTTGCTTGTGTATGGGATTTGGAGGGTATTTTCTTTAGAGACCTTTTGAGGGGGCTATGTTTCTAAATATTTGTTCCTACGACTTTTTGGGCTTCTTGAGTTTTTGGGTTTAGGATAAAGCCTTCAGCAAGCCTTTTATTTATCTAAACTCTTGAAAGGATTGAGGGTTGCTTGTGCATGGGATTTGGAGGGTATTTTCTTTAGAGACCTTTTGAGGGGGCTATGTTTCTTAATATTTGTTCATACGATTTTGGGGGCTTCTTGAGTTTTAGGGTTCAGGATAAAGCCTTCAGCAAGCCATTTCTTTATCTAGACTCTTGAAAGGATTGAGGGTTGCTTGTGTATGGGATTTGGAGGGTATTTTCTTTAGAGACCTTTTGAGGGGGCTATGTTTCTAAATATTTGTTCCTACGACTTTTTGGGCTTCTTGAGTTTTGGGGTTTAGGATAAAGCCTTCAGCAAGCCTTCCGGGCACCAGTTCAGGAATAGGGTTTTTTACGGCCCTAGACTCTAGACCTTAAGCCTAAACCCTAGACCCTTAACCCTACATGATTCGGGTGACGACATCTCCCGGGCCACTATGGTGGCCACCTCGTGCTGACGAGAAGGCTGGGCCGCGACCTTTTAGGGTTGAGGATTTCAAGAACCCTGGACACTAAACCCTAAATCCCATGGTCTAGTTTGCAAGGGTGCTGGGTCGTTCATTGCATCGAGTTGGGTTCGGGGCTTGGCTTCCAAGTTCTCTGCCTCGGGTATCTCGGTAGCTGTAGCCAAGTCCAATCCGGCTGGATCTCGGGCAGCTCTTTCCATGCCGCCACCATAGCCCGCACCGTAAGCTTTGCCATGCCCTGGTTCACGCGCTCTCTATCCACCAGCCAATTGATTAGCCCATCTCCAATCTCTCGCTCGTCCAGGCACGTTCTAAGTTTCAGTTTTTCGCCCATGCGAATTTTAGCCTTACAGGACATGACTGTACCGTCGTGAGGATGCCGATGATGCTGATGCTCGTGATGCTGATGCACATGATGCTGATGCTCATGTTGCATGCGCCAATAAAAAACGGGCCCTTTTCGGCCCCTCCGCAGGGCACATATATAGCCCTGCAATACCGTGGGGTGCATTTTGCTCCACGATGATTTGATTCTTCTAGGTCTAGATATTTCCCCAGCATATTTTTCCCGAGCCCAAACCCCCGGTTAAGTTTTATATATCGTTTTGAAGAAGGGGGGCCTGTGGAAGGGTGTCGGGTCCCAATAGGGGCTCACACCTGGGCCTGGGGTTCCCTCTAGCCCAGGCCAGCATGTATCATGTTGTACTTGTGTTTTGCCATCTCACGACGTAACTTCATCCAGAGTCCTCATTCATCTAGTTCGGCCTGGGCAGGGGGGGCTCTACTGTAACTAGATATAAAAAAAATTGGTCCTGTCAACTCAATGCCGATAAGTCGTATAAAATGTCGTTTTGTTAAAAAACGGGTGAGCCCGGCCTGGTCAGGCCCTGGGCCACCCCCCGGCATGCGGCACCGGGATACAAAAACGCGCACGAGGTCTCCATAAGATATATCTTCTAGTCGGCATTGAAAGGACACCCTAATCCCCAATTACCCTAAGTAGAAAGTTGAAAGTGTTCTGATGCTCATTTTTGCTCGAGCAATCTTGATCCGATGGGTTTCCCTGCTGAGCAACCTTGATCCGATGGATTTCCCTGCTGAGCCATCTTGATCCGATGGATGGCCCTTCTTCTGAGCAATCTTGATCTGATGGATTTCTTGAGCCTGCAGCAGCAAATTCCCGCGCGACCTTGATCCGATGGACTTCTCTACTGAGCAATCCTGATCCGATGGTTTTCTTTTCTGCTCAAGCTTAACTCGAGGATATCCTTGCTCCCCAACCTTGACTCGATGGATATCCCTTGCTCCCCAGCCTTGACTCGATGGATATCCCTTGCTCCCCAACCTTGGCTCGATGGAAATCCCTTGCTCCCCTTGGCTCGATGGATATCCCTTGCTCCCCAACCTTGACTCGATGGATATCCCTTGCTCCCCAACCTTGGCTCGATGGATATCCCTTGCTCCCCCGCCTTGGCTCGATGGATATCTCTTGCTCCCCAACCTTGACTCGATGGATATCCCTTGCTCCCCAACCTTGACTCGATGGATATCCCTTGCTCCCCAACCTTGACTCGATGGATATCCCTTGCTCCCCAACCTTGACTCGATGGATATCCCTTGCTCCCCAACCTTGACTCGATGGATATCCCTTGCTCCCCACCCTTGGCTCGATGGATATCCCTTGCTCCTCCGCCTTGGCTCGATGGATATCCCTTGCTCCCCAACCTTGACTCGATGGATATCCCTTGCTCCCCGGTCATACCCGGTCATACCCGGTCATAACCGGTCATACCCGGGCATACCCGGGCATACCCGGTCATACCCGGGCATACCCGGTCATACCCGGTCATACCCGGTCATACCCGGTCATACCCGGGCATACCCGGGCGAAGCCGTTACCCAAAACAGTCCCTGGAATTTGCTATGACTGCGAGCGGGCGAAGCCGTTACCGAAAACAGTGCCCTGGAATTTGCCATCACTGCGAGCGGGCGAAGCCGTTACCGAAAACAGTCCCTGGAATTTGCTACGACTGCGAGCGGGCGAAGCCGTTACCGAAAACAGTCCCTGGAACTTGCTATGACTGCGAGCGGGCGAAGCCGTTACCCAAAACAGTCCCTGGAGTTTGCTATGACTGCGAGCGGGAGCTTGTGACTGCGAGCGGGCGAAGCCGTTACCGAAAACAGTCCGCTGGAATTTGCAAAGGGGGGGTATGAGCAGCCATACCCTCAAGGCAGGAAATGATTGCATGAGGGGGGGGGGGGTTTAAGGGATAATGATTGCAAGAGGGGGGGGGTAAAGTTTACAGTGAGGGGTGATGCTTGACACTCTTCTGGGCAGAATGAAGATGCAGCAACTCCTCTTTCTCAGGCCTGTACCACACGCCTTTTTTCTGAGGCCGAGCCAATCTGGGCAGAGAGCATCCGAACACGTTGGGCTTCATCAACTACTCGAAACCCGCGGCCAACTGGCAGCAGCTGAGCCTCTTTACCGAGAAGTTTTGGAAGCACGCCCGGGAGCTCAGCTTCTGTCGAGTTAATTTCACCAGCCCCGTGAAGGAGAATTCTGGGCCGATGAAGGTTCTTGTTGCAGTCCAACAGCACAGTAAGCAAATTACTGCAAGGCCCCGTTAGCCAGCAAGTCTGATTCGTGTTGCAAAATGGACCCAGCGCTTGTTTGCTGAACCTCCGGCATTTGACCGCTGCAAAGTTGAAGGTTAAAGCAAGTAATTCGCTGTGACTGTATCACGGTGTTCATGACATGGACGGGCCATCCCCCGGCTTGATGGGATTGGCAGTGATGGTCCATACCCCCCCTGTTGCCCAGGCCGGGGCAAGTTGGGTGCAGAGCACCCGGACACGTTGACTTCTACCCACAACCTGGCCGGGCTCCTCGAAGCCCGCGGCCAGCTGGCAGAAGCCGAGCCCCTCTACAAAGAGCCTCTGGAGAGAAGCTTGGGCGCTCAGCTTTCAGGCAGTTGAGCAGTTGAGCGTTGGAACTGTTTTGTTCCAACTTGCGAATGTTGTGCTACACTGTGCTCATGGACTCAGTCTCATGGAGGGACCAGTAGAGTTTTGTTGAAACAGAGAGACGCGCGCTGCGGGCGTGCGTTTTTTTAGGGTTTTCAGCCCCATGCCCTTTCTGAGAACAGAATCATATTGGGTTATGTAGCACACTGGAATCCTTCTCAGTATGTGTAAGATCACTCTCTTTCGAAAAGGCCCATTGCAGCCCAGTACGATTGGTTATTCCCGGATTGGTGGGCAGAATATTTTCGTCTCTATATATAGCCAAAGCCCCAAACCCCAGATTCTCAGGCCGAGCCAAGCTGGGCGAAGAGCACCCAGACACCTTGATTTCCGCCGTGACTTAGGGTGGTTTTGGGAATACTTTGCACTTTTGGGGGTACTCGAATTCCTATAAGAAACCGCTCAAAAAATCTCATTTTTTGCGAGGGTTCCCAGATTCAGTATAGGTGAATTTGGCCGAGCTCCTGAGCTCCTGCGACTTGGGGGCCCGATGGGCCGAAGCCGAGAGCCGCTCTGCAGGCCCTGACGACCGGGTCGAACTCACAATGAACCATATAAACTCTGTAGCCCTATAAGCCCTATAAGCCCTATAAGCCCTATAAGCCCTATATGCCCTATATGCCCTATAAGCCCTATAAGCCCTAGAAGCCCTAGAAGCCCTAGAAGCCCTACCCGAATGGATTGAGTGAGTGAGTGAGGGAGTGAGTGAGGGAAAAGTCGGGGGAGCGCTCCAAGCTGGGCGGCTCGGGCGGGATCTGAGCACTTAGGCAAGATTGGCCACTTCTCAAAAACAGAAGCTCGTGATCCCGTGATCCCCTCACCGGAGTATTGTAGTCTTCTTGTCTTATAGTAGTACAGCATTGTAGCACAATAGTAACTACGGCATGTTTCAAATTGCTTGAGTCATGACGCCTGGGCAGTTTCGAAGGTCTGCGTGGGAAGCTGTGAATGACGAACGAACCCAAACCCATCTTCAGGAGCGCGGGAAGGTGGAGGAGTCGGAAGAACTTCTGCGTTTGAACCAACCTGCCTGAGGCCTGGAAGAGGACATAGCCGGATGATGGTCGATGTTCCCCCTTATACTAACAGTACCCTAAACCCTAAACCCTAGTCCAAGTAGGGACTGCCGTTTCAGGGGGAACATCCCAAGTCAGGCGTATGGGGAAAGGAGCTGCTCTGATCAAAGCGGGTTGGGCAAAGTACCACCCCTGCGAGTTCTGGGTTCTGCAGCCGCGCAGCTGCGCGTGCCCCTGTTCACACGTCCAAGTGACTATCAAGAAAAACCCGATTGGTCACGTGATGCCTCTAGTACTTTTTGATGTGTGACCTTTTTCCGTGAACAGCGACGCCACAGAAGTTGGCAACGGGACCAACCAGCACGTCATGCTTTGAGGCAACAAAGGAATCGCATATGTGAAATCGCCACGAGTGTGGATGTTAGATCAGGTCAAGTTGGATGCCAAACCAGCCAGGGATTGGCTAACACATGTTAGAAGTTGTCTCAGGGGTGCCTCTCCTTTTTGGAATTTGCTTGCGTCGGAACAATGGAGGTTGACCGTTTCGCAAGAATCGGGGAATCTGCGTTCGCAAGTGTGCTATGTATGTGTTTTCGCGGGTGACGCTCTGCCGTAGACTCGCCGTAGACATTTCATATATGCTCTTGTTTAAGCTTTTGGAAGCGTGGCTAGTAGTGATCCATGTGTGGTCTTACCTCCTCCGTGGACTAAATCGATTGGTTCTTGATCCCGCCGTAGATAGTTCGGCAAGTTTCGGTGAAGTTCGACTTCCCTGTGATTCGCGCATGCAGGGTGCTAAGGTGGGCCAGGAGCTCGCAGAGAAGACGGGGCTCAACAAGTAGATTCAAAGATGCATTCCTCCTCCTTCGCATTGAAAGATGCACTCCTCATCTTTCAGAGCAGGGGTATCGGCAGTGAAAGATGCTCTCCTCATCGTTCAGGTGCTTGAACTTGAGGACGTGCGCTCTTGAGCTGCTATTCTCTCAAAAAAGCCAACTTCGAGAGGGCCGAGCAGGTCCTGCCCACCCCACCACTGTCGCCAGTTGCACCTCGTAATGCTTTGGTGGGGGCTTGTGAGGGCCTGTGAGGTCTTGTAGGGCCCCTAGCCCTACCTCGGCCCGGAAGGTGAACCGGGGACTGGTTTGCTGCTTTTTGAAAACAGCTCTCGACAGACTTGTCTCTGCTGCTTTTGACCAAATAGCTCGCGCCAGACTTGTCTCTGCTGCTTTTGGCTGCTTTTAACCAAATAGCTCGCACCAAACTTGTCTCTGCTGCTTTTTGACCAAAAAGCTTGTTAGACATCTTTCACCGTCACCCCCCTCCAACCCCCAGCCCCGTGAAAGATCAGGAATGCATCTTTCGCTCAATCCTGGCTGTGTCTGAAGCTCACTCCGGTCCGGAGCTGGCAAGCATCTCTCATCATCTTTCATTTACACCTCGCACCGGCCCCGAAAGATGGCTCGAGTGCACAGGCGCCCTCGTAGGCCACACGCTTCTCCACAAGGCCCCGGCCGCCTCCCTCACTTGGCTGGGGAAAGCGCGCGCTCCGCCCGAGGCCGAGGGCTACTGGGGAAGGGGGTGGGGAAAGAAGCGGCGGAAAGAAGCGGGAAAGCCGCTGTGCTAGTGCCTCTGTGGGGGCCCCTGGGTCTCGGGGAAGCTCGCAGGGTTCTTCTAACAGTCACCTCTTTATGCTCGCCCAGCTCCACGCTCAACCGCAGGCGGAGCTTGTCGAGGTGCCGATGGTCGAGGCCGGGGGCTGCGCAGCTGCGAGCCTTTTGCGTAACTTTTGGGGCACTGGGAGCCTTTTATGGCGAGGAGGGCATGCGCTGGCAGCGGCTGAGCCCCGAGGGCGGGCCGCCGCGAAGATGGGGACACTCGATGACCTACGAGCCGACCTCCCAGAGCTTGGTGGTCTTTGGGGGCCCCATCCTGAGCTGCCTTACGCTTTCTCGCGTGCGTGCGTCCTGTCGTGTGAATCCGGAGCGCCCCAGCCCATGCAAAGGATTTGGCGGAGGCAAGTCACTGTCTGACACGTGGATCTTCGATCTGCAGGCCTGGGGTCCAGATGCAGTCAGCCCAAATCGCGCCGTGCCGGGATTCGTGGCACTGCTGCGAAGCAAGAAGTTCTACCTGGTCTTTGCAGTTTCGAAACTTTACGGCTTCACGGGAAGTGTTTTCGCAACCAGCCACGCTGCTCTTGAAGAAGTGCATCACATGTTCATCATGCTCTTCACCCCGAAATATGTAGGCAGGGCATGGGTGCCAGTGGGTGTTTGAGCTTCAGCAAGCCTTGAAACAATGGAAAACATGTGACCTCAGTTGTGGCGCCGTAATTCTGTTTCGGCAACCGAGCTGGTAGTTTTCTGTAGGTTCTGTAGTTTTCTGTAGGTTTGTATGTTCGTCATTTGCTGCAGGGCCTACTTGCATGTCATGTCCGATGTTTTGAAAAGCCAAATCACAGATGTGTGCCAACTTGGCACGGCCTTGGGGCCGCTTTCCCAGTCTATCCCCTGGCTACGTACAGTGTGAGTGTGGTAGTGAGGGTTAGCAGGAGAAGGGGAGCTGGTTTCACGTGAGTGTTGTGATGGATTGAGGGAGCTCGATGATGCTGGTACGACTCTGCGATGAGGTTTCGGCCCCAAGGCTTTCCACCCCAACCTCTAGAACTCCAAAACATCACCCTTCTCCCCCTGGGTCCATGCCCTTCTGGTTTGTGCGTGTCCTCCTTGGCTGATGCTCGGATCTTGCGCAGGGGCCACGCGCAACCCATTGCAGATGGGCATCCGAGTCTCCCAGTCGTCAGGCTAACTCCCTTGTTGCCCACGAGCCCAACTTGCACAGATGCCGGATATTCTTCGAAGCGGTTTTTGGCGGGCTCGTGTGGCGAGCTGTTTTCGATGGATGTGAGGGATGCAAAATGCGGTTGTGCAGTTGTCGAGATCGTGTGCCCTGCGGTTTCCTGTGGGCAGGCGCAGCGCTGGGAGGAGGTGGCGCTGGAGGAGGCAGAGCGGCCCGCGCCCAGAGGTGCTCACTCGGCGGTGTGCGACCCGAAGTCGCACACCATCGTGGTCTTCGGTGGTGCGGCGCTGAGCTGCGCCTGGAACCCTGCAATGTGCCGATGCAGTCGGACTTATACATACCTATACAATTTCAAATCCCAAAACTGGCAAAAACCAGGATGAAATCGAGGGTCAAAGAAGCCATTGCTGACGAAACAGGTGAAGTTTTCTCTGTGCTTCTCACTTCTACAGCCCAAGCATGTTTGACAGGTGCTTGCCATTGGGGAGCCTTGCAGTTCTCTGTTAGAAAGCTTTCTGTCTGGCATGATGCACTTCCACGCCAATCTGCAAGCGTTTGCCTCCGTACAGTTACACAGATTCCATGTCCGGGTTAAGGTTGGATCGGCGATGGGCGTGCGGGCCCCCGGCTGGCTCTTTCGCTTCATCTCAGTGTTCTGTGCCTTTTGCATCTCAAGGCGACGCCGCAAAAACAGACGAGACCTGGATCTTCGAAGTCAAGGCCTCCTGTGCAGCCTTCGTCTGCGCAACGTCGCTGCTTGCCAACTCCCATGGGCATGCTTATCTGGCTGCGAGGTCTAGCATCTGTACGGGGACTGTCTAAATCCTATAGATGCCGAGTGCCCGGCGAAGGGCCGTCCTGTGTTGAGGGTTGAGAGTCTGATGGTCTGCTGCTCGCTGGCCACCCCAAGTTTTAAAAAAACAACAACAACAACAACAACAACAACAACAACAACAACAACAACAACAACAACAACAACAACAACAACAACAACAACAACAACAACAACAACAACAACAACAACAACAACAACAACAACAACAACAACAACAACAACAAAACAACAACAACAACAACAACAACAACAACAACAACAACAACAACAACAACAACAACAACAACAACAACAACAACAACAACAACAACAACAACAACAACAACAACAACAACCAAAACAACAACAACAACAACAACAACAACAACAACAACAACAACAACAACAACAACAACAACAACAACAACAACAACAACAACAACAACAACAACAACAACAACAACAACAACAACAACAACAACAGAGCACTGGAGAGTTGGAAAGAACAGTGGCTTGCGTACTGCGGGCGGCTTGGCTTGAGTTTGCTGGCTTGAGTTTGCTGATCGAACATGCAAGTGAGCCGTCCGGCGCGCTGTTGCACGCCGAGATGGTTTCGGAAGATTGCCAGTTCTCTCACAGCTGCAGCTACAGTACCACGCGGCCTTCCTTGAGCCCTTCGTTGGCCTGTTCACCAGTGCGGAGCCTTCGTTGGGAATAACGAGCCCCGGAGTCCCTCAACCGCCCTTGTGCTCGAGAGAGCCGTCCAAAGTGCCAGGACTCAGGGCTGAAGCTTCTGGTTGCAGCCCAATGCACGGTGACGAAAACCGACGGTTCGATCCACAAAAGTATTTTCGAATCGCCGCCGCCTTGAACATGTCGGTGGATGTTCACCGTTGGCATGTCGCAGTTGCTTCCTGGGTATAACTATAATAGTTGTGCTGTTTCCTGTTGATGGGTCATGCTTGGATCGCCAGAGTGTGGTGTGGAGGGTGTGTGGAGAGACGGCGTAGAGCGTTTGACATCTTGAAGCAGGGTCCAGGCGCCCTGACCCTGTCCAAACTGCTGTAATTTGTCATCTCGATCTATTGCAAATATATAATATAGGATGGATGCAGCGGATAGAAAGATAGCACCTAGCATGCCATTCAACAGGTGCCGCACGTCGAATGCCAAACACAGCACTCGTTGTGCTTTGCGCCAGCCTCCCCACAAAGCTCCAGTGTGCTGACGAGGGACAGATCGTGATGGCAGGCCAAGCAATGGGAGGAGCTGAAGTCTGAGGGGGCGCGACCGCCGGCCAGACAGGGTCATTCGGCGATCTGGGACCGGAAGTCCCATGTCACGGTGGTCTATGGCGGTCCTGCGCTGAGCTGTGTAGACGTAGACCGACAGGTTCTGCCCTGATGATCAAGAATATACTGCGCCTGGGAGCCAAGGTGCTGGTTCCAACCGCGGCTTGGGAGAATTGTCGAACGACATGCCGCTGCCTGGTGGGCAAGCGGGCATGTTGTGATGCAGCCTTCCTGAGGCGAGGTTTTCGGCGACCTGTGGGCCTTTGACCTCCAGGCTTGAAGCCATGTTGCTTGCGTCGTTCTGGAGCCAGATTCAGGTGACTGCAAGCATTCGTGGCCTGCATCTCCCAAGATCGACCGTCCCTCCTCGCCTGCATAGATTTTCCTTCGAAAGCTTTGGATGGGACAGAGAGATAGACAAAACAAAAATTGAACAAAATCGAGTCTGTCCTGCATCTGCATCTGGCAAGGCCCAGCGCTGGGAAGAGCTCGTCCCGGACGGGGCGCGGCCCCCAGCCAGAACTGGTCACGCCACGGCCGTCGACTCGAAGTCCCGGTCCATGGTCATCTTCGGAGGCCCTCGCCCAAGCTTCTGCGTGAGCTGCACTGCTACAGATTCCGTCGTGTCCCACTCTCCTCTCAGCTCTTCGGATCGGGATTGCTCTCATGGGGGGCTTCCAAGGGTCCTCAGCCCTTACAAATACCATGCCGAGCCTGCACAGGTTCCACGTCAGAAAGGGTTACTCTTGGGGGATCGGGCTTGCTCTCGGACGTGTGGACCTTCGACCTGGAGGTGCTCTGGCATTCCCTTTTGGGTGCTTTTTTTGATGTATGCGCTTATGTTCCATATTGAGGAGGATTCCTCGTAGGATTCTAGTCAGTGAGGCACTCAGCGTAGCTGCAGACGGCATCGGAAAAGCGAACTTGATGCGGCTTGATTCTGGCTGGGAGGCCAAGCGTTGGGAGGAGCTGAAGCCCCAAGGTGCGCGACCGCCGGCAAGATGCTGGTCTTCAGCGACCTTCGACCCGAAGTCTCGGTCCATGCTGGTCTTCGGGGGCCTGGCTCTGAGCTGATGGCCTGCGCTCCCGCGTGCAGCTTGCACATAGTAAGCTGAGGCCGTGCTCAGTCAGGCGCTTGTGCAGACCTCAGCTAAGCACAGTGATTGGGAGTAGGGGTATTATAAACCTGATAAACCTAAACCTAAACCCCGAGGATGCAGAAGGTGAGGCAAAGGCCTATTAAGAGGGGCAAAGACCCTAAGTACCCTAAGCCTCAGGTGCTCGTGCAAACCTCAGCTATTCACAGGTTTTTTGCAGAGCGCACGTTGCGAGGGTCTTGCCCGAGCCCATCGCAACCATCAAGTCGTTTTCATCGCACAAGCAAACACAACTCTCGTGCACAGGCCGTCCTACCTAGCACCAAGAAGCGATCACTCGGAGTGCGGGGCATGTCAAAGTGAAGGCAGCTCCTCTACATCTCGTCAGTCCGAGATGGCGCTGCAGCAAACGAACAGGTTCGTCAAAGGTGAGCCCAGCATGGAGGGTGATGCCATCATGTCATGAGTCATGCCGTCGACATCCGGGAACCTCAGGCTCGTGACAATCGTAGGGTGCCTGGACTCGGGCATGTCCAGCCACGGGGCTTCCTTGTGTGCAACCACGCGCTGTCTCGGTGCCACAGCCAAGAGGTTCCCTGAACGCACGGTGACGGCCCTGCGTCCTGAGGAACTCTTGCGCTGTTAGCTCTGAACAAGTCAGATAGGAACATTGCCATGCGTCGCACGTATTGTCAGGGCCGTGATGGAGACGTTGATCGGAGGTAATTGTGCGAGTCGTTTCGGGATGTGTGGGCTGGACCAGCAGGTTGACGTTTACTGCAGTTTGCTGGCTCAATGCCTTATCTGCCTTATCGATTCAGTGGTTCTCGCTGCTTGTGTGTTTTTGGAACACGCTTGAGAGTTTCGTTCTCGGGGTTGCTGAGATTTGGACGACTTGTGGGTCTTCGACATCAAGGCCTCGGAGTGCCAGCGCTCGCTCGTCTAACGAAGTCCAGATGCGAGGGTCCGAGAGTGTAGTTCCTTTTTGTTTAACTTTCTTACTTCGCCGATAGTTGCACTTGAAACTTCTTGGGCTTCCCTTGTTTAGTAGGAACAATATAGGTTTAGGTTTCGCTTTTTTCTCTTGGTTATCGGGAGAAGTAAGTTAACGTCCGCATCTCATCTCCCACGAAGTGAGGGTCACAGCAAAGTTATGTCAACGACAGTATGAGCCCACAACAGCCCTCGGGTGGTCAACCAATGCGGAGCAACAGCTGCTTTGGCCCCTTCGAGGTGGACCAAGCTCAGAGTGTTTAGGAGCAAAGCGTCGAAACTGGGGCTTCGTGTCAACCTGGTCCTTGCGCGGGCGTTCCCTGCCGGAACAGGCTGGGCGCTGGCAGCAGCTGTGGCCTTCCGGCGCGCAGCCCGCGGGCAGAAGTTCCTCTGCCACCGCCTACGATGCGAAGTCCCGGTCTTTGATGATCTTCGGGGGTCCGGCGCCGAGAGCTGCGGGATGCTGCGAACCGACCCGGGCCAGAGCAGGGGAAGAGGTGCATGCGTGTGAGCCGTCTTCGCCCCTCTGACTCCCTCAGGCACGGTCAGCGGAAGCGGTGCGGGGCCAAGATTTGCCGATCAAGGAAGTGTCGGGCCGAACTCTCGGGGCTATCGGGAACTCCCTTCTCGCTGAGGACTGGACGACCTGTGGATCTTCGGCGCCAAGGATACTGAGTGCAGAAAGCATGCAAAGCTTGACATGTACTGAGGCGCGTGGTTTAGCTCGAGCACACTGTCAGTCAGAAGCCAAAAGCTGCACGGATCACAAACAGTCCAAAAAAGGCCGGTTGAGAAAGCAGTGGGTTCGGAGAACAAAGCGTGGTTGTAAAATACCCCCGCGGCTTGCGGTTTAGAAAGGAGTGCGCCTGAAGCGTTTAGCTTGTAAAACGAGAAACAGAGAGAAAAAAGATAACATTTTGCAGGGTTTTTGCTGCCTGGGTGAAGCCCCTCAGAAACCTCACTGCGGCTGATGTTTCCGGATCTCTAAGAAGTGAACCGTCGCTGTGGTAGGCTCGATGTTGAAGCCACCTAGGCTTTGGCATGCAAGCCAGCCATGTACCCCCGCAGCATCACCTTGTGTGCGCAATCACTGTAAAACGATAAGAAGTCTAGCCAAAGATACTGTGTTTTGTGTGCAAACACTGCAAAACGATAAGGAGTAGAAAAAACGATAGCAATATTCGGGACAAGCCCATTTCCATCGGGATGTTTGTACAGCCCCAAAGCAGCTGAGTATAATTACGTGTAACTAGACGGCTTGCTAACCACTACGTCTGAGCGCAGCATGAGGTTGGGAGCAAATAGTGCAAGGCATTGAAGAGCTGAATTCTGTCATATGACTCCTTTTCCACGAAGAGGCGACGTAGCGATGGCGAAAGATTGGAAGGGACATTAGTTGTGGTAATGAAGCTCGCGAGTTGGGCCACTATGCGTAGACATGACGCCCCCCCCCCCCCCCCACCGCCCACCCTCATGGCAGAACGCTTGCCTGATGCAGGCAACTGTGGGGATGAACTACTCAATTCTGCAATAAATCCCACCCGCAAGGATACAGGCTGCAGGAAAGTCATGGGCAAAGCCTGCCCCCTCTCACGAGGGTTTCTTTAGGCCGAAAACTCCGCAACCACAACCGTAATGCAATATAATGCAGTGTGGAACAGGCGCTCGGTTTACGAGTCCTGGTTTGCAATCCTTGATCAAATTTGTTGAGGAATCAAGTCCAGTAGGGCTTGGAGATTACGGAGATCTTGCCATATCTTGCTTTGCAGCTTCAAAGCTGCGGAATTGGGGGACTCAGGAAGCAGCATCCGGGAATCTGCGACAGTATGCTGCATCACAGGTCGACCATCCCCAACCCCCGGTCCTGAAAATCACACCCGCAAGCAGAGTGGCAACTTGACAGTCTTTGCCCGGCTTGAGCCGCCATCCACGCGCAGGGTGTTCATGCTTCGATTGAGGTTGTCTTGGGGCATTGTAAGCGGTCTTGTTTGCAGTTCTGTTTCTTGCAGCTGGCTTTGGAGGATCTGCCCCAGCTTCTGCACCTGGGAAGGGAGCTGGCAAGGCACTTGCTCTGTGAAGAAAACAGGCCTTGAGACCTTGAATGACCTGCCGAAAGCGGTGCCCACTTGGAACCCTGCAGGTGGCACGCACAAGCCAGGGAGCCCTTGTCGGTGTTGCGGCTCTGCATGGTGGGCAGGGGCCGTGTCGGGAAGACGACGACCCTGAGGCAGGGTGCACAGAGCAGCGCGAGATGCACACTTTGATATCACACGAAGCTGCGGAGTGTGCTGAGCTGAGCGATGCCGAGCGTGTAGCAATAATGTAGCGGATTCCTATTCCTCATAAGCCTCGGAAAATGCGAAGCTTCGAGGCGCCTGCGGGGAGAGGAGCTGCCGGAGCAAGAGGAGGAGTCCACGGTGGGCGTGGAAGTTTGGACCCGCGAGGTGCCTTCGGACCTCTCCGCCCAGTGGCAGCAGGCTCAAGGCAAGGTCACGGACGGAGCCGCTCTCGGGGCGCTTGGCATGGTTGAGGAGGAGCAGGAGGATGAGGAGGATGAGCAAGAAGAGGAAGAGGAGCGTGCGGAGGAGAGAGGAGGAGCGAAGCAGGCGACTGTCCAGCAAGGAGGTCCGCGAGGCTCCCTGAAGGCCGACGATGAGGGCAGAAGGGCAGCCGCGCCGCTGCAACGGCAGGGTGCGCAGGTGGTGGAGGCGGCGGAGGCCGCAGAGCTGGTAGGGCCGGCACCACTGAACGCGGACTTCCTACTGAAGCTAGGAGGACGGCAGAGCGGAATGGAAGGAGCTGCAGGTCCCAAGCCCGAGCTGAGGCTCCAGGCTTGGGACTTTCCTGGCCAACGCGAGTATTCTCAGCTTAATCTGCTATACTTCTCCAGCCGCGCCGTGTACTTGGTGTTTGTCGACCTGAGTGGAGACCCGGAGGAGGAGTGGCAGGAGCTGAAATTTTGGCTCTGGGCGATCGCCCAGTATGCCAGTGAGCCGCTGCCAGAGTGCACAGATGAGGATGCAGAGGTTGCTGAGGGCACAGCGCGCCCGAAGCCCCCAATTTTCTTGGTGGGGACCCGGTGGGCCGAGCGGCGGGCCGGGATGGAGGAGTGGCTGCAACAGCGCATGGAAAGCCTGCTGGAGCAGGTGCCGGGCCTGAAAAGCCAACTGCAGAAGAGCCAGGATGACGAGTGCGGTTGCTGCTGGCTCTTTGGAGTGGAGAACAAGCCTCAGGCGCCTTCGGGTTGCAGAGGCATCCCGGAACTGCGTGCGGCCGTGGCCCGGGCCGGCCTGGAGATGGTCCTCCCCGAGACCGAGCGCAGCGATCCCAGCGAGCCAAGCCATAAAAGGGAAGAAGAGGAGAAGAAGGAGAAAAATGAGGAGAGTGAGGAATGTGAGGAGCAGGAGCCAAGCGCCTGCCACGCGGGCATCTGCTCAGAGCGGTACCCAATCCCCTGGCTCCGAGGCCACGACCTCCTCGCCCAGCTTGGCCAAGGGCTCCGGGGCACCGCTGACCCAAAGGAGATCAACAGGAAGGCACAACTTCAAGATAGCAAAGAGAGCGAAGACTCCGCAGCTTGCCCGAGATGCGGCGGCCAACTTGAGGATCGACAATGTGGCTCGCTGAAGGGGCCATTGAGGATGAATGCAAGCAACGGGGAGGCGATGGTGGCCCCGGAAGGTGCAGCCCTCAAAAGAGGAGTTTGCAAAGGCTGTGGAAGTCAGGTCGTGGAACTTTCCTACGACTTCCTGCCCTACCAGATTGTGGAGGAGCTGCTGCTCGGGATGCGCCCGCAGGCCCTGGAGCCAGGCCCGATTCCCCTTCCCAGACCCATTTAGTCGATCTCAACCTCTAAGCCCCTCTTTCCGTGTTACAGTATATGTTTGTTTGTCTGTTTGCACGGCTTTCACATAGAATCAGACTTCGCGAAGACGGACTTTGCCGTAGATGCTCAGCGTGACAATTTTGTCGGTACTCACGGTTTCACGTGATATTCGAGATGCAGATTGCTTGCATGGTTGATGAAAAGTGCCTGTGCAAGTGCAGAGCGGCCTGCGAGGCGACGTGAAACAGTTTCTCTCCCTGCTGCACAGCCTGGGCAGCTTGGTGTGGTTCCATGAGCCAGAAGAGCTGCAAGAGCTGGTGATGCTGAACCCCCGCAAGGTGGGGGCTAATGGCGGGATGGGAGAGGTGGGAGGGGGATCACGAAGGCGAAAGGGCCAGCAGACAGCATGTTTGTATCCGTTGAATGTGTCTCTTTCACTTTCCGCGAGGTGGCGTTAGCCCTTTGCAGCCTGATGTTCGTGCGCTTCCGAGATGCAGGGCACTGGGCGCACTCCAAGGCCTTCGTGAAGGACATGGATGCGAAGGTGTCTCAAGCGGATCGCGGGGAGGCACCTCGCCTTTTTGCAGCCACCCCCCGCTATTGTTCTCATATTTTTACATAAACGTGAATTTAAGAGGACTCCCAAATCCACCAGGAACTTCACCATGCAGTTTTGAACTTTCCATGCGAGAAATGCACGGCGAACTTCACCATGCATTGCTGCCCCCGGCCGCAGGTGCTCCGGTTCAGGACGAGTGGTATCATCAGTGCGCAGCTCATGGACACGCTCTGGCCGGAGTTCGCAGAGAATGAGCGAGAGCTGCTGAGGGAGGTGATGATCCAGCGCCGGCTGATGGTCAAGAGATCTGAGGCGGAGTTTACGATCCCATCCTGTCTCCCTGCAACTCAACTTCCCGAGCCGCCCATCGCGCCGGAGGACAAGGTGATCTACGTCAACCTGGACGGCTTCGTCACTGCCCAGCTCTTCCCCCAGCTCGCCGCGCGACTCCACCAGCAGCTCTCCAAAGCCAACTCGGAACTGAAGTCCGGGCCGCCCCAACTCTTCAGCAACCGACTGGAGGCCCGCTCTGCGGCGGGCACCGTCCATGTATCGCTCTTCCCAGTCGCGCAACCCAAGCTTCTGCGGATCCACGCGAGCTCGGAGGATCTTCTGCGGCAAGCCTGCGACGCCTTCCACAGATCCATGGGCTTCCGGATCGGGGCTCTGCCGTTGATGAGGGGTGGCACAAGGGACATTGTGGAAGAGCTGGCCAGAAGAATTCCGTGCCTGAAAGCAGAATGCCCTGGGAGCTGTGAGCTCTGCCGATTGGCGGCTCTTTTGGAGGAACGTTTTCAACTGGATCTCAGCCCGGAACTCCGAGGCGTGATCTCCGAAATTTCCATGTACGACCACACCCGTCCCTCGGGCAGCTTCAGGTTCAAGGCCTTCGACCACCCTGGAGACGTAGACCTCTCTGAGCAAGTCGTCCTCGAGGCGAACACGGACCAGGAGGCGCTGGAGCAGTTGGCGAAAAGGCTGCAGGAGAAGTTTGGACTCCGCTGGGGCGGTGGCAGCATGGCCGGCAAGGCCGTCCACTGGGCCGGCCTGAAGACGGGGGACCCCACCTCCGAAGACCCGAATCGTCTCCTGACGTGGACCTTGGAGGAGCTGCAGAGAGGCAAAAAGGAGGTCAAGCTTCAGAAGCCTCAGGGCACCAGCACAGAGACGGTGGATCTGGTGTCAGCACTGGCATGCAGCGCGAGAGGCCGCACGGCCAAGATCGACATCTTTGCGAAGACGCGCCTCTTCCAGAACCGGCCAAGAGATGCGCCCCGTTTCTTCGAGATCACCAACGTGCTCTACGTCGGCCGCATTGGCAAGGATGACCCCCTCAGGCTCATCACCCCAGTGTCCAAGGACGGACTGTTCATCCAATATTTGGAAGAAGGCTTGAAGGACTACTCTGCCAAGCACCCCAAGGCAGTGAAGTACGCGGGCTCCTCAGTTGTGGAAAGTTTCTCTTCGCACGCTCTCTGTGTGGCATGCGGCTCTCAGTGCGACATGACGTGATCTTTTATTTTGCATGCATACCGCAGGCACCTGCTATCGTCAGTGGATGTGTGTGACACGCTTTTTGTGTGTGCGTCGGCGCGTGTGTCATAACAAGTCGCGGGATATGCCGAGGTGAAGCGCCTCTGGGAGAGGAGCGCTTTCCTGTCAGCCAGAGGTTTGGGGCGAGAGGCCCATGTGGCCGCGCTGGAGCTGCTGCAGCCGCTCTTGCAGCACTGGGCTGCCGAGCTCTGCCAAGCAGCCGCCCACGCAGAGGCCCTGGCTGGCATGATGAAAAAAGCCCCGCAGGCCACGGGCACGTCTGACTCAACCGCACGCACCAACACCGCCGTGGACGACGCCTTTGCGGACGTGGCCGCCTTGTGTCGCTGGGCTGGGCATCCCAATCAGTAAGTCAGTTTCACATTTTTGGTAAGTACATGAACAGCATGTTTTCAAGCAGAATGCAGTGTACCATATGGCGTCAGGCGACCGTCTGCAGGGGCTGCAGCTGAAGCTCTTGCGTGAGAAGCAGGCTGCCGCTGGCATGGAAAGGGAAGCTGCCAGCGAAGGACTCGCATCTGTCTCCCTTTGCCTGGCCAAGCTGGAGAAGGTCTCTACAAAGGTGAGGGCTCGGGACGTGCTGGCAGCCGTGCAGTTGGAGCTGGAGGGCTCTGCCGGGCTGGTGGTGACAAACATGCTGGGCTCCATGCCCCGCCTCGCAAAGCCTCTGGGGTGGCAGTGGCAAATGCCCTCGGACCACCTTCCGGTGGGTGCCGTCATCTGCGTGGTGGGCCGGAAGCTCCGCGCGGTCTCCTACAACGTCCTGAACAAGCGCTACTACAAGTACATTCAAAGCGACTCACAGGGGCTCCAGGGCTCCTTGATCTCGACCCTCCACGGCACCCCGGATGAGGGTGCAGAAGGCGAGGAAGGAGATGCGCTGGCAGATGGCAGGGAGCGCCGGGTTGCCGAGCTGGTCTTCGCAATGTTGCACCCTCCCCCACTACCACACTTCGAGCGTGTGCACCTGCTCGGCCTGCAAGAGTGCTCCCCGGACTTCCTGCGGATCCTCAAGAAGAGGCTGAACAAGCACGGGCGCTACGAGGTGCTGCAAAGTGGCGAGGAGGAGGATGCGAACCAGGAGGCGCCCCGTGATCCGCTGCGCGAGAGTGAGATCCCATTATCCTCTGAAATCCTGCGCATGAGTGTGACATCTTTGTGGAAGAACCTAGAAAGACCCGCCCCCGAAATCTTCGAACTCTGCCTTCGCTTTAAAGGCTGTGGTCTTCGACCGCGAGTCTCTCACCTTGGTGGAGCAGACCTGCCACCGCGGCCACGCAGCCTACACGACGGCCGATGCCAAGAAGGCCAGGGGCTGCGTCAGATTGCTGTGGGGGATCTGGGGGGGCGGGGGTGGGAAGACGCAAGATTGTCGCGGTAGCGCTGGGCCGTGGCAGCAACATACTTGTCTGGCCTTTTGCAGGGAATGAGGGAATGCGTAAGCGACAAAGCTAGCTGCTGAATTTGTTCGCCTTCAGGTTTCGGGGGTTACTCTTGCCTCGTATTCCGCAAGTTTAACAATTGGAGTATTGGGCACGATGCAGCGGAATCACAGACATACCGCGAAGGCTTAATCCGCTTCATACCCCTGAGATGCTCGTGATGCTGATAGGGACGTCTTGGCTAAAGCTATTTCCAATGGCCGATTTTCATATCTATATGCTCGGCATGTTAACTTTGTGGGATTCTCGGACACAACAAAGCACAACCCCTGAGCGAAGTGAACACGCAAGAAAACAGTCGTGATTGGGTTTTGCTTTGCAATGCTCGTGGCTGATAATTCCTTCAGGTTCTTCAAAGTTGGTGCTCGTGTTGTCGCTGAATCTGAACATGTCATGAAGCTTGTTCATTTACGGGTGGTAATGTTCTTCGATTTCTTCAAAAGCTTGTCCATGCATGAGTGTGGAGCTTGAACATGAAGGGTTGTGAAGAGGATTCAGCCTGCGCGGTATGTCTATGCAACCTCTGCATCGTGCCCGCTATAATAAAAGGCTGCCCAGTTGTAGCGGTCAGCAGATTCGCTTGTCCACTTGGCATTCTCTGTGAATTAATTTCGCTTTGTTGGCGACTTGCTCGCCACACTTTGGAAGGCCATCATGGAGGTGAAGTTCAAGTTGGGCGGTTCCAAGGCCGGTCTGCGCCTGGTGACGACGAGCCTCGGCTCGGAGATGCCTCTAGCGATTTTTGCGTTGTGCAGATGAGACGATGTGTCGTATTGACACTTTGCTCGCTTTGGGCCGTTACACGGAGGGCTGCTGCTCGCAGGCACCTGCCGGGGAAGCCCTTTGGCCCCGCCCGGCAAGAGTTTGCGGACTCCCTTGCCCAGCTTCTGAAGGAGGACCTGCCCACGTTGCTGCTCGCCGACATAAACTTTCCGGAAGAGGCTCGCAGTAGCATCGCAAATGGAAGGCGCATGAAGCCATGCATATAGGTTCTCCCCTCCCCCCCGAAAAACTAATTTGCGCGTGTTCCAGGCCATGGTGCCGCTCTTAGCGCAGCGGGAGGTGCGCGCGGAGTTCGTGGAGATTCCCCATCCCACCAACATCTGCACGGCGCGGGGCTGTGATCTGCTGTAACGAGTGCGTTGGTGAGTGCGCTGCAACCTGTTGCCACCTGTTGGTGCCTTCGGCTCCGGGCCCCATGGCAGGGGTCGCTGCTGCCGAAGAGGATTGACAGCATCGCGGTCATCGCCACAGAGGGCAGCGAGATCAGCGCCAAGGTTCTGCGCTTCGAGGCGCCCGCGTCACCATAAGTCCAGCACGAAAAGGGGCGGGTCAGGCACGTTCAGTCCCTCTCGATGGGCGGAGCCTGAAGACTGCTGTTTGCCAGTCCATCACGTTCAAGCTCGTCACGGGCGCCGTAGTACGAGCTGCTTGGCATTGGGCATTGGTTCCCTAGTCTCAGGGAGCCTTGAGCGTCGAAGGTGTCGAGGATATTTGGGCCTTTCATGGTGGCTTGAGAACATCAGTCGCGTATCAAAGCCTTGTGCTCCAAAACTTCCCTTCGACCAAAACTATTCTCCGAGACCTGGAGTGCTGCTGCGAGAAGAAACAATCTCAGCAGCTCTGCAAGGTCCGAGCGGACGTCGATGAACAGAAGCTGGGTGAGGTGTCCAAAGGGGAGATGGGGCGTGTGGTGGATGCCCGGCTGCGAGATTTGGTGCCGATTGTGCTTGTAAATGATGCTGGCCGGACAAGTTTTAGTTCCGTAGGTGGCAGAAGGCCTTGTTGGGTTGCTTTGCAAAAGGTTGCAGTGGCCAGCTCAAGATGTAAGCAGACGAAGCCCATACCTTCGCCCTGTTGCTTCCACCTGTGTACACGTTTCTCGTTGTCCTGCTGGCAGTATTTGGGATGCGTTGCCAATCAAGAAAGCTGACATGCCACCCGCATCATGCCCTGCCCACATATGTGCACGCATACGTTTTCTATTCTTCTTCGTCTATGGATCCCGATATTGCTATCAGCATTGATTTTCGACCTTTGATAGAGATCGACCTCTATGTCGTAGAGGGCCACACCAAAGCCTCAGAGGCCCACCCCCTCCATGCGCAGCCACGCCCGCAAGGAAGTGCACGGGACCGGCGTTCGGGTCAACTTTCTATCACAGCTGGGCTGGCAAGGCGAGATCGATAAGGCTGGAGAAGGTCTTTTTCAACAAGTATAATTTTAAGCTGCCCACGACCCTGCAAATCATCAGCACACAAGAGATTGGTCGACAGCAACATGCAGCATCGTCCGGGAGGTCGAGCTTTGTTCTTCAGAAGCGGTGGAGGACTTCCTGCAGGCGCGGCAGAGAAAAAATCAGTGCTGTTCAGGGCAGTGATGGGTCTAGGAATGGATGTCTGGGAGCTTCGACGCGTTTGATGGTGCTCACTGATATAATCATTGCATATCATTTCTCCACTGGAGCATTTGCCCGAGCAATTTGCGCAGTCCATCACCTCCAAGCTCGTCACGGGCGCCGTGGTGCGAGCTGCTTGGGACAGTTCCGTAGACGTAGAAGATCTTGCTGTCAGGACCGCTGCAAAGTAATTTTATGCCTTCTGCACATATAACAGTTCCCTTGCATATGCGAGGTCCGAAGCGACATCGACGAATCGAAGTACGGAGATGTCTCCAGAGAGGAGATGGGGTGCGTGATCGATGCTTGGGAGCAAACATTGTCAGCAATTAAAGGCCGTACGAATTGCGTCAACAAGCACAGGGGGCAAGTACTCTAAACAAACCCGGGTTTTCGAATTCTCAAGCCGGTGTTGAGGTGTTGAGGGTTTCGGGGCCCGAGCTGTGACTCTGCCCGAAGCCCAGCGAGCTGGGGGTTTTCGCCTGCAGGGCCAAAACCGAGGAGGAGTGGGCACAAAGTGCTGAAACTGTCTGCCCCGAAACCTCATCATATGCCGCCCTTATATGAACTGGGAAACGTCCTGGCTTCTTGCTGGGGCATTCATAAGGGTCTCAACCTAATGCAACAGCAACACGGCAGAGAACTCGATATTTGGAGGCAGTGGACCCGGCGCACCCTGGCTCCACATGAGGCTTTGGGGCCTCGAAAGGTCTATTTCGATATCTAAGGCTCAAGGTTCCCTCTCTGTAGTTTGGGGGTGGGGGCTTCGCGTCCAAAATTGCCAGTTTTGGGAGCCCGTGGAAGCATCGAGCGCTTGAGCCCGTGCCCCCCCATTGTAAGGAAGTGAAGGGGACCGACGTGCGCATCAACTTTCCTACGAAGAAGGCGTGGAAAGACTGCAAAGTCGAGATCGACGAGGCTGGAGCTCCGAGACGCGCGAGCAGCCCGAAACCCCGTTCTGCTTGACTCCCAGCAACTTCAGGACCCTTGCCGCTCAAGGCAAATGATTCTGGGAAATTCTTCTTTGAGCGATTGAAGCAAGAATCTAGAGAGGGCTGATTAGCCGGCCATAGCGCAAAGAAGAAGCACAAAGGTTTGATTCCGTGGCGCGGCAAGGGTCTGGTGAGTCGGAGCTTTCGCAGAACGAGTGTGCTTTCGCTTCTTCCGCGCAGCTTGTCTAGTCCAACTCGCGGAACATGGCATGTGCCCCTGGCTGCAGTTGTTGATGTCTGTTGGCGTTCGGGAGGTGGAGCGTTGTTCTCCAGAAGAGGCGGACAAGTTCCTGCAGGCGCAACGCGCTGGAACTGTAGCATCCTGGAGTTGCGCGCGCCCCTCATCGGCCCTCCGCGGGTGCGCCCAGGCCCTGTCCAGCTCCAAGATCGTCCCGGGCGCCGTGGTGCGAGCCGCTTGGGCTAGCTCGGCGCACTCCTGCCAAGCTCAAGGTGTTTTTTGGCCAACTGCCTGATCGGAGCCATCAATTGCAGTAACGCTGTACCTAATGGCGATAATGAGCGGCGCCCAAAACCCCAAGCTCGATCAAGCTCCTGTTCTGAAACCCTATCCCACAGCATCCCACAGCATGCCAGCTACAGCTTTGCGAATGCTGTTTACAGATGGCCTAATTACTATGCAAGGGGTCGGGATGGGCCCCCGCGTTTCACCCAAAAGCTGATACGAGGAGAAAGCGCCCAAAACCCCTAAAATCTCCGAAGCGCAGAAGACCCGTCCGAAGAGGGAGAGGGATGTGGGCCCGCCGGGCCTCACACGGAATAGTACACGGTCGATCCGGCCGATGCTTCGTTCGACCACTATGCGAGTGTTTGTAATCTCCCCCGCACCTCTCTTCTCCCCATGCTCACCTTCGGGGAATGCTGCTAAAGGCAAGTGCACGAGCGCAGGGAAATGTGGAGTTGCAGCATGCGATTGTAGTCAGAGCGCGCGGTCAAACTCGGATTTGAACCCTGCAAAGGTCCGAGGAGACATCGCGTCCAAAGGGGAGAAAGGGCTTGCGGAAGACGCCCGGCTGTGAATGCGAGTTTGGTGCTGAGCGCTCTTTGACTCTCTGCTTTTCGGATGGGCAAGAGAGCTCGTAGATGGGGGTTCGAAGAGCTTGCTCGCTCTCTCGCCCTAGCGTTTGTTGCCTGCGTGCGCACTTGCCGAGTACGTGGACAGCGACAACGATGTGTTCATCCAGTTTCCGTCTGAGAGGAGATACTTCCCCGTCGGCGAGGCAGGGCGGGGCGGCAACCTGGAATTGCTATGTGCCCTCAAGCTCTGGGCTTACTGGGCTTGTTGTAGACGCTTACTTGAGAAGCAAGTTCCGGAGAGATCAAGCAAAAAAGTCCGGCGCCAAAACCCATGAGTGAGATTGGAGTTTTGAAGCTTTGTGGTCGTGCTTTCTGGTACCTCATGGCACTCGGGAGGTCGAGCTCTGTCCTGCAGAGGAGTCGGAGGAGTTTTTGCAGGTGCCGCAGTGTTTCATGGTGTTCCACAAGAGTTCTGAGTCATGTTTCTACACAGCTCCTTGCAAGTCCCAATGGATGCACCCATCGCTGCGTGCTGCAGTTCATTCCCAAGCTCTTCGTGGGAGCCGTGGTGCGAGCCGCTTACAGGCATTGCATTTCTCAGTTGCTACCCGTCGGGCATGCCTCGGCTATATACACCAGGGGATGCAACCTGTGGAGTTGCACAGTGGCGCACACCGGAAGTCACAGTATATAGGGGCATCACGACAGCCAGCCCTCACAATCAGAAATGTGCGTGCCACGAGCAGCGGTTTCTCTTGCTGGATTTGGCTGCAAGCAAACGGTTTACCAGGTGCCCTGCGAGACATTAACTTATAGACTCCAACTCTTCCTTGGTGAACGCCGGTCCGGAGCCAAACAGGCCGGACCGGACAGCCAAGCCCCGGTCTAAGCTGAGCCCTGACCCCGAGGCAACTGCACTAGCTTTCCTCCTCCCCCCAAGTACTTTTACGTGTTGCAATCTAAATTTCTCATGCAGGCCACTCGGCATCCGAAAGGCCACCTCACAACATACAACATGCCGCTCGCCACAAGAATCAAAGTAGTCAAAGCCCAGCCCATTTGCAAAGGTCCGGGGCAAGGGAGACTTGGGGCTCGTGACGGATCCCTGGCGTCGAGATTCCATGCTGAGGGATGCGCATGCTGCTTCAGCCGGTGGTTTTGGACTGCGGTACGTAGACTTTCTGCAGATATTCAAGGAATTGAGTGTGTGCAGATGACACCCAAGTACACCAAACCCACATCAGAAGTTTTAGGTGGCTTCCTTTCGCAATGTGATGTGTACGCTTGTCAGGCTTGTTTTTTTTTCGCGAGCTTCCAGACATGCTGTGCGCCAGAGGCGCATCATCCCAAAAAAACTCAAAGCACAGGCGAGGCATGGGGGCTTTCCATTCCCCGTGTGCGAGTGGACCTTGCAGGAGGGCAGATCCGTCACGGTCGTCCAAGCACGAGTTGTGGCAGTATGTGTGTACAAGTGCACAAGTGCAGTTTCACAAGGAGGTCAGGCTGTTCCCAGCATGAGTGTGTGCCCGCGCCTGGACCTGCTGTAAGGAAGCGGAGGGGTTCAATGTGCTGATCGACTTTCCAGCCAAAGCAGGCTGGAAAGGTCGCGCGCTGGAGGCTGGGGCTCAACACGAGAGCTGCTCATGTCTCTACATCCTGCGACGCGTAAGCTTTTTCTGAATCCCTGTGTTTACTGACTAGGAGAGTCAGTCACTTAGACCGCTAGACCCGCAGCTGCCGCCCACAAGGAGGGTTCTGAAGTCCTTGGTGGTGGATTTGCTGAAGTTTCCTGCGATACCTGTTTGGATGGCTGCTTTTTTCGTGAATCGTGGAACCCAGGTGTCTTTTCTTACTTTTTTTGGGGGCGGGGGGGGAAGAGGGGGGGGGGAGGGGTGGGGGTCCGGCTCCTCTTGCCAAGCTTCACCATGCCTCAGTTAGTGTTGGTGAGAAAATTGAGAATCGCCTGAAGATGAGAATCCCCGTCCAGTGGCCCATGGCTTCAACGCCTTGCATCGAGTTCTGAAACATAAACCCCAAGGCCTACCTGGAACTCGTCACCGACAACAAGCTAAGACGTCACTCCTCAAAACGCAACACCACTCCCATGCCTTTACATGATGACTGCGATGTGGGCGGGTTCAAGCCTATCTTGGAGCTCCCCACCTGCTAAATGACTTGCTCACTCCTGAAGGCGGCGCGTGTTCCTGTGTCGCCCGGGTCTGCTCCTGAAATGGCTGCTGGATGGCATCAGCCAACCCTGCCCCAGTCCCAGTGCCTTACGGCCGTCATCAGCGCTTTGGACAAACACTGGCGTGCCACCTCTCGTGGGCATGGGGCAGCAGCGGCGCCGCGCTCCAAAGCTCGCTTCCGGCATCCACTTTCAGCCTCTCGTCTTTGGAGCGCAGGCCTCAGCAAGGAGTGCGATGCCATCATCATGGCCACATCTCCCAGTCGGCAGCCATTGCTCTCATCACCCTGCGCCGGGCTGCTCAGCAAGGTTGCTGTCGTTCTCTGCCGCGCTGCCGCTCCCGAGATAGATATATATATATATACATATACATACATGCATACATACATACAGACACACACACATATATCATGAGGGGCAGGGCACAAAGTGCCAACCTTCTGCGCGCTGAAGCCTACGCTGAAAGGGGGGCGAAAGGGTCGGCACACCCTAGACTCGTCGATCTGCAAAGAGTTTCCTACCCGCAGAGAGTGGGAGACTGGGCCAGAGGAGGAGGAACAGGGCTCACGGAGCGAATATCATGAGATTGAGCGCGGGTCCTCTTTGGGATATCATGACGTCGAAAAATGTTTTGACGTCCCCTGCCTCATTTGTCCATCTTAGACGCCAAAACCCGAGAGAACAGGGCTTAACAATTGGGAGCTCACGTACCCCTTTGAGCTTTGCAATGCTCAGTTGGGATAGAGCTTGCGTGAGCCATGTACTGTAGTCGCTCTTCGTCTTGCCATGTGGCGTTCATACGTCACTGCACTGGGGAGGTCGAGCTCTGTTCCGCAGAAGAGTCGGAGAAGCTCTTGCAGGTGCTGCAGTGTTTCAGCATGTTCAACAGCTCAGTCATGTTCAGACAGCTTCAAGCTTCAATGACCCCATGCGTCACTGCGTGCTGCAGTCCATCCCCGAGCTCGGAGCCGTGGTGCGAGCCGCTTCTTCGCATTGTCGCCGCGCAATGTGCTGCCAGGGCTAGCAGTACTTCCTACCTAGCTCACATCAGAGCTGCGCGTGCCAAGGGACCGGTTTTCATCATTGTGGGCTAGGTCACTCGGGGAGAAAGTGTGCTGACTCCAATCCAACTGCAAATGAACTAGAAAGCACACGCTGCCAGTTCATCTCAGTTCTTGATTCTTTTCTGGATAGAACTGGGTCATTTGTCTTGGTGGATACAGCTGCAAGTGCACGTCCTAGCAGCTGTTAGCAGCTGCCCTGAGACATAAACCCCAGACTCCGAACCCCTGGGCCTGCGCAGATTGATTTCGGTCCGGAGCCACACAGGCCGGGCCGCACCAGAAGTCCATGAAAAGACTTGTCATTTCCTTTCCGAACCAACTTCCAACAACAAGAAAAGACTTGCACGATGCCTCGCATTTGCGAGCAGAGATGAAGTATTCCTGACCTTGACTCCGCGACAAAAGCGGACGCTGAACGTTGCTCGCCCAAACCCTAGTCTCTAGTTATGCGCCTAACCTTGAAACTCTACACGCCTACGAAACTGACGTCACTCTGGCCCGATGGAAAGTGCACTGAAGATTGCGCCCCAGTGCCCTCAAGTACTTGTGTTACATCTGTTTTGCGGACCATGCAGCATCCAAAAAGCCCGCGGCTACTGCAGCAACCCCACAGCGGGATGCCAGCTCGCTGCGATAATCGAAGCCCAGCAGCAGATCTGCAAAGGTTCGAGGCGATGTTGACGAGCCACAGTATGGCTGGCAAAACGTGTCCAAGGGAGACTTGGGCCGCGTGGCGGATCCCTGGCTTCGAGATTTCCATGTTGAGGGCTGTGTGTACTGAATCAGCCACTGAAATGGATGTGGCAGGAGTCTATGCCGCTGTTCTGTTGCGGGTACCAGGCTTGCGCGAGTATCGGGCATGTTTCAGCGTTTTTTCAGGTATGCTTTGACGTCTAGAATATACGCAGCGGGATGAGAATGTGAACTGTCAGCACTTCCTGCTGTTATCTGATGCCTTCGGGAAGCCTGTGTCCACACAGGGAATTCGTTTCAGCAAAGCCTCTATAGCACTTAGCACGACATCATGTTTTGCCGTTGCTGCAAAACTGTTGTAGTGAGGAGGTGGGAGAACTAGCGCTGTAGCCCACCTTGTGACAGACGCACTTGCAGTTGGAGGCGCAGCACAGTGAGGCGGGGCTGCATTTTTTTCAAGTATCATTTCTCGCAGTTAAGTTCTTCGCGTTGCTGGGACCCTGCGTAAGGAAGTGGAGGGACTCGGAGTGCGCATCAACTTCCCGGCGCAAGCTCGCTGGAAAGGTCACGTCATGGAGGCTGGGGCTCCACACGTGAGCTACCCGTGGCCTACATGTTGCCTGCAAGCTCCTCTGACATCCCAAGCTCAAACCTGAGCTCTAGAAACAAGTTTCCCTGAGATACTTGCTTGATGACTTTTTCGAGAAGCCGTGCTTCATCAAGGATTAAACTATACATCGCCTTGGCAATGCAGCCGAAAACCTGGGTTTGGGCCAGACGACGCTAAATCACGCGAAATTCAACCTCTTCTGGTCCAAGCCCCCTTTGTCGAGCCGAAAACCTCGGTTTGGGCCAGATGACGCTAAATGTCGCTAAATTCAACCTCGTCTGGTCCAAGCCCCCTTTGTCGAGCCGAAAGCCTGGGTTTGGGCCAGATGACGCTAAATATCGCTAAATTCAACCTCTTCTGGTCCAAGCCCCCTTTGTCGAGCCGAAAACCTGGGTTTGGGCCAGATGACGCTAAATATCGCTAAATTCAACCTCTTCTGGTCCAAGCCCCTTGTCGAGCCGAAAACCTGGGTTTGGGCCAGATGACGCTAAATATCGCTAAATTCAACCTCGTCTGGTCCAAGCCCCCTTTATCGAGCCGAAAACCTGGGTTTGGGCCAGATGACGCTAAATATCGCTAAATTCAACCTCTTCTGGTCCAAGTCCGCCAGAGGACGCTAAATTCGACCTCTTCTTGGACGAGCTGAAAACCTGGGCCAGATGACGCTAGATTCAACTTCTTCTTGTCCGCAGCCCCCTTTGTCGAGCCGAAAACCTGGGTTTGGGCCAGAAAACGCTAAATATCGCTAAATTCAATCTCTTCTGGTCCAAGCCCCCTTTGTCGAGCCGAAAACCTGGGTTTGGGCCAGATAACGCTAAATTATCGCTAAATTCAACCTCTTCTGGTCCAAGCCCCCTTTGTCGAGCCGAAAACCTCGGTTTGGGCCAGATGACGCTAAATATCGCTAAATTCAACCTCGTCTGGTCCAAGCCCCCTTTGTCGAGCCGAAAGCCTGGGTTTGGGCCAGATGACGCTAAATATCGCTAAATTCAACCTCTTCTGGTCCAAGCCCCCTTTATCGAGCCGAAAACCTGGGTTTGGGCCAGATGACGCTAAATATCGCTAAATTCAACCTCTTCTGGTCCAAGCCCCCTTTGTCGAGCCGAAAACCTGGGTTTGAGCCAGATGACGCTAAATATCGCAAAATTCAATCTTTTCTGGTCCAAGCCCCCTTTGCCGAGCCGAAAACCTGGGTTTGGGCCAGAGGACGCTAAATTCGACCTCTTCTGGTCCAAGCCCCCCGTTGTCGAGCCTTGTCAGCAAAATTCTACTTCTCCCAGCAGCCCCTCCGTGGAGCCGAAACCCTGGGCTTGGGCCAGGTGAATTAAAGCTTCTACCTCTTCTGGCACGAACCCTCTCTTTGTCGAGCCGAAGTGCGGGGGTTGGGTCAGATGCCCTCTGTCGAGCCGAAAAGCCTGGGTTTGGGCCAGATGAATCGTTTTGAAGCGTAGCAGGTGATCCCGTGCTTGAGGAGCGTTCAAGAGCAATGACAGTTGCACATGTCGCGAAGCAAGACATCCACAAGCGACGACAGTCACGCACTTCGTAAGGAAGGACTCTCAAAACCGAGGACAGCTACGCATTTAGCGATCCCGTCCTTGAGGAACGTATCCATATATCAAGAAGTGTTCTTTAATGAATACAGTTTCTTGATTGGAGAAGCAGTTTTGCGGGGATTGTTACCTGCTTGTGAGCACCAGAAGAAAGTTTTTTGTTTGGAAAAAGTTTTTTGATGGGTTTCCCGATGCCAGTGCGGGAGGAATCCAGTGTTGTTGGAAAGTGTTGCTGGAAAAGAGGTGGGAGCCACAAGCTGTCACACCCGGATCATCCCGGATCGTCCCGGATCCCAAGGCTAGAAGTCCCTGCGAGCTCCATGGGCCTTTTTTTGATCCTCAGACCCTACAGACTCGCCTCCTTGCAAGGTTCTATGAGTCTTGGGGGGTGGTCGGTTGGGGTTTTGATGGGTTCGCTTTGGCCAGTCTTCACTTGTTGCAATTTGTCTCCCGTCATGTTGGATGTTGTCCATTTATGCTGGATGGGTCTTCCGGGTTTGCGGTGGCCGGTGTCTCCTCTTGAGCAGCCCCGTGCACCCGCACCTTCCACCGAGGCTTGCAGAACATGTAGAACAATGTTCTTGAAAAGGGCTTCCAGTGCGGGAGGAAGCTAGTGTTGTTGGAAAAGCTGGGAGGTACAAGCTGTCACAGCGCTCTCTGGACCTTATAAACTTGCAGAGTTCTACGAGCTTTGGCGGTGGTCGGTTGGGGTAGAGCTTGGGGTTGTGTAGTCGCTCTTTTCTGGCACTTTGGTGCAAGAGGTTGCCGTGCGGCGTTCATGCATCACTGCACCCTGGAGGTGGAGCCTTGTTCTACAGAGGAGTCGGAGGAATTTTTGCAGGTGCCCACAGTGTTCCGCAAAGCTCTGTCATGTTCAGACAGCTCCAAGCACCAATGAAACCATCCATCGCCTTACGCTGCAGTCCATCCCCAAGCTCTTCGTGGGAGCCGTGGTGCGAGCCGCTTATTTGCAACTGCGGCAACTGTGTTTCGGGATGCGACCGGCGTAATACTGTGGCCAGGAGTCTGGACCGAACGTACTTGCGCTCGTAATGCATCTTTTCATGCTGCAATGAGCTCAGAAAGGTAGAAGCCCCAAGAGATTGCAGCAACCTCACAATTCTGTCGGCTCGCCGCAAGAAACAAAGCCAAGCTGCAAACCTGCAAAGGTCCGGGGCAACGTCGACGAGACGAGGCACTGGCGGAACGTCTCCAAGGGAGATTTGGGGCGCGTGACGGATCCCTGGCTTCGAGATTCCGTGCCGAGGGTTATGCGTTGTGCTCCAGCTTGCGCATTTGCGTGTGTCCCGTTGCACTCCCAGAATGCCTGCCAGGGCTGCTTGCAATGGACTTTAGGCGAATCTTTGCTGACTTGACGTTATAATTGAGTCTTCAGTTGTCAGAAGGGTTGCCTTTCGCAATGTGATGCGCACGCTTGCTGGGCATGTCTCGGTGAGCTTCAGAAATTGGTTGACTTTTAGAATCTATAGAAAGCAGTGGGATATCAATGTGGTGCAGCAAGCACACAGCGCTTCCTGCTGTTTGCTGTTCAGCTGGGAAGTCTGCGTGGGACACGGCAGAATGGTTCGAATCCTTGAAGCAAAGCTTCATCCGAGTGAGACCGCAGATTTCACATATTTCATGATTATCTCTCCAGTATCCTTTATTTATTTTTGCGTGAACAAGACTCCTGTCACGATTGCCTCCGCTGCTTTGGCGAGTCGGGGAGGCGCATCACTCCGCAACCCCAAGCCGCCCCAGTGCAAGGAAGTGAAAGGGTTCAACGTGTGGATCAATTTTCCGGCGCGATGGGGCTGGAAAGGCGAGGTCGATGAGGCTGGGCGACTGTTGGTATACTTTTGCTCCCAGTACTGTATAGCCCGGCTTGAAGGCTTACAGGTCCTGAAAAGCCTGGTCGGTTGGGAAAGACTTGGAGGGACATCAGTTATAGCTCCTCTAGTGCTTCTGGTTCCTGCCCGCACTCTTCGTCGCAGATGTGTGAGGTCCAGCTCTGCTCCGCAGAAGAGTCGGAGGAGTTTCTGGAGGCTCCATGCTGTGCGAAGTCGTGCTTGTGATGCCCGACCTGGATGGGATATCAGGCCTCATAATCCCCATCTAATCAATAATCAACCCCATAAAGGGCCTTTTAAAGAGGTTATCGGGTCGAATAGCCCATCCTGGGATGCTTGCTTCAACCAGAAAGGCTTGGGCGGTTCCCTTCCCTGGCTTCGAAGAAGCCGTGCGGCTGCTGGAGTCCAGGCCAGGGGGCAAGTAGAGGAAGTCTCGTTTGAAGATGGTGTCCCCCCCCCCCTTCTCTCACGCCCACTCAATTTTCCGAGTTGCTTCAAAGTTGAGAACACGACGCAGGATTTGTGTCGTTTGCGCAAGGGGTTCTTCAGCTGAATTTCGATGTCAATGTGAAAAGTTTGCATGCGAAACATCGAAGCGCATATTTTCTCTGAGTGGGCATTTCCCTGGAGCTTGGCGGAGGTCCCTGGAGCTCGACGAGGAGGCCATAATCCAGAAGGCGGCGGAGCGCCGCGCCGAGGCCCCTCTCCCCTGAAGCCGTCCCTCCCCACTGCTCACCCCTTTTCATTTTGCTTTTCTTCTCGGAGGCGGCGCTGAAGCTTTCAGCTCTGGAGGGCCCTGGCACCTTGGCCGGGCCTGTGAGCAGCGCCCTGCGCAAGGCACGCGGTGCACACTTGCCGCCGACCCCTCCTTAGAACCTTGTATAAAAAGCACCAACAGGCAAGCAGCTTGGGATTTTATGCCCCCGAACACACTCACCCCTGCCAGGCGGAGGCCAAACCGATGGCGGAGTGCTCAGCGACCCTGGATCCCGTCCTTCGGCTCGTAGCTTTCAAGAGCCCCAGGCCTTCAGGGAGGTTTCTAAATGTTGCCAGGGATAGGTTTAGGGGTTCCGGTTATCGGCCTGTGGAGCTGATGGGGAACGTTGCAAACCACAGCGCCGGAAATGAATGGCGTCGCACTCTATATGGCCGTTATCTACATGCCGACCACCTGCATGTTGCATGGGTTGGTTTTGGTGAACACTGCTCAACCCTGTCAGTGCGGGATGCTTGAACCCAGGCACAGACCACGCTGAAAGAGGACCCCAAAAGTGGGATCGTGTGTGTGAATACTTGTCGCATGCTGGTTCCTCCAGAGAGCTTTGCCATGCAAGTGTGGCCGAACATGCTCCGTCGACACACTTTGCTGTGAATGCTTTTGGTGTGCATCCCGCCGCTGCAGGAAGTGAACAGGCTTTCAGAGGACAGGTTTGGGTGACTTGCTGGCGATGTACCTGCGTCCTCTCCCACCGACATTTTCAGCATGGAGGGAATTTCAGGCAAAGTGGTTGATGTCTGGCTTTGTTGACTCAGGTTCTCGCAAATCATATGGGGTGACATGCTTGCATCTTTGTGTTGAAAAGTGGAGCAGACGCAAAGAGATCGGCTGCAGTGAAAAGCACGGAAGGCCTCTTGCTTGAGGGGTGCCGTAACACGGCGACAGTTCTAGTCATAGTCATAGGATAGTCAGGCATTTAAATGTTTTCAACATAGGTTCTGAGAACAAGAATAGATAAATATGAGAATAGTTTTGCCAACGCATAATCGTCACTGTCAGAGGGAGAGGGAGAGTAAGAGTTGTTGTTTAACTACCAAGACTCCTCCTTCCAAGCCGCCTTGAAGGAGCTCGCCACGCTTAAGGCCGAGTTTGAGCAGCTGCAGAAGCAGGGCGGAGGGAAAGCAGAGGACGGGGCCGTGCTCTGTACAACGACCACGCTACTGCAACAGAACTACAACCATTCACCAAGATAAGACATCATGCTACATTCTGAGCCTGCCGGGATCGCACGATCCCTGTTTTGAGTGACAAATGCACGGAGTAAGTACTTGTAGGCAGCGGAGTCCAAACTTCTTGAGCGGCCTATTGCCACTGTTGCTTCAAGCATCACAAAAGCCGCTTGAGGCTGCATCTGACGATGACCGCAGTCAGTCCTGGGATTCGACACATTTAACTTGGCAGAGTCTTGCCACTCTCAACCGCCAGATGAAATGCCTGTTGAAGGATGCGATATATGCAGCCTTCCTTCTACGCAACGACACCAGCCCTATATCAGCGCAGACCCGAAACCCCTATAGCGCCTATAAAACGTATCAAAGCCCTACAGGGCCTAATCCTGTTAAGCCCGGAAACCTAATGACACCGAGCTGGAGGCCAGCTCCGAAGAGAATAACGTGCAGACCACCGGTCAGAAGGCTCTTCTGTGCTGTGCCTTGTGGGGAAAAGGGCTTTGCAGCCAACTCCGAGGACCTAAGCTTGTCTGACATGTTTGTAGAACTGCACAATGAACCTGTTCTCCAATCAGCTTGTGTAGTTTGTCGGTTGAGCGAATCTCGTGAAAATTCTTAGTCTCGCCCACTTTGCGAGGTCTCGCAGACCGACATTGTAGCAACGGGTATCAAGACCAGAATCCAGATGCTGAGATTCATGTTGTTTTTTTTGTGTGGCGCGTGCGGCTCCGTTACTCCCTTGTCCGCATGCTCCAGGCAAGCACTGGCAACGTGGCCCTCGGCGGCTGGACGCGCTTGATGGCTCTACGGGAGATGGCGGGAGATGCAGATGATGTAGCCCCGGATGCAGCCCCAACTGCAATTGGAGACCCCTTTTTGTATTGGGCAAACTTCTTGTTGGCCTTTGAGCCTGACTGCCAGCTGCGAGGTCTTCGGCGCTGACGAGTGCCTGTGCGATGCCGGGCCACTGGGGAAAGTCGGTGGTGTGTGTTGCAGCATGTTGCTCATCGATAGTGTACACATCTGTCGCCAATGACCACGTCGTGCAGACTTCGGTGCACTTGGAACTGACGTGCGCAGGTGAAGCTGTCAAGCCCTTGACCGCGCCCCTGAAAGCTCTTGGAACCCATCACAGTGTTTTTACTCCGGTCCACGATACAGAAGCTGTTTGTATACCGTAGAAATGTGATAGTATGCTGTAGCCTTCGTTTATTGAGGCCTTTCATCCGTAGGCGATGACTGTAGGTGGGTCCCAGCAGCGACGCAGGAAATATGGGGCGAGCGACGTCCAGCTAGAGATGTACTTCTCATAGGATATGAAGCCGGAGGGCCTGCAGAAAGACAAGGACGCCTCTAAAGACACGCATCCGAACTTTAGCGGCAACCCAGTCTGTTGTAGCTTTCGCCAAGCGAAAGGGCTGGTCGACCACCTGCATTGCCAAAGACGCACAGAATCGTGGCAGACCGAAACAGGCACAATTAACCTTAGAAAAGTATTATCTGGCAGGCTTTGGCAGGGGCGCGTGAAACACGTGCACCTGCTCGACATTCTTTTGCTTATATCGCATGTGCGCAAGACGCGCGGTGCGCCGAATGGGAGATAATTGACACTCCGGGAACAGTCGCCTCCCCAGCCTCTCAGAGGCCCGACGCAGCCTTGGGACTGCAGAGCAGCAGCACGCTCGAGCGCAGCTTCACTCGTAGCTTTGATCGAGCGCGCAGTGAAAACAGTTGCAAGGTGCTGATGGACTGCATCCCCTACAAATGTCCAGAAAACTGTATCTCTGTTGGACATGTGAGTTTTCCCAATTGAGACACATCTTTGCAGAGGTCCCCCTTACACAGGTCCCTGAAACGATCATTGATTACTGCAGGTGCCGCATAGGTCCCCTGAATGGGTGAGGATGGATAGATCCATTTTGCGCCAGTCCTCTGGTGGGAGACAGGGCCCTGACAAGGTCGCCATGCGCACGTGTGGAGCGGTCCATTTGCGCAGGCCCCGCGAAAACAGGTGCTTTGACAAGGTGACCCTCTTGCCCACAACTCGAGGGAGGCTGGCAAGGTCGGCTTTGTTTTTCACTCCAGCCCCTCGCAGGTTCCCCGCAGGTGAATCTGGAGCGGTACATGTGCGTAGGTCCCCCCAGCACCGGTCCCTGCCTGTGCTCCGTTTTCTGGCGAGGCTCTAGCTCGAATGCGGGGCTACGACTTCTTCAATTCTTAACCATTATCTATTCGGAGAATTCTTCAATTCTTAACTATCTATTCGAAGAATACTTTAAGTGGATCTGTTTTTGAACTGCTGGACCGCGGCGGAGCAGATGATTGGGCTTGTTTGCTTTTTGCTACCTCAACAACAGAAGAACACACTACCAGAACATGTTCGGGTCGGTCCTTGGCACCTACCAGACATACCTTGGGATGTTCACCCTTATACTAAGAGTCCTTAAAAAGGAATAATAGCCCCCCCCCAGGTAGAATCCCTCTTCAGGACTCTCAGAAAAAGGGTGAGAATCGAAAGACATACCCATTGCAACGACAGCCTCCCGACTTTGCTGCAGCGTTTTAAGATCGTAGCGAAAACCTTCGGCCCCGATCTTCGAAGCCTCCATGGCTTTGCTGCTGGGCACAGTCAGTGGAGTGCTTTGCTGGGTGGTTCCGCCTGCCGCCTTTTGGGCTTTGGGTCTGACTTTCTGCCTTTGGCGGAAGTTGTCCGAAGATCGGGAGTTCCCAGCTTCCAGCAGATGAGGGAATTAGGGCCCTGTTCAATCCCTTGCAGGGTATATATAGGGCCCTCATTGCCTCATTCCCTACTAAGAACCCGGGGAAGGTCTTGCGGGTGTCCACCTTGAAGGAATCTCCATGTCTATGTCAACCTGACGTCAGGCCATGGAAGCATGGCCTGGTCCACTCGACGCAGGCCCGCACACGATTTTTTTAAAGGGTAAGTTTAGGGTTTGGGGCTTAGGGTTTAGGAGTGTTTTTGTTTGTTTCATTATGCCCAGCATGTCAGTTTGGAGCTTGCCCAGGTTCAAGGTGTGCAAATGGCACTATTGTTGGTCTCAGGGAAGGCTGTGATGTCAACCCCTATACGGAGTATGTCTAGGACGCGAAGTTCTGCTATGTGCAGCGTACAGTAGATGCCGAATCTTCACACTTGCCGGAGTTGACTGATTGTTTAGACAAGCATCTTCTTCGCAAATTTCTTCTGTTTCCTGCTTTGGGATCTTGAATCTGCTTGGTCCAAGCCATAGAAAACACGTGTTTGTTCTCGGACATGGCTAGTCAAGCCACCTGGCACAAACATCCTAAAGCCCAAGCCCGAAGAACCCTAAACCCTAAACCTCATAAACCCTACAATACACCCTAAACCCTAAACCCTAAACCCTAAACCCTAAACCCTAAACCCTAAACCCTAAACCCTAAACCCTAAACCCTAAACCCTAAACCCTAAACCTTCAGGTCTTCGTGCGATTGCTGCTCAGCCTGGCTGTCTCCCATGCCATAGCGTGCTGGGCTCAAGCTATCATAGAAAATTGGGGGATTTTCTCCGAAGTCGGGGGTCCCTTTGTTTATTTCATTTTTTTTTTTTTTTGGGGGGGGGGGGGGGGGGGGGGTTAGGGTTTTGGGGTTTAGGGTGTAGGGTTTAGGGTCATTCCTGTAGGGGCCTGAAGCCCATTTGTTCATCTTCGGCAGATCTCTCTGAACCAAAATGGACATGCGTGGTGCGAGTCCCGATGGGTGTAATCCGCGTTGGGTTTACTAATGGTGTGCACTCCCAATATACTTCTCCAGCATCCTCGACATCTCTGCGGTGCAACATATTAAGATTTTCCCCTTTCTACTAACTTTTTGATAGGATTTTTTGTTGGGGAGTATAATCCCTAGAAAGGACTGTTAGTACAAGAGGGCATATCCCAAGTGCAATACTTTCTCATGTTTCACGCATGGCATCTCCAAGTCATGGCTGCATCCCTGCGCTGCAATGTAGAACTTTCCCATAGCGCCTCGTATACTAAACGGTGCCTTTGGTACACCCTGCGCGTGGTATATCAACTTTATTTCATCTCTAGTGTTTTTTAGTATGTTCGTGTACATGCTCAAGCCCTTGCCGCATTGCACAGCTCGTGTGTAAACAAGCGTCTGCGGCCAAGCGCAAAGACTGAGTATCACGGCTGTACAGCACTCCAGCTGAAGACGCGCACTCACCAGGCGTGAAGTTTGCGATGACATCTCGATGCTGCAGCAGTCGATGCCCCCACCTGAGGGAGGAATGGTTGTTTGCTGATGTTTGCTGTCAACAGTATAATCCCAATGCCAAGCAAGGCAGTAAATGCTTGGTTTCCAGTTGTTTCCAGATGGGAGTTTACGACGAAAATAAGGGACCCCAAAAAACCGACCCCAAAAAGCAGGATTCCCTTATCATAAGGACCCAAGAAGGTACCCCCATTTTCGGAAACCCCCAGAGAAGCTTGCTTGCTTAGATGCATTGCGATGTTCGTTGCTATTCGATCACAAGTGTCAGAATTGGGAAGTCGGCCCTGCTATGTCCTTCATTAATTCCCTCAAGGGACTAAAGGAGGGACCCTTATCAGGGACCTTAAGTAGGTGTTATTTAGGGGCTACTTAGGTACTCCTGCTACCCCTTAATTCCCCATTCTGGTACAACGCCTCTTCAGCAAAAAACACTAAGGTACAAGCCATCAGATGCGCAACCTTGAAGCATTAGCCACTACTGCAGCCTGTTTCTGATGGGTTTGGGCTCTAGGCAAGGTGATCAATCCTTCATGATTCGTGATGCCGTTTTGAAATAGATTCACACCCATTCGATGCTCGGTATAGTTCTTGTGGTGATTCCTACACACTTGTCGCGGAAGCTAATGTGTTCTTCACGAAGAATCGCCACATCTTGGCAGGATTATGCTGTGGTACATTTTTAGGCCACTACTCTCAACTTTCGGGCTGAACTGGATCTTGGCAGCCTGTGACCTTAAACGCAGGATCGTAGGGGTTTAAGGGTTCAGGGTTTGGGGGTGTAGGGTTGTTTTGTCCCCCGCATGGCTGGCGCACCCTTACATGCCTTGTCACCAACAGAACAAGAGATAAGCAAGCAGCATCCAACAGGACAGCTTGCTTTGCAAACAGTCACTACGCCTAAGCTTGCCCTGCTTCTAGATTCCTACTCAGCAGTGTGTGTTCCAGCAAACAAGAAATACCCCAACCGCAGCCGGTTTAGGGTTTAGGGTGCTGGACAGTCCTATCAGTCTCGCACGGTGGGGGTGGGCATCGGTAGTATCTTTTTGGTTCTCGAGTCGGGCATAACATATACTGTACCAGACTGTTTCTACACCATGCCAGATGGTCGAGAAGAACCTTTAAATGAAATGTATCTACCCGTGTGTCTCCCAAACAAGAACCCAGGACTTTCTACAGGGATTCTGCGCAGGTTGGCTAAAAACCATGTTTCGCAAAACAATCGGGGGAACTTTGTGTGGACCTTTGCATCTAGCGGGGGTGCCCCATAGGCTCCTTTGTACAGAGTTGGTGGGCGTGCTTTTGCGAGATTCCTCGGCTTGCGCAAGCTGTATCAAGTCAGGGCAGTCGGAACGAAAATGCCGAGATACCGACTGGGATCCCACTTTGCGCAGACAAGCCGCTCAAAGGTCTTGGAAGAGAAATCAGATCATCCGGCACATGTATACTCTCGACACTTCACCGTATATTTGAGGCCTTTGGCCTTGATGGCTACAGCCACGGAGGCACCAACGACGACGACCGCGCCCAAGAAGCACCTAGTAGTTGAAGTCTGTAGTTTTTAGGGTTTAGGGTTTAGGGTTAAGGGTGTATATACTAGTCGTAGTAGGAATGGTAGGAGTAGAACTAGCAACTAGTAGAGCTGGTCGGGCTGGAAGCAGTAGTAGCAGGGAGGAAACCATCCCGAAGAAAGTGTCTGCTTCTCCTTCTCGTCTCATAAGTGCTCGCAGTAGAGCTGTCCCATGAGGGGGGAAGGACAGGGGTACCCATATTCATCAAATTTCCAGCCGTTTCGACTTCGCTGGCAGGTACAGCATCCTTGTTTTCGTACAAAGGTTTGACGATGTCCTTCCCAAACGCATGCGGGTACTGACTGCTATTGCAGCCCTGACAAATCAATTCTGGCATCCTCCCAACCTCATACGTTTAACTCTAGCAATGCCCACATACATATATTTTATTTATAGATGACGTCCATTTTCTAACGTTCTTCTTGCGAACCGGCATCCAACCACAGGAGACACTGTAAATGTGACGGCATTCGTGACATGGCAAAACACTGTTTCTGTGAATCGTCGACTACCAGGACAGGGTCGTTTGCGGACCCCCTAAACCCCAAAAGGTGCCTAAATCCTAAGCCCTAAACCCTAACCCTTGATTCCGGATATGAGTCCTGACAAGCACCGGATGGCACCTTTGGGACACGAAAATCCTCCCAGCTCTGGAGTGTTGCTCGAAGTCACTGCTTCCTGCGCTGCAGGAAGCTCCCGTCTTAACTCCTCCTCCTCCACCCAAAGTGCGGGCCTCGGAGTGGTGCATAGTATTTGCAGAGTTTTTTGTTTAGATATGTTTGTTTATTTATTTATTTATATATGTATTTATATGTAACTCTTCCATACTGTACGATACCAGACTATTCTATACGTACTGTACTATAGCTGATGAATCTGTACCAATTTATATCTATATATATATATACATATACATGTTTACTTACAATTCTTTGTGCCCAAGAGGTTTAGGGTTTGGGGTTTGGGGTGTAGGGTTTGAGGTTCAGGGTTTAGGGTTTGAGGTTTAGGGTGTATAGGGTTTGGGGTAAAGTGTGGCTGCAACAGACGGGTCATCACGTGCATCAGGATAGGGTCGACTGCTACCCTGGAACAAGTACGAGGATACGGAGAGTCTAAGGTCTAGCACTACGGCTTAAGTAGTTCTACGGCCTGAACCTGGAATTCTCAACAGAATGGGAGGCGACGAGAGTCAACGTTGTCGGTGTGACCGGCATCATCGCCTCGTTCGACGCAGAAACCAAGGACGGAAAGGTTGTCAACATGTGCAGCACATGATACTATAAGCTTGCTTACGGCATACAGCTCAACCATACTGTAAGGCAGCTTTGCGCTGCATAACCATGCTTTTGTGTACCTTTTCTGTGCAACCATAGCGAACCGTAGCTGTGCTTATTTCTGTAGGAGTATGTACAACCATACTAAGGCTGAGTTTTTCCTACAGTAAGCTGCGCACTGGAGGGTTACCTTGCGACTCAGTGGTTCAAGGCTCTGAAGGCAAGGAGTAGGGCCACACCAGGCAGGAGATACTGCAGGCACAGGGAGTTAGAATCACAGAAGCGCCCTGAAATCAGATGCGGATACCCTCTTCGTCTCAGCTGTTCCTGGTCGCTGCTTTCTTTTACGCGCCGCTGTGCCCCGCATCCGCAAGCTAGGCTTTCCGACCCTTGCCATCGGGGCGTGCCCCTCATGCACTTTCTGGCAACTCAGACGCTTGAATGAGCCCAGTAAAGTACAGTGGGCTCGTGCTTTTCCTTGTTTGGACGTATAATGGCGTCAACCACTGGCAGAAAAGGCAGCGCATGTCATGTATATGGTGCCCTGGAGGACGGCACGATCAACAAGGTGACAGAGATTTGCAAAGCCCGGGGGTTCATTGAGAGTGGCGCGCCTTGGCACAGGAGTATGAAATGAGGACGGGGGGGGCTTTCTGAGATTTAGATGGAGCAGTGCAGGGATTACAGGGAAACTTATTCTGTCCTGGAGTCTAGCTCCGTGTGGCATTTATTTATGGCACTGTTATTGACATCCCAGTTTCCGAACAGCGCTACACAGTGCCATGTAGGGAGTGTATACCCTGAGCACTCAAGCCTGAAAGCTGATGGGTGCGCGAAAGATGCGAGAACCACGATGCAACACCCTTGGGGTGGGGGTATGTATGTATGTGTGTGTGTGTGTATGTATGTATGTATGTATGTATGTATGTATGTATGTATGTATGTATGTATGTATGTATGTATGTATGTATGTATGTATGTATGTATGTATGTATGTATGTATGTATGTATGTATGTATGTATGTATGTATGTGTGGGGGCTTGGGGGGCCTGGGGGGGGGGGGGGGGAATGCGCATGTGAGAGAAGGAAGAAGCAAAAATGTGGGGCGGTTTTGCGGGGTGCCGATCTGGTGTTTCACTTGACCCGTACGGTCTCCCTAACCCCTAAACCCTACACAGAACCCTTGACTGCTTGAGCGAGTGCGAGAGTCGAAGCCCTAAACCCTGACAGATGCGAAAATGGCACACTGGGGGGGAGTGGCATGCTGTTGGGGGATTGGGTCTTCTTGTTCTTGGGCTCCCAGAAATGTCTGCACTCCCATGCTGGTTTGCGGACAAAGTTCCGTATGTTGGCAGATGCTGAAATGCTACCATTGAACCACAGCATGTGAATCTTACTGTTGGCTAGCAGGGAATAGGGGAATGAGGTACCCTGTAGAATCCTTTAAAGAGTATATACAGAGCCCTAATTCCCTCATTCCCTGCGGACCAACAGTAAGGAATGGGATCTGCTCAGGGGGATGGGCCTGACCCAAAGGAGAGACAAATAGTATTCCCTTGTAGTAAGGACCCCAATAAGGTAGCTGTTTCCGGAAACCCATATGTAGTGGAGATGACGGGAGCTGTCCCAGACACGCAGTGCTCGAGTCGATCAGCGCCTGTGTGCCTAAGGAATGCAAGACGTGCAACCAGAACTGGCCTTCAGCAACGATGTGTTCTTTTTATTGGTGATGTTTGTATCGCTGCAGAATATCTCAATCCCACAAGCGCATTTCACAAACAGCTGTTTGATGTAGCATAGTCTAGTACAGTGAAGTATAGTATAGTTTCGTGTCGTAAATTTGTTGTGACATAGTATGATATAGCAGGGTATAGTATGACCTAGTATGATATAGTATGCTAGAGTAGGGTATAGTATGGTCTAGTAAAGTAAAAGGACTGCAGTCTTGTACACTGTAGCACCTCGCAGATCGTGCTACTGCATAAAAGGTGATCCACCTACACAGGCGGATTGCTGCTTGCAGTTCAAGCAGCCGAACCCTCGCGGAGGCCAAGTGGTTCGATTGGTGCTATTGCTAGAAACAGTAGAACACTATCACACCACCACTGGATGAGTGGGGACCCCCGAGGATGATAGCAGAAGGTTGCGTAGTGAAGCCTGTTTCGGCACGCCGAAGACAACAATTCGTTTCGAGTAGCGCTGCAGGAGCACCTGTGCTTGTGGACTGGCCTCGTTGCTTGAAGCCCCAAATACCTTGGTACTTCAAGCCCAGCAAAACCCCCCCTCAAAAAGTAACATGAGGCTCGTTGCGGACGTGTTCGGCAAGTGGTTTTGCTGGTCAGCTTCGACCGAGAAGCCATGGGACGTTAAGGCGACTCAGCCAGGTACTCCCGCATGCTCGCAGGTGGGCACATCGTGTGTGCCTTCCGGGCTTCGGGGGTCCGGAGGTGTAGGGTTTGGGTTTTGGGGGGGTATTGGGGGGGTATTTGGGGTTTAGGGCATTATAAGGTTTGGGGGGGTTTTGGGAAATTACTGTAGGGTTTGGAGTTTAGGGTTTTTGCTTATAGTAGGCCTGCCTGCAGGACACACTGACAGCGCTGTCGCTGCTCTGCTCATGTGCCCTCTTCGCTTGGATCGCCGTCGCCCTGATACGCCACTTCGACGACCCCAAGTGGCCGATCACTTCGGTGAACATGTTCCTGCGGGGTTATTTAAGGGTTTAGGGTTTAGGGTTTACAATGGTTTACAAGGGCTTACAAGGGTTTACAAGGGTTTACAAGGGTTTACAAGGGCTTACAAGGGTGTACAAGGGTTTACAAGGGTGTACAAGGGTGTACGAGGGTGTACAAGGGTTTAGGGTTTAGGGTTTTCACATGCTGCAACCTTTTTTTGGCAAAGCAAAGGCATCTGAGGTAGGAGTAGTGCCACAGGGCACGGTGACATGCACGCGCAGCGCAGGTTCTCCATGCTCTGCGGCAACATGGACTGCGACGAGAGCTTTCGAGCCAGCACCTACAATGTTCCCAGGTGGTGTGCAGTTGCCTTGAGTCTGGCAGGCACATCCATCGTCCTTGCAAGGCCACCAAGGAAGGCGAAGAAATAGTCTGACTCCGAGATGCCTAGATGACCTTTTGATCGAGTGCAGCTCTGGAGAGTTGCAGGTTTCTCAGCGGTTCTTCTTTATGTTTCTCCGGCTCCTTGCAGCCCAGCGGGGCCGAAGCGTCGGTTGAGAGTTCCCCACGTCCTAAACATTCCTAAACCCTAAACCCTATAAACCCTATAAACCCTATCAACCCTATAAACCCTATAAGCCCTATAAACCCTAAACCCTAAACCCCCCCCCCCCACCAACCCTCAACGAAGTCCCACTGGAATTCGGAGGAGTCCTCAAAGAGGACAGTCCCTCTTCTGCAAGGTGACTTTCGGGCCTTACTGCCCGCCACGTATAGAAAAAAAGGTGCCCGCCACGTATAGAGAAAAGGCTATGAAGACGCAGCTTTCTTATGTTATAGGGAGGCGGTTTGGGGTGGGTAGGGGGTGCAGATCTGCTGAGCTGCTGGGCTGTATTGATGGCTTGCTGTCTCGCCCTTGGCCTGCCCCACCGATTTCACTCTTGCCTCGACTAGGCTGAGTCAAAATAGTATCCATTATGGTTCCTTTATACTTGTACTAGAACAGCCCCCAAAACCCTGTTCTAGTTGCCACAGTCGCATGGAAGCAAGCTGAGGGCACCAGGGTTCAAGATGTTGGCTTAAACAAGCATCTTGGCGTGGATCCAGATTTCAAGATATGGGGCCTCGTCCGCTTCTACTGTCCTTGGGCTGTCACGGTCTCGTCCGCTTCTATACTGTTTTTGGCTGTCACGGTCTCCTCCGCTTCTATACTGTTTTTGGCTGTCACGGTCTCCTCCGCTTCTATACTGTTTTTGGCTGTCACGGTCTCGTCCGCTTCTACCGTTTTTGGCTGTCACGGTCTCCTCCGCTTCTATACTGTTTTTGGCTGTCACGGTCTCCTCCGCTTCTATACTGTTTTTGGCTGTCACGGTCTCCTCCGCTTCTACCGTTTTTGGCTGTTTTTGGCTGTCACGGTCTCGTCCGCTTCTACCGTTTTTGGCTGTTTTTGGCTGTCACGGTCTCCTCCGCTTCTACCGTTTTTGGCTGTTTTTGGCTGTCACGGTCTCGTCCGCTTCTACCGTTTTTGGCTGTTTTTGGCTGTCACGGTCTCGTCCGCTTCTACCGTTTTTGGCTGTTTTTGGCTGTCACGGTCTCGTCCGCTTCTACTTTTTTTTTGGTTGTCACGGTCTCGTCCGCTTCTACTGTTTTTGGCCGTCATGTTCTCGTCCGCTTCTATACTGTTGTTTGGCTGTCACGGCCTCGTCCGCTTCACTGTTTTTGGCTGTCACACGGCCTCGTCCGCTTCTAGTGCTTTTGGCTGTTTGGGGAGCTCCGGAGTGTAGGGTGTAGGGATTTTAGGGCTTGCAGGGTTTAGGGTTTATGGGGGTTCAAATTGGCGTCAGGATGGGCATCTTGCCCGGATCCAGCGTTCCAGGGCCAATCGAGGGTTCAAATGGATCTTGGCCGGATCCAGGGTTCAGGATGGGGTCAAAGATGGGCATCCTGGCTATGGGCCCCTTGGCCAAAGTGGGCATCTTGGCAGGATCCAGGCTCTGAGTTTTGCGCTCTTGTCGTTAATGCCTTTCCTTGAAGCACAGCCTGCGCACCCGTATTCTCAACTTTGCGCACGTTTGCATGGCTTGGCCGCCGGAATTGGGTGCGCCTTAGCAGCAACATGTCACAAGTGCTTGCATATTGTTAAGTTGCAAGGAAGGGCATGCGTAAGCTCTTCAACTCTTCTGGTCGCATGCAGGATAGTGCAGACTCATGCTCGCCATATATAGGATGAAGCTCAGAGCCGCATGGCTGATGGCCTGGCAGCATCGTCGCCCTACCATGCGGCAGCGTGCTGCTGCGACAAGGCGGTGAGAATTCAGTAGCATGCCCTGTCGCTGTCTTGAACACTGGAACGAGAAAGCTGTGATGGCAGCTGTGGCAGGCAGGGTGTTGCCGACTCACACCCAGCTTTGCTAGCTGGGGAACTCTCTCAACCATCGGCTAAGCGATGACCAACTTGTTTCAGCAGGTATCCTGCCATCACGGAGTCTGCAGCTTGTACACGAGTGCTTTTGGAACCATGGCACACGCCAAACCCCAAACTTGGGACCACATCTACGAAGCTATAGTGCAGCCATTCTCTAGTATATGGCAGTGGCACAAACAAAGTTGCTTGCTTTGTGCGACAAGATGTCGAGCTCTCACAGCCGCAGGTGCAGTTCACGTTTCTGCGCAATGAAGTAGTGTGCCGCCGCAGCGACGTGGAACGGCCGTCATGCAGCGAGGCAGTGGCAGGGCTGCCAGTGCCATCACAACGTTAACTTTTGCCAGTGGCTGTTTTGAGAACTCCAAATGTCAGTACAACACATAATGGAGTGTCTCTTTGAAGCTTCAAGCTCCGATGCGCACAGGGTGGTGTCATTGCAGCTTCAATAAACCCAGTTACTTGCACAAGGGTTTGGACGTCTTGACCACCGTCTACAGGGTTTGTTTTGGCAGGTTCTGTTATCAACAAGATTACAAAAGAGGTCAGTCAAGCAGGCCCTCCTGAATATCGGGTGGAATCTGTTCACATCTTGGCTAAGGCTGGCGCGTTTTGGGGTTTAGGGTTTAGGGTTAGGGTTTAGGGTTTAGGGTTTAGGGTTTCGGGTTTAGGGTTTCGGGTTTAGGGTTTAGGGTTACAGCAGATGAACAGATGGTTTTTGAGCAGCTCTGTGCATGGGAAGCTCAGATCTGCGGGCTATAAAGGAAAGAATGTGCATCAAAGAGCGCGCCAAACCCTTGCATTCGGTTCGTTTTCTTCAAACATTGACCCATTTGTTTTGCCTGCCGGGGTGCGAGCGTGCATGTCGAAATCAAATTGCAAAGGCAGCAGGTACGGACGCAGGCCCTTTTTGAGATTTTGGGATGGATGTGTGACACGGCTGTCAGGCGGGCAGCGCTCCTCGACAGGCAGAATCTTGCAACCAGGCTGCTTGCGCGACTCATTTAGGCATGGCCCTCGCAATTGCAAAGCCTCTTCACCGCTAGGACTGCGGTGATGGGAGCACGGAGCCAACCAAGGACAAGCAGCCTCATGATCTTCTGGCCAGGCGTTTAGAGATGTTCAGGGCTTCGCGACATCGGCTCCTGGTTGTGATTTCGAAGATGTCCTCAAGTATCGCAAAACCTGCAGCATGCGGCGGCTGACGCGGATTCTGTGATGGACCTTCTTCAGCTTCGGCTACGGAAGCTCCGGGCTAGCCTTGGAGACGATGCGGCTACTGGCGGCTGCATGTACGAACTGGCGCGGAGGCTGCAAGGCCGTGCCAGGTATGGAGAAGCCGAAGAGCTGAGCAGAGAATGCCTGCGAATTCGCCCGGGCCTCAACTTCCCACAGCATCGTGACATCGTGACATACTTGGAGGTTCATGGGTACCTAGAACCCCAATTATGAGTCTACTTGTAACCTACTCAGAGGACTTGGGGGGCTTATAAGTACAGTTATAAGTGGGGTTAGAAGTACCCATGAACCTCCAAGTAGTGGGCGATCAGAGGGTCCAGTAGCTGAGCCTGCAGCTTCCGCATCTCGAGCTTCAGCTTCAACAGCTCGTGAAGAATTTGTACGTAAGTTTTGCCATGGCGCGATTGTTGGAAGCTGCTTGTGGCTGGGTTTGTGCCATGGTGTCGATGTTGCACCATGCCAAGGCCGGGCCAAGCTGGGCGAAGAGCATCCGAACACATTGGTTTCCGTCAGCAACTTGGCCGCGCTCCTGAAGACTCGCGGCGAGCTGAAGCCGAGCCTCTCTACCGAGAGGCTCTGGAGAAAAGCCCGGGAGCTCAGCTTCTGTCGGGCGTCGGAATTGAACACATCTAGTCCTTTTCAGAATTGTGAAATTTGTTTCTTTTCCTGCTGCGATCTCATGGAGGGCCCGGTGCAGTATGTGTTGTCAACCCAAGGGTTTGCCACGTAATGCCTGAACAAGAGGTCGCATGATACCGAAGGTGTCATGCCACGATGGTCGTTTGCTCTCCGAGCGGGCGGCACTTGTAGCAGATATAATGACGGAAGACATGGCCTCTTGTGTTGTCTTTGAGTAACATCCAGAGGACCCCAGCTTGAAAATCACCGCTACCTTAAAAAGATTGCAAGGGGGGTAATGGGGGGTTAATGATTGCAAATATGACTGCGAGGGGGCGAAGCCGTTACCGTAAACAGTCCCTGGAATTGGCTATGACTGCGAGTGGGCGAAGCCGTTACCGAAAACAGTCCCCTGTAATTTGTTATGACTGCGAGCGGGCGAAGCCGTTACCGGAAAACAGTCCCTGGAATTTGCTATGACTGCGAGCAGGCGAAGCCGTTACCGAAAACAGTCCCTGGAATTTGCTATGACTGCGAGCGGGCGAAGCCGTTACCGAAACCAGTCCCTGGAATTTGCTACGACTGCGAGCGGGCGACGGCAAAGCCGTTGCCGAAAACAGTCCCGGAAATTTGCCATGACTGCGAGCGGCGAAGCCGTTACCGTAAACAGTCCCTGGAATTGGCTATGACTGCGAGCGGGCGAAGCCGTTACCGAAAACAGTCCCTGGAATTTGCTATGACTGCGAGCGAGCAGGCGAAGCCGTTACCGTAAACAGTCCCTGGAATTGGCTACGACTGCAAGCGGGCGAAGCCGTTGCCGAAAACAGTCTCCTGGAACTTGCCGTGATTGCGAGCGGGCGAAGCTGTTACCGAAAACAGTCCCTGGAATTTGCTATGACTGCGAGCGGGCGAAGCCGTTACCGAAAACCATGGAATTTGCTGTGACTGCGAGCGGGCGAAGCCGTTACCGAAAACAGTCCCTGGAACTTGCTATGACACTGCGAGCGGGCGAAGCCGTTACCGAAAACAGCCTCTGGAATTGGCTATGACGGCGAGCGGGCGAGGCCGTTACCGAAAACAGTCCCTGGAATTTGCTACGACTGCCAGCGGGCGAAGCCGTTACCGAAAACAGTCCCCGCGCGAAGCCGTTACCGAAAACAGTCCCTGGAATTTGTTATGACTGCAAGCGGGCGAAGCCGTTACCGAAAACAGTCCCTGGAATTTGCTATGACTGCGAGCGGGCGAAGCCGTTACCGAAAACAGTCCCTGGAATTTGCTATGACTGCGAGCGGGCGAAGCAACTACCGGAAAAAGTCCCTGGAATTTGCTATGACTGCGAGCGGGCGAAGCCGTTACCGAAAACAGTCCCTGGAATTTGCTATGATTGCGAGAGGGCGAAGCCGTTACCGAAAACAGCCCCTGGAATTTGCCATGACTGCGAGCGGGCGAAGCCGTTACCGGAAAAAGTCCCTGGAATTTGCTATGACTGCGAGCGGGCGAAGCAACTACCGGAAAAAATCCCTGGAATTTGCTATCACTGCGAGCGGGCGAAGCCGTTACCGAAAACAGTCCCTGGAATTTGCTATGACAGCGAGTGGGCGAAGCCGTTACCGAAAACAGTCCCTGGAATTTGCTATGACTGCGAGCGGGCGAAGCCGCTATGACTGCGAGCGGGCGAAGCCGCTACCGAAAACAGTGCCTGGAATTTGCTATGACTGCGAGCGGGCGAAGCCGTCACCGAAAACAGTGCCCTGGAACTTGCCATGACTGCGAGCGGGCGAAGCCGTCACCGAAAACAGCCCCTGGAATTTGCTATGACTGCGAGCGGGCGAAGCCGATAGAATTTGCTACGACTGCGAGCGGGCGAAGCCGTTACCGAAAACAGTCCCCTGGAACTTGCTATGACTGCGAGCGGGCGAAGCCGTTACCGAAAACAGTCCCTGGAGTTTGCTATGACTGCGAGCGGGAGCTTGTGACTGCGAGCGGGCGAAGCCGATACCGAAAACAGTGCGCTGGAATTTGCAAAAGGGGGGTATGAGCAACCATACTCTCAAGGCAGGAAATGATTGCATGAGGGGGGGGGGTTAAGGGGATAATGATTGCAAGAGGGGGGGCGGGGTTAAAGTTTACAGTGAGGGGTGATGCTTGACACTCTTCAAGGCAGAATGAAGATGCAGCAACTCCTCTTTCTGAGACCTGTACCACACTCCTTTTTTTCTGAGGCCGAGCCAATCTGGGCAGAGAGCATCCGAACACGTTGGGCTTCATCAACAACTCGAAGCCCGCGGCCAACTGGCAGCAGCTGAGCCTCTTTACCGAGAAGTTTTCGAAGCACGCCCGGGAGCTCAGCTTCTGTCGAGGTAATTTCACACATCAGCGCGCCCCGTGAAGGAGAATTCTGGGCCGATGAAGGTTATTCTTGCAATTCAGCAAAGTAACCAAAATGAAGGCAAGGCCCTGTTAAGCAGGAAGTCTGATTTGTGTTGAAAAGTGGACCCAGCGCTTGTTTTTTGAACCTCCGGCGATGGATTTGACCGCTGCAGAGTCAGCATTGCGCTGTTGAACGTTATAGCAAGTAATTCGCTGTGACTGTATGACGGTGTTCATGACATGGATGGGCCATCCCCGGCTTGATGGGATTTGCTTGGCAGCGATGGTCTATACCCCCTGTTGCCAAGGCCGGGGCAAGTTGGGTCCAGAGCACCCGGACACGTTGACTTCCATCCACAACCGGGCTCCTTGAAGCCCGCGGCCAGCCGGCAGAAGCCGAGCCCCTCAGCTTTCAGGCAGTTGAGCAGTTGAGCGTTGGAACTGTTTTTGTTCCATTTGTGAAGGTTGCGCTGCAATGTGCTGATGGACTCAATTTCATGGAGGGACCAGCAGAGTACTTTTTGAAACAGAAAGAGACGCCCTGCCGGCCTGCGGTGTCAGGTTTACAGTCTTTTGCTCTTTTCGAGAACGTGAATCATCTTGTTTATGTAGCACACTGGCATCCTGGCATCTCAATATGCGTAACATCACTCTCTTTCGAAATGCCTATTGTCGCCCAGTTTGCCACGTGGACTAACTTTAAGAAGAGGGCGCATGATACCTCATGTGTCAAAACGACAACGATTGTTTATTCGCGAGTGGCGGGTCGCATATATATATATATATATATATATATATATTAGTGTTCATACATTATATATATATATACACACACACGTTTTTTATTTGTGAATTAGATTAACGACATACATTGCAGTCTTTTTGTTTTTGCGCCTAAAGGTTCCAACCGGAAACTTTACAAGGCAGCGTGCAGAATCAAATTCCTGACGCCTATTTGTGCGAAAACATCTCCGCACATGGCTCTTGCTGAGTTTGTACCATGACTCTAATTCCTATAAGAAACAGCTAAAAATACCATTTTTTGCTAGGGTTCCAAGATCAGTATAGGTGAATTTGGCCGAGCTCCTGGACTTGGGGGCCGATGGGCCAAAGCCGAGGCGCTCTGCCGAGAGGCTCTGGAGAAAAGCCCGGAAGCTCAGCTTCGGACGACCGGGTCGAGTTCACAATGAACCCTAAACTCTATAAGCCCTAAACTCTAAACCCTAAGCCCGATAAGCCCTATAAACCCTATAAGCCCTAGAAGCCCTATAAGCCCTATAAGCCCTATATGCCCTATAAGCCCTACAAGCCCTATAAACCCTAAAAGCCCTATGCCCTAAGCCCTACCCGAATGGATTGAGTGAGGGAGTGAGGGAGTGAGTGAGGGAAAAGCCGGGGGTGCATCCAAGCTGGGCGGCTCGGGTGGGATCTGAGCACTTAGGCAAGATTGGCCACTTCTCAAAAACTGAAGCTCGTGATCCCGTGATCCACTCACCGAGGAGCACTGGCTCAGAGACAGAAGCACGCACACTTGCACCGGAGTATTATAGTCTTATAGTCTTATAGTAGTACAGCATTATAGCAGAATAGTAACTACGGCATGTTTCAGATTGCTTGAGTCATGACGCCTGGGCAGTTTCGAAGGTCTGCGTGGGAAGCTGTGAATGACGAACGAACCCAAATCCATCTTCAGGAGCGCGGGAAGGTGGAGGAGTCGGAAAAACTTCTGCGTTTGAACCAACCTGCCTGAGGCCTGGAAGAGGACATAGCCGGATGATGGTCGATGTTCCCCCTTATACTAACAGTACCCTAAACCCTATAAACCCTAGTCCAAGTAGGGACTGCCGTTTCAGGGGGAACATCCCAAGTCAGGCGTATGGGGACAGGAGCTGCTCTGATCAAAGCGGGGTGGGCAAAGTACCACCCCTGCGAGTTCTGGGTTCTGCAGCCGCGCAGCTGCGCGTGCCCCTGTTCACACGTCCAAATGACTATCAAGAAAAACCCGATTGGTCACGTGATGCCTCTAGTAATTTTGATGTGTGACCTTTTTCCGTGAACAGCGACGCCACAGAAGTTGGCAACGGGACCAACCAGCACGTCATGCTTTGAGGCAACAAAGGAATCGCATATGTGAAATCGCCACGAGTGTGGATGTTAGATCAGGCCAAGTTGGATGCCAAACCAGCCAGGGATTGGCTAACACATGTGAGAGGTTGTCTCAGGGGTGCCTCTCCTTTTGGGAATTTGCTTGCGTCGGAACAATGGAGGTTGACCGTTTCGCAAGAATCGGGGAATCTGCGTTCGCAAGTGTGCTATGTATGTGTTTTCGCGGGTGACGCTCTGCCGTAGACTCGCCGTAGACATTTCATATATGCTCTTGTTTACGCTTTTGGAAGCGTGGCTAGTAGTGATGCATGTGTGGTCTTATACCTCCTCCGTGAACTAGACTAAATTCACTAGTTCTTGATCCGCCGTAGATAGTTCGGCAAGTTTCAGGGAAGTTCGACTTCCCTGTGATTCGCGCATGCAGGGTGCTAAGATGGGCCAGGAGCTCGTAGAGAAGACAGGACTCAACAAGTAGATTCAAAGATGCATTCCTCCTCGCATTGAAAGATGCACTCCTCATCTTTCAGAGCAGGGGTGTCGGCAGTGAAAGATGCTCTCCTCATCGTTCAGGTGCTTGAACTTGAGGACGTGCGCTCTTGAGCTGCTATTCTCTAAAAAGCCAACTTCGAGAGGGCCGAGCAGGTCCTGCCCACCCCACCACTGTCGCCAGTTGCACCTCACAGTGCTTTTGGTGGGGGCTTGTGAGGGCCTGTGAGGTCTTGTAGGGCCCCTAGCCCTACCTCGGCCCGGAAGGTGAACCGGGGACTGGTTTGCTGCTTTTTGAAAACAGCTCTCGACAGGCTTGTCTCTGCTGCTTTTGACCAAATAGCTGGCGCCAGACTTGTCTCTGCTGCTTTTGGCTAGCTCGCACCAAACTTGTCTCTGCTGCTTTTTGACCAAATAGCTTGTTAGACATGTTTCACCGTCACCCCCCTCCAACCCCCAGCCCCGTGAAAGATCAGGAATGCATCTTTCGCTCAATCCTGGCTGTGTCTGAAGCTCACTCCTGTCCGGAGCTGGCAAACAACGGCTGCATCTCTCATCATCTTTCATTTACACCTCGCCCCGGCCCTGAAAGATGGCTCGAGTGCACAGGCGCCCTCGTAGACCACACGCTTCTCCACAAGGCCCCGGCCGCCTCCCTCACTTGGCCACGACTTGCTGGGGAAAGCGCGCGCTCCGCCCGAGGCCGAGGGCTACTGGGGAAGGGGGTGGGGAAAGAAGCGGCGGAAAGAAGGGGCAAAAGGGGAGGAAGCGGGAAAGCTGTTCTAAGTCACTGTTGTGCCTTTGTGATTGTAACAGTCACCTCTTTATGCTCGCCCAGCTCCACGCTCAACTGCAGGCGGAGCTTGTCGAAGTGCCGATGATGGAGGCCGGTGCGAGCCTTCCACGTAGCTTTTGTTGCACCTGGGAGCTTTTTATGGCGAGGAGGGCATGCGCTGGCAGCGGCTGAGCCCCGAATCTGGGCCTCCGCCAAGATTGGGACACTCGATGACCTACGAGCCGACCTCCCAAAGCTTGGTGGTCTTTGGGGGCCCCATCCTGAGCTGCCTTACGCTTTCTCGTGTGCTTGTGTCCTGTCGTGTGAATCCGGAGCGCCCCAGCCCATGCAAAGGATTTAGCGGAGCCAAGGGGTTGTCTGACACGTGGATCTTCGATCTGCAGGCCTGGGGTCCAGATGCAATCAGCCCAAATCGCGCCGTGCCGGGATTCGTGGCACCGCTGCGAAGCAAGAAGATCTACCTGATACTTTGCAGTTTCGAATTTCCCCAAAGGGACCTGGGACGTCTCTTGGACACTTCAAGGCTTCACGGGAATTGTTTTCGCAAACAGCCACGCCGCTCTTAAAGAAGTTCATCACACGTTCATCATGCTCTTCACCCCGAAATATGCAGACAGGGCATGGGTGCCAGTGGCTGTTCTGGGCTTCGGCAGCCTTGAAACAATGGAAAACATGTGACCTCAGTTGTGGCGGCTGTGGCATGTCTGTTTCGGGAGCCGAGCTGGTTGGACACCTCCTCCCTTAAGGTACGGCCTGTTTCTGTATTTTTCTTGCAGGTTTGTATGTTGGTCTGTTGTTTCAGGGCCTACTTACTCGCATGTCATGTCCGATGTTTTGAAAACACCACATCACACATGTGCGCCAACTTGGCACGGCATGGGGCCGCTTTCCCAGTCTATCGCCTGGCTACATATAGAGTGTGTTGGTAATGAGGGTTAGCAGGAGAAGGGGAGCTGGTGACATGTGAGTGTTGTGATGGATGGCGGGTCTCGGCCCCAAGGCTCTTTCACCCCAACCTCTAGAACTTCAAAACCTCACCCTTCTTCCCGTTGAATCCTGGCTCCATGTCTTTCTGGTTTGTGCGTGTCCTCCTTTGCTGATGCTCGGAGCTTGCGCAGGGGCCACGCAACAATCACATTGCAGATGGGCGCCCGAGTTCCCCAAATCACCATCGAGTCGTCAGGTTGCCCCCGAGCCCAACTTGCACAGATGTTTCAGATGTTGGATATTCTTCGAAGCAGTTTTTGGTGGACTCGTGCGGCGAGCTGTTCTCGATGGATGTGAGGGATGCAAATGCGTTTGTGCAGTTGTCGAGATCGTGTGCCCTGCGGTTTCCTGTGGGCAGGCACAGCGCTGGGAGGAGGTGGCGCTGGAGGAGGCAGAGCGGCCCGCGCCCAGAGGTGCTCACTCGGCGGTGTGCGACCCGAAGTCGCACAGCATCGTGGTCTTCGGTGGTGCCGCGCTGAGCTTCGCCTGGAACCCTGCAATGTGCCGATGCAGTCGGACTTATACATACCTATACAATTTCAAATCCCAAAACTGGCAAGGGCCAGGATGAAATCGAGGGTCAAAGAAGCCATTGCTGACGAAACAGGTGAAGTTTTCTCTGTGGTTCTCACCTCTACAGCCCAAGCATGTTTGACAAGTACTTGCCATTGGGGAGCCTTGCAGTTCTCTGTTAGAAAGCTTTCTGTCTGGCATGATGCACTTCCCCACCAATCTGCAAGCGTTTGCCTCCGTACAGTTACACAGATTCCATGTCCGGGTTAAGGTCGAGTCAGCGATGGGCGTGCGGGCCTCCGGCTGGCTGTTTTGCTTCATCTCAGTGTTCTGTGCCTTTTGCATCTCAAGGCGACGCCGCAAAGACAGACGAGACCTGGATCTTCGAAGTCAAGGCCTCCTGTGCAGCCTTCATCTGCGGAACGTCTGCTTGCCAACTCCCATGGGCATGCTTATCTGGCTGCGAGTCTAGCATCTGTACGGGGACTGTCTAAATCCTATAGATGCCGAGTGCCCGGCGAAGGGCCGTCCTGTGTTGAGGGTTGAGAGTCTGATGGTCTGCTGCTCGCTGGCCACCCCAAGTTAAAAAAAAAAAAAACAACAACAGAGCACTGGAGAGTTGGAAAGAACAGTGGCTTGCGTACTGCGAGCGGCTTGGCTTGAGTTTGCTGGCTTGAGTTTGCTGATCGAACATGCAAGTGAGCTGGTTTCGGAAGATTGCCAGTTCTCTCACAGCCGCAGCTACAGTACGACGCGGCCTTCTCGTTGGCCTGTTGACCAATTAGTAGCCCGAGACCCGTGCACCATGCAGGCGGCTTCAGGCTGGTGTGGAGCCTTCGTCGGGAATAACGAGCCCCGGAGTCCCTCAACAGCCCTTGTGCTCGAGAGAGCCGTCCAAAGTGCCAGGACTCAGGGCTGAAGCTTCTGGTTGCAGCCCAATGCACGGTGACGAAAACCGACGGTTCGATCCACAAAAGTGTTTTCGAATCGCCGTCGCCTTGAACATGTCGGTGGATGTTCACCGTTGGAATTTCGCAGTTGTTTCATGGGTATAACTATAATAGTTGTGCTGTTTCCTGTTGATGGGTCATGCTTGGATCGCCAGAGTGTGGTGTGGAGGGTGTGTGGAGAGTCGGCGTAGAGCGTTTGACATCTTGAAGCAGGGTCCAGGCGCCCTGACCCTGTCCAAACTGCTGTAATTTGTCATCTCGATCTATTGCAAATATATAATATAGGATGGATGCAGCGGATAGAAAGATAGCACCTAGCATGCCATTCAACAGGTGCCGCACGTCGAATGCCAAACACAGCACTCGTTGTGCTTTGCGCCAGCCTCCCCACAAAGCTCCAGTGTGCTGACGAGGGACAGATCGTGATGGCAGGCCAAGCAATGGGAGGAGCTGAAGTCTGAGGGGGCGCGACCGCCGGCCAGAGAGGGTCATTCGGCGATCTGGGACCGGAAGTCCCATGCCATGGTGGTCTATGGCGGTCCTGCGCTGAGCTGTGTAGACGTAGACCGACAGGTTCTGCCCTGATGATCAAGAATATACTGCGCCTGGGAGCCAAGGTGCTGGTTCCAACGGCGGCTTGGGAGAATTGTCGAACGACATGCCGCTGCAAGGCGAGGTTTTCGGCGACCTGTGGGCCTTTGACCTCCAGGCTTGAAGCCATGTTGCTTGCGTCGTTCTGGAGCCATATTCAGGTGACTGCAAGCATTCGTGGCCTGCATCTCCCAAGATCGACCGTCCCTCCTCGCCTGCATAGATTTTCCTTCGAAAGCTTTAGATGGGACAGAGAGAGAGACAAAAAAAAATTGAACAAAATCGAGCCTGTCCTACATCTGCATCTGGCAAGGCCCAGCGCTGGGAAGAGCTCGTCCCGGACGGGGCGCGTCCCCCAGCCAGAACTGGTCACGCCACGGCCGTCGACTCGAAGTCCCGGTCCATGGTCATCTTCGGAGGCCCTCGCCCAAGCTTCTGCGTGAGCTCTTCGGATCGGGATTGCTCTCATGGGGGGCTTCTAAGGGTCCTCAGCCCTTACAAATGCCATGCCGAGCCTGCACAGGTTCCACGTCAGAAGGTGTTACTCCTGGGGGATCGGGCTTGATCTCGGACGTGTGGACCTTCGACCTGGAGGTGCTTTGGCATTCCCTTTTGGGGGCTTTTTTTGATGTATGCGCTTATGTTCCATATTGAGGAGGATTCCTCGTAGGATTCTACAGTGAGGCACTCATCGTAGCTGCAGACGGCATCGGAAATGCGAACTTGATTCGGCTTGCTGTGGCTGGGAGGCCAAGCGTTGGGAGGAGCTGAAGCCCCAAGGTGCGCGACCGCCGGCAAGATGCTGGTCTTCGGCGACCTTCGACCCGAAGTCTCGGTCCATGCTGGTCTTCGGGGGCCTGGCTCTGAGCTGATGGCCTGCGCTCCCGCGTGCAGCAGTGCCAACATACGGGTTGTGCATAGTAAGCTGAGGCTTTGCTCAGTCAGGCGCTGGTGCAGACCTCAGCTAAGCACAGTGATTGGGGGCTGTGAGATGAGAGTAGGGGTATTATAAACCTGATAAACCTAAACCTAAACCCCGAGGATGCAGAAGGTGGCGCAAAGGCCTATTAAGAGGCGCACAGACCCTAAGCACCCTAAGCCTCAGGGGCTCGTGCAAACCTCAGCTATTCACACGTTTTTTTGCAGAACGCACGTTGCGAGGGTCTTGCCCGAGCCCATCGCAACCATCAAGGCTTTTTCATCGCACAAGCAAACACAACTCTCGTGCACAGGCCGTCCTACCTAGCACCAAGAAGCGATCACTCGGAGTGCGGGGCATGTCAAAGTGAAGGTGGCTCCTCTACATCTCGTCAGTCCGAGATGGCGCTGCAGCAAACGAACAGGTTCGTCAAAGGTGAGCCCAGCATGGAGGTGATGCCATCATGTCATGAGTCATGCCGTCGACATCCGGGAACCTCAGGCTCGTGACAATCGTAGGGTGCCTGGACTCGAGCATGTCCAGCCACGGGGCTTCCTTGTGTGCAACCACGGGCTGTCTCGGTGCCACAGCCAAGAGGTTCCCTGAACGCACGGTGACAGCCCTCGTCCTGAGGAACTCTTGCGCTGTTAGCTCTGAACAAGTCAGATAGGAACATTGCCATGCGTCGCACGTATTGTCAGGGCCGTGATGGAGACGTTGATCGGAAGTAATTGCGCGAGTCGCTTCGGGATGTGTGGGCTGGACCAGCGGGTTGACGTTTTCTGCAGTTTGCTGGCTCAATGCCTTATCTGCCTTATCGATTCAGTGGTTCTCGCTGCTTGTGTGTTTTTGGAACATGCTTGAGAGTTTCGTTCTCGGGGTTGCTGAGATTTGGACGACTTGTGGGTCTTCGACATCAAGGCCTCGGAGTGCCAGCGCTCGCTCGTCTAACGAAGTCCAGATGCGAGGGTCCGAGAGTGTAGTCCCTTTTTGTTTAACTTTCTTACTTCGCCGATAGTTGCACTTGAAACTTCTTGGGCTTCCCTTGTTTAGTAGGAACAATATAGGTTTAGGTTTCGCTTTTTTCTCTTGGTTAGCGGGAGAAGTAAGTTAACGTCCGCATCTCATCTCCCACGAAGTGAGGGTCACAGCAAAGTTATGTCAACGACAGTATGAGCCCACAACAGCCCTCGGGTGGTCAACCAATGCGGAGCAACAGCTGCTTTGGCCCCTTTGAGGTGGACCAAGCTCAGAGTGTTTAGGAGCAAAGCGTAGAAACTGGGGCTTCGTGTCAACCTGGTCCTTGCGCGGGCGTTCCCTGTCGGAACAGGCTGGGCGCTGGCAGCAGCTGTGGCCTTCCGGCGCGCAGCCCGCGGGCAGACATTCCTCTGCCACCGCCTACGATGCGAAGTCCCGGTCTTTGATGATCTTCGGGGGTCCGGCGCCGAGAGCTGCGGGATGCTGCGAACCGCCCCGGGCCAGGGCAGGGGAAGAGGTGCATGCGTGTGAGCCGTCTTCGCGCCGCTGACTCCCTCAGGCGTCGGCGTAGACAAGGGTGCGGAGCCAGGATTTACCGAGCAAGGAAGTATTGGGGCGCTCGGGGCTTCCCTGCTCACTGAGGCCTGGACGACCTGTGGCTCTTCCGCGCCAAGGATATTGAGTGCAGAAAGCATGCAAAGCTTGACATGTCTGACGCGCTGGGTTTAGCCCGAGAGCAGGGTTTACAGAGAAGGCCTCACACTGTCAGTCAGAAGCCAACAGCTGCGCAGCTCACAAACAGTCCAAAGCGCGCCGATTGAGAAAGCAGTGGGTTGGGAAAACAAAGCAGCTGAGTATAGCATGAGGTTGGGAGCAAAAATGCAAGACATTGAAGCGCTGAACTCTTTGTCGTCCACGACGACGCGATGTCGCGATGGCGAGAGATTGGGAGGGACATTGTTGGGCCACTATGCGTAGACGTGACCTGCCGGTGTGCAATCGACATAGCGATCCCCCCTCCCCCCCTCCCCGGCCCCCTCTGCAGCCCACCCTCATGGAAGAACGCTTGCCTCATGCAAGGATACAGGCTGATACAGGCTGCAGGAAAGTCATGGGCGACGCCTGCCCCCTCTCACGAGGCCATATCGTTTCTTAAGCCGGAAAACTCGGCAACCACAACGGTACTGCAAGATAATGCAGTGCGGGACAGGCGCTCGGTTGACGAGTCCTGGTTCGCAATCCTTGAACAGCTGTTGTTCAGGAATCAAGTCCTGTAGGCCCTGGAGCTTACAGAGATCTTGCCTTGCAGCTTCAAGCTGCGGAATTGGGGGACTCAGGAAGCAGCGCCCGGGAATCTGCGACAGTATGCTGTATCACAGGAACATCGACCATCCCCAACCCCCGGACCTTGAAAATCACACCCGCAAGCAGAGTGGCAACTTGACAGTCTTTGCCTGGCTTGACCCGCCGTTGTGTAATGCTCATCCACGCGCAGGGTGTTCATGCTTCTATTGAGGTTGTCATGCAGCATTGTAAGCGGTCGCGCTCGCTGCTCTGTTTGCAGTTCTGTTTCTTGCGCCTGGCTTTGGAGGATCTTCCCCAGCTTCTGCACCTGGGAAGGGAGCTGGCAAGGCACTTGCTCTGAAAACAGGCTTTGAGACCCTGGGTGACCCCAGAGCCAAATATCAAGCATTCTGAGCGGAAGCCGTTCCAGTCTAAAGCGGTCTAGGGTATGGAGTCTGGAGGCAGGTCATGTCAGTCCAGTCCTATCCATCGCAGAGGCCTGTCGCGGTTTTGTCGGAAGACATGCCGAGAACGGTGCCATTCGGACCCCTGCAGGTGGCACGCGCAAGCCAGGGAGCCCTTGTCAGTGTTGCGGCTCTGCCTGGTGGGCAGGGGCCGTGTCGGGAAGACGACGACCCTGAGGCAGGGCGGGGAGCACAGAGCAGCGCCAGATGCACACGCACGTGGATGAATTTGATATCACGAAGCTGCGGAGTAGCGCTGAGCTGAGCGATGCTGAGCGTAAAGCAATAATTTAGCGGAGCAGCTGGTTCGAAGGGGGTTCGGAAAATGCAGTAGCATGCTGACTAAGCTGCGAGGCGCCTGCGGGGAGAGGAGCTGCCAGAGCAAGAGGAGGAGTCCACGGTGGGCGTGGAAGTTTGGACCCGCGAGGTGCCGTCGGACCTCTCCGCCCAGTGGCAGCAGGCTCAAGGCAAGATCATGGACAGGGCCGCTCTCGGGGCGCTTAGCATGGTTGAGGAGGAGCAAGAGCCTGAGGAGGATGAGCAAGAAGAGGAGGAAGAGAAGCATGGGGAGGAGGCAGGAGGGAAGCAGGCGCCTGTCCAGCAGAGAGGTCCGCCAGGCTCCCCGAAGGCCGAGGATGGTGGCAGAAGGGTGGGGGCAGCGGCGTCGCCGCAACGGCAGGGTGCTCAGGTGGTGGAGGCGGCGGAGGCAGCAGAGCTGGTAGGGCCGGCGCCACTGAACGCGGACTTCCTACTCAAGCTGGGAGGACGGCAGGGCGGAACGGAAGGAGCTGCAGGTCCTAAGCCAGAGCTGAGGCTCCAGGCTTGGGACTTTCCTGGCCAACGCGAGTATTCTCAGCTTAATCTGCTATACTTCTCCAGCCGCGCCATGTACTTGGTCTTCGTCGACCTGAGTGGAGACCCGGAGGAGGAGTGGCAGGAGCTGAAATTTTGGCTCTGGGCGATCGCCCAGTATGCCAGCGAGCCGGCGCCAGAGTGGACAGAGCCGGCGCCAGAGTGGACCGAGGATGAGGATGCAGAGGTTGCTGAAAGCACAGCGCGCCCGAAGCCCCCAATTTTCTTGGTGGGGACCCGGTGGGCCGAGCGGCGGACCGGGATGGAGGAGTGGCTGCAACAGCGCATGGAAAGCCTGCTGGAGCAGGTGCTGGGCCTGAAAAGCCAACTGCAGAAGAGCCAGGATGACGAGTGCGGTTGCTGCTGGCTCTTCGGGGTGGAGAACAAGCCTCAGGCGCCTTCGGGTTGCAGGGGCATCCCGGAACTGCGTGCGGCCGTGGCCCGGGCCGGCCTGGAGATGGTCCTCCCCCAGACCGAGCGCAGCGATCCCAGCGAGCCAAGCCATAAAAGGGAAAAAGCGGAGGAGAAGGAAAAAAATGAGGAGAGTGAGGAATGTGAGGAGAAGGAGCCAAGCGCCTGCCACGCGGGCATCTGCTCAGAGCGGTACCCAATCCCCTGGCTCCGAGGCCACGACCTCCTCGCCCAGCTTGGCCAAGGGCTCCGGGGCACCGCTGACCTAAACGAGATCAACAGGAAGGCACAACTTCAAGGTAGCAAAGAGAGCGAAGACCCCGCAGCTTGCCCGAGGTGCGGCGGCCAACTTGGGTATCGACGACGTGGCTCGCTGAAGAGGCCATTGAGGATGAAGGCAAGCAGCGGGGAAGAGATGCTGGCACCGAAAAATGCAGCCCTCAAAACAGGAGTTTGCAAAGGCTGTGGAAGTCAGGTCGTGGAACTTTCCTACGACTTCCTGCCCTACGAGACTGTGGAGGAGCTGCTGCTCGGGATGCGCCCGCAGGCCCTGGAGCCAGGCGCGGAGTCACCTTCTCTCACAAACCAATGTAAGTCAATCTCAACCTCTGAGTCCCTATAAGTCTCGTTACAAGTACATTATATGTTTGTTTGTCTGTTTGCACGGCTTTCACATAGAGTCAGACTTCGCGAAGAAGGACTTTGCCGTAGATGGGGTTTCATATGATGTTCGAGATGCAGATTGCTTGCATGGTTGATGAAAAGTGCCTGTGCAAGTGCGAGGCGACGTGAAACAGTTTCTCTCCCTGCTGCACAGCCTGGGCAGCTTGGTGTGGTTCCATGAGCCAGAAGAGCTGCAAGAGCTGGTGATGCTGAACCCCCGCAAGGTGGGGACTAATGGTGGGATGGGAGAGGGGAGCGGGATCACAAAGGCAAAAGGGCCAGCAGACAGCATGTTTGTATCCGTTAAATGTGTCTCTTTCACTTTCCGCGAGGTGGCGCTAGCCCTTTGCAGCCTGATGTTCGTGCGCTTCCGAGATGCAGGGCACTGGGCGCACTCCAAGGCCTTCGTGAAGGACATGGATGCGAAGGTGTCTCAAGCGGATCGTGGGGAGGCACCTCGCCTTTTTGCAGCCACGCCCCCCCTATTGTTCTCATATTTTTACGTAAACGTGAATTTAAGGGGACTCCCAAATCCACCAGGAACTTCACCATGCAGTTTTGAACTTTCCATGCGAGAAATCTTCACCATGCATTGCCAGGTGCTCCGGTTCAGGACGAGTGGTATCATCAGTGCACAGCTCATGGACACGCTCTGGCCGGAGTTCGCAGAGAATGAGCGAGAGCTGCTGAGGGAGGTGATGATCCAGCGCCGGCTGATGGTCAAGAGATCTGAGGCGGAGTTTACGATCCCATCCTGCCTCCCTGCAACTCAACTTCCCGAGCCGCCCATCGCGCCGGAAGACAAGGTGATCTACGTCAACCTGGACGGCTTCGTCACTGCCCAGCTCTTCCCCCAGCTCGCCGTGCGACTCCACCAGCAGCTCTCCAAAGCCAACTCGGAACTGAAATCCGGGCCGCCCCAACTCTTCAGCAACCGACTGGAGGCCCGCTCTGTGGCGGGCACCGTCCATGTATCGCTCTTCCCAGTCGCGCAACCCAAGCTTCTGCGGATCCACGCGAGCTCGGAGGATCTTCTGCGGCAAGCCCGCGACGCCTTCCACAGATCCATGGGCTTCCGGATCGGGGCTCTGCCGGTGATGAGGGGTGGCACAAGGGACATTGTGGAAGAGCTGGCCAGAAGAATTCCGTGCCTGAAAGCAGAATGCCCTGGGAGCTGTGAGCTCTGCCGATTGGCGGCTCTTTTGGTGGAACGTTTTCAACTGGATCTCAGCCCGGAACTCCGAGGCGTGATCTCCGAAATTTCCATGTACGACCACACCCGTCCCTCGGGCAGCTTCAGGTTCAAGGCCTTCGACCACCCTGGAGACGTAGACCTCTCTGAGCAAGTCGTCCTCGAGGCGGACACGGACCAGGAGGCGTTGGAGCAGTTGGCGAAAAGGCTGCAGGAGAAGTTTGGACTCAGATGGGGCGGTGGCAGCATGGCCGGCAAGGCCGTCCACTGGGCCGGCCTGAAGACGGGGGACCCCACCTCCGAAGACCCGAATCGTCTCCTGACGTGGACCTTGGAGGAGCTGCAGAGAGGCAAAAAGGAGGTCAAGCTTCAGAAGCCTCAGGGCACCACCATTACAGAGATGGTGGATCTGGTGTCAGCACTGGCATGCAGCGCGAGAGGCCGCACGGCCAAGATCGACATCTTTGCGAAGACGCGCCTCTTCCAGGACCGGCCAAGAGATGCGCCCCGTTTCTTCGAGATCACCAACGTGCTCTACGTCGGCCGCATTGGCAAGGATGACCCCCTCAGGCTCATCACCCCAGTGTCCAAGGACGGACTGTTCATCCAATATTTGGAAGAAGGCTTGAAGGACTACTCTGCCAAGCACCCCAAGGCAGTGAAGTACGCAGGCTCCTCAGTTGTGGAAAGTTTCTCTTCGCACGCTCTCCGTGTGGCATGCGGCTCTCAGTGCGACATGACGTGATCGTTTATTTTGCATGCATACCGCAGGCACCTGCTATTGTCAGTGGATGTGTGTGACAAGCTTTTGTGTGTGCGTCGGCGCGTGTGTCATAACAAGTCTCGGGATATGCCGAGGTGAAACGCCTCTGGGAGAGGAGCGCTTTCCTGTCAGCCAGAGGTTTGGGGCGAGAGGCCCATGTGGCCGCGCTGGAGCTGCTGCAGCCGCTCTTGCAGCACTGGGCTGCCGAGCTCTGCCAAGCAGCCGCCCACGCGGAGGCCCTGGCTGGCATGATGAAAAAAGCCGCGCAGGCCACGGGCAGGTCTGACTCAACCGCACGCCCCACCAACACGGCCGTGGACGACGCCTTTGCGGACGTGGCCGCCTTGTGTCGCTGGGCTGGGCATCCCAATCAGTAAGTCAGTTTCACATTTTTTTGTAACTAACGTACATGAACAGCATGTGTTCAAGCAGAATGCAGTGTACCATATGGCGTCAGGCGACCGTCTGCAGGGGCTGCAGCTGAAGCTCTTGCGTGAGAAGCAGGCTGCCGCTGGCATGGAAAGGGAAGCTGCCAGCGAAGGACTCGCATCTGTCTCCCTCTGCCTGGCCAAGCTGGAGAAGGTCTCTACGAAGGTGAGGGCTCGGGACGTGCTGGAAGCCGTGCAGTTGGAGCTGGAGGGCTCTGCCGGGCTGGTGGTCACAAACATGCTGGGCTCCATGCCCCGCCTCGCAAAGCCTCTGGGGTGGCAGTGGCAAATGCCCTCGGACCACCTTCCGGTGGGTGCCGTCATCTTCGTGGCGGGCCGGAAGCTCCGCGCGGCCTCCTACAACGTCCTGAACAAGCGCTACTACAAGTACATTCAAAGCGACTCACAGGGGCTCCAGGGCTCCTTGATCTCCACCCTCCACGGCACCCCGGATGAGGGCGCAGGAGGCGAGGAAGGCGATGCATGGGCAGATGGCAGGGAGCGTTGGGTTGCAGAGCTGGTCTACGGGATGTTGCACCCCGTGTTTCCCCACGTGGAGCGCGTGCACCTGCTTTCCCTGCAAGAGTGCTCCCCGGACTTCCTGCGGATCCTCAAGAAGAGGCTGAACAAGCACGGGCGCTACGAGGTGCTGCAAAGTGGCGAGGAGGATGCGAACCAGGAGGCGCCCCGTTGATCCGCTGCACAAGAGTGAGATCCCATTATCCTCTGAAATCACTTGCACATGAGTGTGACATCTTTGTGGAAGAACCTAGAAAGACCCACCCCCGAAATCTTCGAACTCTGCCTTTGCTTTAAAGGCTGTGGTCTTCGACCGCGAGTCTCTCACCTTGGTGGAGCAGACCTGCCACCGCGGCCACGCAGCCTACACGACGGCCGACGCCAAGAAGGCCAGGAGCCGCGCCAGCATCACGTCAGCTCAGGGGTGTTTAGGCGGGGGGGCTGGAGGTGCTAGAAGGTCGCAGTACGGCACTGGGCTCAAACATAACAACATACGTGCAGCACATATCATCGGATTTGCTGAAGTCACATATCAGTGTCATATTGCCCAGTCTCTTTCCAGAACTTGAGGTGACTTGCTAGCTTCACTTCTGGATTTGTTGCTCCCCTTGTTTTGTGGCTGGCTGAAAGGTCATCATGGAGGTCAAGTTCAAGTTCCCCATGGACAGTTCCAAGACTAGTCTCCGCCTGGTGACGACGAGCCTCAGCTCGGATGGATATAGCGATAGATCATTGTGACGATTTACTAGGTTGTTGGCACTTTGCTCGCTCGGCTGCTCACAGGCACCTGCCGGGGAAGCCCTTCGGTCCTGCCCGGCAAGAGTTTGCGGACTGCCTGGCCCGGCTTCTGAAGGAGGACCTGGAGTGCCTACCCACTTTGCTGCTCACGGACCTGAACTTTCCGGAAGAGGCTCCCGATATTCATCCGATGTGGAAAGTAGAAGCCGCATGAAGCCATGTATAGGCGCCCTCTCCACCCGAAAAGTTGCAGAGCCCTCAGTGCGGGTGCCAGGCCGTGGTGCCGCTCTTGAAGCGGCGGGAGGTGCACGCGCAGTTCGTGGAGATTCCACATCCCACCAACATCTGCACGGCGCGGGGCTGCGATCTGCCGTGACTATATAAGTGAGTTGTGCTGAGCTGAAGCTGTGGCCAGCTGTTTGGTGCCTTCGCGGCTCCGGCCTCCATGGCAGGGCGCGCTGCTACCGAAGAGGATCGACAGCATCGCCGTCATCTCCACGCAGAGCAGTGAGATCAGCGCCAAGGGTCTGTGCTTCAAGGCGCCCGCGTCTCTTCTAAGCGATAAAGGGGTTGCAGGAATATGCAGGAATCAAGGGGTACTGATGCGGGATACTGATGCCGCTTGATGTTGCAGTCTCATGGTTTTCTCCTTGTAGTAGCTGCCTGTTGGGCCTCCAGCTCCGGAGCTCCACATGTGGCACACTTGCACACCATACAAGATTACAAGTTGCTGAACAGGGGGCGCATCAACATATAGAATCCTTAGTCTGAAATTCGGGTTTGGGTTCCCTGATAAACCCCTTTAAACCAAAAAGGGCACCCTTCTTATTCCTAGGTTACTCCTGGGGTCTAGTTGTCCTTACATAGCTGGAAGGGATGACTCTTTTCTTTCCGATGCAAGTTCCTTGCAAAGAAGCATCCCGAAATGAAAGCCTGCATAGGGCGTATTGGGTGGAAAGTCTGTTCCACCGCATGCACCCTAATTTGACTTACGACGTCGCAAAGCAGCAGCGGAATGCAACGCTTGTAGCCTCCTATAGCGGTCTTTGTTTGCTACAGGCATGGATTCTCGAGAGCGATCCTGCTTAATGGCGATCTCACGGAGCCTATCTACTGTAATTGTAACAGTGTAGCGAGATGCTTGCAGTATCTTGCAGTCCATTGCTTGCAGTCCATCGCAGCTGTGGCGGGCGCCGTGGTGCGAGCTGCTCGGCGATTGAATTCCGAGCTCCCAGCATCCCAGCCCTTTCGTCATAGCTCGGGAACGCCTCTGAACTTCAAAGCTCCTTGGAGCGTTTCGCGAGTTCTTGTTTACCAGCTCTTTGCCTTCGGCCAACAGCAGCCTATAGGTGACCTAAGGCCCGAAACATCGGGAAGTCAAGGTCTCGTGCCCCTCCCCCCTTCCACCTTTAGCCCCGCCCTCTTGCGACACTGCACTTCATCGCAACACGAGAGAGCGACTGCGCTCGGCACATGTCCGGCCATGTCATGAAGATTGTCGGTCTGATCTGAAACCGCAACCCATCAAGATCAACAGCGCCGGCAGCCAGCCACACTCGAGAAACACGCATGGACGTGCGTGCTTTCTAGATTTGGCAGCCTTGAGCCCCGAGGCCCGCAGTGATGTCGACAAGCTGAAGCACGAGCCGGACACAGGAGAAATCGGACGTGTGATCGACGCTCGCCTACGGCACTCGGTACATGCACACTCTCTGCGGTTTGATACCGATACATAGACCTGCCTGGCTTAAGGAAGTGAAGGGGTCCCGCGTGCAGATCAACTTTCCTTCGAAGGTGGGCTGGAAAGGCGATGTCACGGAGGCCGGGGGGACACTCAACTTGCGAGCTGCCCTTGACCCAGTGGCGTCAACCTTTCTAAAGCGATCGAAGATCGTGGAGGTGTGCGCATTCTCACTCTTCCATGGAGCTTTGTGCACCGTATCGCATCCGAGAGGTTGAGCTCTGCTCCTCGGAAGAGGCCAAACAGTTTCTGCAGGCGCCACATTGGTAAGGCATGTTCAATGTGTCAGTACTTCTCGATGGGCCTTGTTGAATATGCTTGCTGCTTGCCACAGTCCATTACCTCCAAGCTCGTTACGGGCGCCGTTGTGCGAGCTGCTTGGGCTTTGGCTTCCCAGTTTGGGAGCTTAGATTTTCTCAGATGCTGTAAGGATAAAGGGTGTCTAAATGCATGCCTTTCATGGCACGGGAACAGACCGGGGACTGGGATGATAGGATGATAGAGGCCTGGAGGATGGGCAAGGAGGAACCCTGCGCCACTTCTGGGCCACAGAGTCCTGGACCTCTCGAATGCTTCGTGCTCCCAACCCTCCCTTCGGGGTGCAGGTCACGTTTGCACCATGCTGTGAACCTCGAAGCCTTTGAGTGCTGCTGATTGCTGGTGTGTGAAGAACCAGTGCCCAGCAGCAAGCTCTGCAAAGGTCCGAGGCGACGTCGATGAGAGCAAGCGGGGTACAGTGTCCAAAGGTGAGCTGGGGTGCGTGACGGATGCCCGGCAGCAAGATTCAGTGCCAAGTATCGAGGTCTCTGTGAATGTAGCCCTCTGAGGCTGGCCGGACATGTTTTGGCGGCCTTAGGTGGCAGAAGGGCTTGTAGGGTTGCTTTTCAATCACAAGCTCAAATGTATAGTCTCAAAGTTCTCGCAGCGTAGACGAGTACCCTGACCCAATTTTCCCATTTGCAGATCGATGGTCTGGGCTCTGCACGTTTCGTCTTGCCCTTCGAGCGTGCAGCTGCAGTCTTGTGCCCGGCCATGAGGAAGTGAGCGGCACTGACGTCCTCGTCAGCTTTCCATCCCACAAAGACTGGAGAGGCGAGATCGACGAGGCGGGGGATGGGCGGTGGAAGCGATTCAGCGAAGTCACAGGGCAAGCGCCAGAGTGTCATGTCCGGTTGGGTTGGCTGCAGCTCGACATGCCACATGCAGTGCCAGTAGCAGGCTCTCCTCCAACGTAGCTTGGGATCAACCCGGCCCAAGCGGGCCGGGGGCGGGGGGGGGAGGAAGGGTGTCGTCTGGTAGGTGGATCTGTGTTGTGCAGAAGAAGCGGAAAAGTTCCAGGCTCGACACGAGAAACCACAGCTCCTTTGCTGTCAGCGCATCCATCGAGATTGCTTGCTCGCAGCCCATCTTCCCGGGGGCCGTGGTGCGAGCCACTTGGATCGGCAATCCAAGCTTCGGGGATCAGCGGCCGCAAGCATTGAATGCCTCAGGTCCGAGGCGATGTGGACAAGCCTGGGCACGAGAGTCACATGTCTCCAGGAGAGCGGGGGCGCGTGACCGATGCCCGGCTGCCAGTTCGCGGAGAGCACGCTGGCGCATCCATGGCCACACACACCGATTGTGGAACCATACTATTTTTGAGCGCGCAGATCTGCTTTGTATCCCTCTCAATGAAGATTTGTATGCCTATGATATGTATGTATGTATGTATGTATGTATGTATGTATGTATGTATGTATGTATGTATGTATGCACGTATGTATGTATACATGTATGTATGTATACATATATATATATATATGTATATACATATACATATAGATGTATGTGTGTACTCCTTCTCAGCACTGATTGTAGATGCCTGATAGAGATCGGGCTCTAGAGGGCCTCGCCAAGACTTCACTCCCTCCCGAGCGCCAACACTCCCACAAGGAAGTGTGCGGGACCGACGTTCGGGTCAACTTTCCATCGCAGTTGGGATGGCAAGGCGAGATCGATAAGGCGGGAGAAGGTTTTATGTAACAAGCAAGCTGTCCACGACCCCATACCATCAGCGACCGCACGTGCAGCATACCGAGTCAACAGATATCCCCTAGCATCATATTATACTTTCACATGTGTTCTTCGCATGGAGCTTTGGCTGACAAGTGTGATTTCGGGAGGTCGAGATCTGTGCTTCGGAAGAGGCACAAGAATATATGCAGGCGCCGCAGTGTTTTTCTCAATGTTCAGTTCTGTTTAGCGCAGTCGTGGCAAGTAGGTTGGAAAAGCACTGGGTCTGGAAACTTGAAAGCCTCGATGTCATCTGCCCGAAGCAGCCACATTCAGTCAGGAAACGGAGAGAAGAGTCAGCAACGCAGATTCACGAAAGGAGAAAGACAGAGTCAGGAACCGGTCTCTGAGAGTCACGAAACAAAACAGGAAAGCCACAAGGGAAACTGGGATTGTGCTTCATGGAGCTACTCTAGCTTCACGCTTCAATTGAACACGCCTTGCTTCTGCGCCCACTTTGGCAAGCCAGCGAGCGGTCCCTAGGGGGACAAATTCAACCCACAAAACTTCCCCAAAAGCCTCCACGGAGTCGAACAGCTGCTCCAATAAAGCCCCAACATGGCTCCGCCAAGAGGCGCGGAGATTTGGGAACAAATTCAAAGGACACTCAGCAAGTCCTGCAAGTGTGCATATTGGTCGTAAGATGTGGAAGAATGGAAGTGTTTTCGAAAAACACGCTCACTGAGGGCTACTAGAAGGCTCTCTTGTGGGAAGAATTCGTGCCTGAGTGACCGCCGACTCTTGGCAAGCCAGGGGGGCGGTCACTGTGAGGCACTAATTCAATGCTAGTAAGGCCCCACAATGGCGCCCCAGAAGGCGCGGTCATGTGGGAACAAACTCAATGGACGCTGAGCAGGCCCTGCACGCGCCCATGTCTGGTCGCAAGATGTGGAATTTGAAATTACTCTCACTCAGGGCTGCCTTGTGGGAAGCTCGTGCGCGAGTGACCGCCGACTCTTGGCAAGCCAGCGGGTGGTCACTGGGGCACAGAATGGCGCATATACTTCCGCTATTGCCCACACGCCAGTTCATCATACTTACAGCAAACGTGGCGTCGTAGTTCTGTGAGAAGTCAATCCCCATCGCTTGGGTGTTTGGTCGTCGGCTGACAGCAGCTCAGCGTGACGGAGTAGCTCGGATTCGAATGTGGCTCGCGGGCACAAACTCAACCCACAGGATTTTCCATAAATTCTCCACAGCATCCAAGAGCTGCCAGTAAGGCCCCAAAATGGCTCCCCAAGAGCATGGCCATTTGGGAACAAATTCGAGCAAGTCCTGCACGTGCTCATTTTGGATGTGCAAGAATTTTAACAAGTTGACACACAAAATGAACCTCAGTATGTCGATGAAGGAATACGGGCTCGTTCTGCCCTGATGCCATGCAGAGGGAATATGTTATGCCAAGAAAGGGGGTGCTTTGAAATTGCAAAATGCTGCGGCGAGCTTCAGCACAATTTCATGGCTCGCAAGTTTAAGCCTCCACGTTCACTTATCGACAACACCTCATTGCCTGACCCCCTGTAGACTATAACCCTACACCGTCCGAAGCACAAACTGGCCTGCACGGAAGTCTCATAGCCCTGGATGCAAAAGGTCTAGATTGTAGGGGTTCTCACAAAGTCGCTGTAGGGTTCAAGCCCTAATTAGGGTTTAGGGTTTAGGGTCTAGGGTCTAGGGTTTAAGGTTCAGGGTTCAGGGTGGTTCAGGGTTTAGGGTTTAGGGTTTAGGGTTTAGGGTTTAGGGTTTGACTGAGCTTATTGGGTCTACGGTTAAGGTTATCAGCGTCCACAACATCACCCCAATGTGACCCTGGCCGGTGGTGACCTTAGCTCCGACTAGTTACCTTACGTATGAACTACTATAAGGGCCTTGTCGTTCTAGAATGCCTCTTTCTCTCTTAGAGGTTTTCCTGACTTTGCCTTCCTGAATTCATCTCGCGGTTTCCTGAATGTGGCCGCGCCCGTCACCATCGGCTGTTGCTCTTTGCTTGCCGCAGGCCATCACCTCCAAGCTCGTCACGGGCGCCGTGGTGCGAGCTGCTTGGGACACTTCCCAGTTTTAGGGAATACGTGCGTTTGTGATAGAGTGTTGAAGATCTTGCATTGAGGACCGTTGCAAAGTAATGGAAGCATCTGCAAAAACAACGGCGCTGGACTACCAAATGCCTTGGCAGGCACTCCCTTAGTGCGAGGTCCGAAGCGACATCGACGAGTCGAAGTACAACGGAGAGGTGTCCAAAGAGGAGACGGGCTGCGTGATCGATACTTGGCCTGCAGACATTGCGACTCTGGTTCAGCCGTCGTGCAAATCCTGGAAGGCAAAGGGTTAGGTTTTTGTGTTTGCCGACCTTTTCGGGTCTTCAACAAGCACCAGGGGGAAGTGCTCTAAAGAACCTGGGTTTCAAGCCCTCCCTAATTGATGTTTGGGCGGTGGCCTGGCAGGGCCCCGAGCTACGGCTTTGGGGCCGGAACCGGGGGGCAAAGCTATGAACTGAGCCAATGGCCTGGCTTGCTCCAGCTAAATCGCGAAAGCCACCAACGAGCATCAGATTGTTTTTTCAAGGTGACTCCTTCTTTTTTTTGACTCCGGGCTTTACTGTAGGTCGGGGCCTATAGGGTGGGTGAGTTAGGCCCGAACCTGAACCTGAATGAAGCTCGTCCCACGCAGTGCCTCGCAGTAGGCCCCGAGCTACGGCTTTGGGGCCGAAACGGGGGGCAACGCAGCATCCTGAAACCGTCTGCCCCCGAAAATCATTAAATTATCAACCCCATATGAACTGGGCTCATGGCCTGGCTTGTCAAGCATGTTTGCTGGAGCCTTCATCTTCAGTTCCCCCGGCTCCAGCTAAGTCGCGAAAGCATTCTTTGAAGCTGGGTGCATGGGGGGCGGAGGTCGCGCAGTCACCGATGCCCTGAGGCTTTAGGCTTGGTCCAGGTTTTGGGAGTCCGTCGAAGCATCGAGCGCTTGAGCCCGTGGCTCCATCGCAAGGAAGTGATGGGGACGAACGTGCGCGTCAACTTTCCTACGCAAAAGGCGTGGAAAAGATGCAAAGTCGAGATCGACGAGGCTGGAGCTCCGAGACCGAAACCCCGTTCTGCTTGACTCCCAGCACCTTCAGGGCCCTTGCCGCTCAAGGCACATGATTCTGATTCTTGTTTGAGCGACTGAAGCAAGGATCCAGAGATCGCTCACTAGCCGGGCTTAATGCAAAATAGAAGCACGAGGGTGTGAATCCGCAGGGTGCAAGGGTCGGGTGAGTCGGAGCTTTGAGCTGCTCAAGAGTGCTTTCGGTTCTTCCACGCAGCTTGTCTAGTCACAGCCTAGTCGAACTTGCCCGTGAAGCAATTGTTGATGCCAAAAGTGGCGAGGTGGAGCGTTGTTCTGCAGAAGAGGCGGACAAGTTCCTGCAGGCGCAACGCACTGACAATTGTAGCGTCCTGGAGTTGCACGCACCCCTCATCGGCCCTCCACGGGTGCGCCCAGGCCCAGGCCAGCTCCAAGATCGTCCCGGGCGCCGTGGTGCGAGCCGCTTGCAGGGATCATCGGGGCTCGCTCGGCGCACTCCTGCCAAGCTCAAGGTGTTTTTTGGCCAACTGCCTGATCGGAGCCATCAATTGCAGTAATGCTGTACCTGATGGCGATAATGACTCATAGCGGCGCCCAAAAGCCCAAGCTCGATCAAGCTCCGGTTCTGAAACCCTATCCCACAGCATCCCACAGCATCCCACAGCATGCCAGCTACAGCTTTGCGAATGCTGTTTACAGATGCCCTATAATTATTATGTAAGGGGCCCCCGCGTTTTACCCAAAAAGCTGATACGAGGAGAAAGCGCCCAAAACCCCTAAAATCTCCGAAGCGCAGAAGACCCGTCCGAAGAGGGAGAGGGATGTGGGCCCGCCGGGCCTCACACGGAATAGTACACGGTCGATCCGGCCGATGCTTCGTTCGACCACTATGCGAGTGTTTGTAATCTCCCCGGCACCTCTCTTCTCCCCATGCTCACCTTCGGGGAATGCTGCTAAAGGCAAGTGCACGAGCGCAGGGAAATGTGGAGTTGCAGCATGCGATTGTAGTCAGAGCGCGCGGTCAAACTCGGACTTGAAGCCTGCAAAGGTCCGAGGAGACATCGACGAGCCGAAGCGTGGCTGGGGAAAGGTGTCCAAAGGGGAGAAAGGGCTTGCGGAAGACGCCCGGCTGTGAATGCGAGAGTGGTGCTGAGCGCTCTTTGACTCTCTGCTTTTCGGATGGGCAATTGGCCGAGTTCGTGGACTACGAAAACGATGTGTTCGTCCAGTTTCCGTCTGAGAGGAGATACTTCCCCGTCGGCGAGGCAGGGCGGGGCGGCAACCTGAAACCTAAATTGCTGTGTGGCCTCAAGCTCTGGGCTTGTTGTAGACACTTACTTGAGAAGCAAGTTCGGTCCGGGGCCAAAACCCGTGAGTGAGATTGGAGTCTTTATGCTTGTGGTCGTGCTTTCTGGGACCTCATGGCACTCGGGAGGTCGAGCTCTGTTCTGCAGAGGAGTCGGAGGAGTTTGTGCAGGTGCTGCAGTGTTCCACGATGTTCCACAAGAGAGTTCTGAGTCATGCTTACATAGACGGCTCCAAGTCTCAATGGACCCACCCCGTCGCTGCGTGCTGCAGTCCATGCCCAAGCTCTTCGTGGGAGCCGTGGTGCGAGCCGCTTAGAGGCATTGCGCTTCTAAGTTGCTATGACCAATGCAAATGCCCCGCACCGGAAGTTATAGGAACATCACGACAGCCAGCCCTTACGATCAGGAATGTGCATGCCACCAGGACCGGCTTTTACTATTGTGCACTATAGGTCGTCCTTGGGGGGAACGCTGGGGCGACTTCTTGCTCAACATAAAAGACCTAGCTCCTGAATTGAATTGGCTCTTGTCTTCCCAAGCTTGTCTAACTTGGTGGATACAGCTGCAAGCGGATGTTTGGCAGGTGCCTGACACATAAGGAAACCTATAGACTCCAACTCGTCCTTGGCCTGAACACATTCGGTCCGGTCCGGAGCCACACGGGCCGAGCCGGCCATGAAAAGATTCGGAAGGCCAGGCCTCGGTCTCTATAAGCTATTGCAAGCTTTGCCCTGAACCTTTGCTGCCATACATGCCGATGAGGCTGACGTAGCCCTCGCCCCAAGGCAACTGCACCAGCTTTCCTCCCAGCAACATTATATAAATTCACAACAGGCCACCCCACAACACAAAACAGAATGCCAGCCCGCCGCAACAAATCAAAGCCCAGCAGCAGATCTGCAAAGGTTCGAGGCGATGTTGACCAACCAAAGTATGGCTGGCAAAACGTGTCCAAGGGAGACTTGGGGCGCGTGGCGGATCCCTGGCTTCGAGATTTCCATGTTGAGGGCTGTGTGTTTTTGCAGTAAGGGTGTTTTTTGGGTGGCTGTTGGTGAATGTATACAGAGTTCCTTTTCATGTTGGTGAAGATACCAAGAATACACATCCTACCTGCCATGGCAAAGACAAGATGCTGTAGACTTTCTACAAATATTCAGGAAATTGAGCTTGGCGTCCAGATCAAGAACACCAAGCCTACATCAGAAGTTTTAGGTGGCTTCCTTTCGCAATGTAATGTGCACGCTTGTCGGGCATGCTTGCGCGAGCTTCCAGGAATGCTGCAATATCTGTCATTTAGGGTTTAGGGTTTAGCGTTCAGGGCGTCTAGAATCCCAATATAGGCAGCGGGATGCGAATGTGTTGCTGATGCCTGCAGTCTTCCTGCGTGGGACGTGGCAGAATTAGTTGCAGCAAAGCTGGCACTCAGCACCTTGGCTTGCTATTGCAAAGAAGACCTCCACTTATCATGTCCTCTGCCGTGTTTTGGAGGAACTAGCGCTGGCTCGGTCTTTTTATGCCCGACATGCTTGCGCCGGAGGCACATCATACCAAAAAAAGACAAAGCACAGGCGAGGCATGGGGGTGGCTTTCCAGTCCCCATGTGAGTGGACATTGCAGAATATTGCAGAAGGGCAGAGCCGGTGCAGGCGTCGAAGTACGAGTTGTTGCAATATGAAACTGCACTTGTACATGCAGTTTCACGAGGAGGTCAGGCTGTTGCCAGCAGCATGAGTGTGTGCTCGCGCCCGGACTTGCTGTAAGGAAGTGGAGGGATTCAATGTGCTGATCGACTTTCCAGCCAAAGCAGGCTGGAAAGGTCGCGTGCTGGAGGCTGGGGCTCAACACAGAGCTGCTCATGTCTCTACATCCTCCAACGCGTAAGCTTTTTTCTGAATCCCTGTGTTTACTGACTAGGAGAGTCAGTCACTTTGCCCAAAAGGAGGGTTCTGAAGTTACTGGCGGTGGATTTGCTGAAGTTTGCTGCGATACCTGTTGGATGGCTGCACCAAGCTTTCTTGTTTTTTTTTTTTTGTGGGGGGGGGGGGGGGGGGGGGGGGGGGGGGGAGGGCGGGAGGTTCCGGCTCTTCCTGCCAAGCTTCACCATGCCTCAGTTGGTGAGCAAATGGAGAATCGCCTGAAGATGAGAATCCCCGTGCCGTGCGGTGGCCCAGGGCTTCAACGCCTTGCTTCGAGTTCTGAAACATAAACCCCAAGGCCTACCTGGAACTCGTCACCGACAACAACCTAAGACGCGACTCTTCAAAGCGTACCACCGCTCCCATGCCTTCTACATGATGACTGCGATGTGGGCGAGTTCAAGCCCATCTTGGAAGCTCCCCACCTGCTGAGAAAACTTGCCCACTCCTGAAGGCGGCTCACGTGTTCCTGTGTCGCCCTGGTCTGCTCCTGAAACGGCTGCCGCATGGCACCAGGCAACCCTGCCCCAACTCCAGTGCCTTATGCCCGCCCGCCACCTTTCGCGGGGCATGGGACAGCAGCAGCGCCATGCCTGAGCTCGCTTCCAGCATCAACTTTCAGCCTCTCGTCTTTGGAGTGCAGGGTGGCCTCAGCAAGGAGGGCGATGCCATCATCCATGGCCACATCTCCCAGTCGGCAGCCATTGCTTTCATCACTCTGCGGTGAAATCCGAGCTGCTCAGCAAGGTTGCTGTCGTTCTCTGCCGCGCTGGCGGTGCCGAGACCGGAACAGGCATGTCGAGGAGTTTCACTCGGAGCCCGTGCGTGAGCCTTGTAAGCCTTGTGCCGACCCCTTTCGCCCCGGTCCAGCTTAGACTTTAGCTTGGCAGCTCGGACGCCAAAACACAGGATAGAACAGGGCTTAATTGGGAGCTCACGCACCCCTTTAGGCTTTGCAATGGTCAGTTGGGATAGAGTATGTGTGAGCCATGTAGTGTAATCGCCCTTTCTGGCGCAAGCGGTGCCATGCGGCGTTCGTACGTCACTCTGGGGAGGTCGAGCTCTGCTCCAGAGAAGAGTCGGAGAAGTTCTTGCAGGCGCTGCAGTGTTTCAACATGTTCAGTTCAGTCATGTTCAGAGAGCTTCAAGCTTCAATGAACCCATGCGTCACTGCGCCACTACGCGCTGCAGTCCATCCCCAAGCTCTTCGTGGGAGCCGTGGTGCAAGCCGCTTGTTGGCATGGTGGCCATGGCGTTCACTTTCGGAGCAGGGGATGCAACCCTGCAATGCGTTGCCAAGGCTATAGCAGTCTTGCCTACCAATGCTAGCTCTCACATCAGAGCTGCACGTGCCACGGGGACCGGTTTCAAAGTTGGGTCACTCGGGGAGATTGTGCTGTGATTAAAAACAACGGCACCTGCACTAGAAAGAACATGCCGCCAGCAGTTCTTGATGCCTTTCTCAAAAGAGCTGGGTCTTGATGCGTTTTGGTGGAGACGGCTGTAAGAGACGACTCTTCCTGGGCCTGCGTGGATTCTTTTCGGTCCAGAGCCACAGGCCCGGCCGAACCGGAAGTCCATGAAACAGATTTGTAGTCTCCTTCGCAACAAACTTCCAGCAACAGAAAAGACTTGCAGCTAGTACGGACGATGCCTCGCGTTTGCGAGCGAAGATGAAGTATTTCTAGCCTTGACTGCGTGAGCAGTGAAAATACGGGCGCTGGTCTTTCATTATCAGCCTAGCCCCTGAAACCGTGCACGCCGACGAAGCAGACGTCACTCTGGCCCATGGCAACCGCGCTATAGGTTTCGTCCCAGTACCCTCCAGTACGTGTGTTACATTTGTCTTGTGGACCATGCAGCATCCAAGAAGCCCGCAGCAACTGCAGCAACCCCACAGCGGAATGCCAGCTCGCCACAAAGAATCGAAGCCCAGCAGCAGATCTGCAAAGGTTCGAGGCGATGTGGACGAGCCAGAGTATGGCTGGCAAAACGTGTCCAAGGGAGACCTGGGGCGCGTGGCGGATGCCTGGCTTCGAGATTTCCATGTTGAGGGCTGTGTGTACTGAATCAGCCGCTGAATCCGCCTACGTATTTGGCAAAGGGTGTTGCAGGGGTCTGTGTCGCCGTTCTTCTGCCGGTACCAACTTAAGAAGACCCTGTCGCCCTGCACTCCCAGAACCGCTGAAAGAAGGTTTGCATGGCTTCCTTTCGCGATGTGATGTGCGCAATTGTCGATGTGATAAATGTCAGCACTTCCTGCTGTTATCTGATGCCTTGGGGGAGCCTGTGTGGGAGACGGGGAATTAGTTGCAGCAAAGCTTCTATAGCACTTGGCACGACATCATGTTTTGCCGTTCCTGCAAAGCTGTTGTAGTGAGGAGGTGGGGCAATTAGCGCTGTCGCGGTGTTCCAAAGCCCAACTTGTGATAAACGTTCCTTTAGTCGGAGGCGCTGCATTCCAAAAAGCCAGAAAGCACAGTGAGGCATGGGGGGCTTCAATTCCAAGTGCCATTTCTTGCATATTAAGTTCTTCGCCCCGCGGGGACCCTGCGTAAGGAAGTGGAGGGATTCGGAGTGCGCATCAACTTCCCGGCGCAAGCTCGCTGGAAAGGTCGCGTCGTGGAGGCTGGGGCTCCACACGTGAGCTACCCGTGGCCTACATGTTGCCTGCAAGCTCCTCTGACATCCCAAGCTCAAACCTGAGCTCTAGAAACAAGTTTCCCTGAGATACTTGCTTGATGACTTTTTCGAGAAGCCGTGCTTCATCAAGGATTGAACTTTACATCGTCTTGGCAATGCAGCCGAAAACCTGGGTTTGGGCCAGACGACGCTACATCACGCTAAATTCAACCTCTTCTGGTCCAAGCCCCCTTTGTCGCGCCGAAAGCGTGGGTTTGGGCCAGATGACGCTAAATATCGCTAAATTCAACCTCTTCTGGGCCAAGCCCCCTTTGTCGAGCCGAAAACCTGGGTTTGGGCCAGATGACGCTAAATATCGCTAAATTCAACCTCTTCTGGTCCAAGCCCCCTTTGTCGAGCCGAAAACCTGGGTTTGACGCTAAATATCGCTAAATTCAACCTCTTCTGGTCCAAGCCCCCTTTGTCGAGCCGAAAGCCTGGGTTTGGGCCAGATGACGCTACATATCGCTAAATTCAACCTCTTCTGGTCCAAGCCCCCTTTGTCGAGCCGAAAGCCTGGGTTTGGGCCAGATGACGCTAAATATCGCTAAATTCAACTTCTTCTGGTCCAAGCCCCCTTTGTCGAGCCGAAAACCTGGGTTTGGGCCAGATGACGCTAAATATCGCTAAATTCAGCCTCTTCTGGTCCAAGCCCCTTGTCGAGCCGAAAACGTGGGTTTGGGCCAGATGACGCTAAATATCGCTAAATTCAACCTCTTCTGGTCCAAGCCCCCTTTGTCGAGCCGAAAACCTGGGTTTGGGCCAGATGACGCTAAATATCGCTAAATTCAACCTCTTCTGGTCCAAGCCCCCTTTGTCGAGCCGAAAACCTGGGTTTGGGGCAGAGGACGCTAAATTCAACCTCTTCTGGTCCAAGCCCCCTTTATCGAGCCGAAAACCTGGGTTTGGGCCAGAGGACGCTAAATTCGACCTCTTCTTGGACGAGCCGAAAACCTGGGCCAGATGACGCGAGATTCAACTTCTTCTGGTCCGCAGCCCCCTTTGTCGAGCCGAAAACCTGGGTTGGGCCAGATGACGCTAAATATCGCTCAATTCAATCTCTTCTGGTCCAAGCCCCCTTTGTCGAGCCGAAAACCTGGGTTTGGGCCAGATGACGCTAAATATCGCTAAATTCAACCTCTTCTGGTCCAAGCCCCTTGTCGAGCCGAAAACGTGGGTTTGGGCCAGATGACGCTAAATATCGCTAAATTCAACCTCTTCTGGTCCAAGCCCCCTTTGTCGAGCCGAAAACCTGGGTTTGGGCCAGATGACGCTAAATATCGCTAAATTCAACCTCTTCTGGTCCAAGCCCCCCGTAAACCTGGGTTTGGGCCAGAGGACGCTAAATTCAACCTCTTCTGGTCCAAGCCCCCTTTGTCGAGCCGAAAGCTTGGGTTTGGGCCAGATGACGCCAACTGGGTTTGGGCCAGGTAACGCGAAATATCGCTAAATTCAACCTCTGCTGGTCCAAGCCCCCTTTGTCGAGCCGAAAACTTGGGTTTGGGCCAGATGACGCTAAATATCGCTAAATTCAACCTCTTCTGGTCCAAGCCTGTCGAGCTGAAAACCTGGGTTTGGGCCAGATGACGCTAAATATCGCTAAATTCAACCTCTTCAGGTCCAAGCCCCCTTTGTCGAGCCGAAAACCTAGGTTTGGGCCAGATGACGCTAAATATCGCTAAATTCAACCTCTTCTGGTCCAAGCCCCCTTTGTCGAGCCGAAAACTTGGGTTTGGGCCAGATGACGCAACGCTAAATTCAACCTCTTCTGGTCCAAGCCTGTCGAGCTGAAAACCTGGGTTTGGGCCAGATGACGCTAAATATCGCTAAATTCAACCTCTTCTGGTCCAAGCCCCCTTTTTCGAGCCGAAAACCTGGGTTTCGGCCAGAGGATGCTAAACTCAACCTTTTCTTGTCCAAGCCCCCGTTGTCGAGCCTTGTCAGCAAAATTCTACTTCTTCTGGCAGCCCCTTTGTGGAGCCGAAACCCTGGGTTTGGGCCAGGTGAATGAAAGCTTCTACCTCTTCTGGCACGAACCCTCTTTGTCGAGCCGAAGCCCGGGGGTTGGGTCAGATGCCCTGTGTCGAGCCGAAAAACCTGAAATTGGGCCAGATGAATCGTGTTGAAGCCCAGCAGCTGATCCCGTGCTTGAGGAGCGTTCAAGAGCGATGACAGTTGCGCATTTCGCGAAGCAAGACATCCACAAGCGACGACAGTCACGCACTTCGTAAGGAAGGACTCCCAAAACCGATGACAGCTACGCATTTCGCGATCCCGTGCTTGAGGAATGCATCCATATCAAGAAGTGTTCTTTAATGAATACAGTTTTTTGATTGGAGAAGCAGTTTTGCGGGGAGTGTTACCTGCTTGTGAGCACCAGAAGAAAGTTCTTTGTTTGGAGAAAGTTTTTTGATGGGTTTCCCGATTCCAGTGCGGGAGGAATCCAGTGTTGTTGGAATTTGAAAGCGTTGCTGGAGAAGAGGTGGGAGCCACAAGCTGTCACACCCGGATCATCCCGGATCCCAAGGCTAGAAGTCCCTGCGAGCTCCATGGGCCTTTTTTGATCCTCAGACCCTACAGACTCGCCTCCTTGCAAGGTTCTATGAGTCTTGGGGGGTGGTCGGTTGGGGGTTTGATGGGTTCGCGTTGGCCAGTCTTCACTTGTTGCAATTTGTCTCCCGTCATGTTGGATGGGCCGGGTGTCGCTTCGCTTTTGGTTCGATGTTGTCCATTTATGCTGGATGGGTCTTCCGGGTTTGCGGTGGCCGGTGTCTCCTCTTGAGCAGCCCCGTGCACCCGCACCTTCCACCGAGGCTTGCAGAACATGTAGAACAATGTTCTTGAAAAGGGCTTCCAGTGCGGGAGGAAGCCAGTGTTGTTGGAAAAGCTGGGAGGTACAAGCTGTCACAGGGCTCTCTCGACCTTATAGACTTGCAGAGTTCTACGAGCTTTGGCAGTGGTCGGCTGGGGTAGAGCTTGGGGTTGTGTAGTCGCTCTTTCTGGCACTTTGGTGCAAGAGGTTGCCGTGCGGCGTTCATACATCACTGCACCCTGGAGGTGGAGCCTTGTTCTACAGAGGAGGAGTCGGAGGAATTTTTGCAGGTGCCCACAGTGTTCCGCAAAGCTCTGTCATGTTCAGACAGCTCCAAGCACCAATGAAACCATCCATCGCTTTACGCTGCAGTCCATCCCCAAGCTCTTCGTGGGAGCCCTGGTGCGAGCCGCTTATTTGCACCTGCGGCAACTGTGTTTCGGGATGCGACCGGCAGACTACTGTGGCCAGGAGTCTGGACGGAACGTACTTGCGCTCGTAATGCATGTCTTCATGCTGCAATGAGTTCAGAAAGGTGAAAAACCCCAAGAGATTGCAGCAACCCCACAAGTCTGTCGGCTCGCCGCAAGAAACAAAGCCAAGCTGCAAACCTGCAAAGGTCCGGGGCAACGTCGACGAGACGAGGCACTGGCAGAACGTCTCCGAGGGAGATTTGGGGCGCGTGACGGATCCCTGGCTTCGAGATTCCGTGCCGAGGGTTATGCGTTGTGCTCCAGCTTGCGCATTTGTGTGTGTCCCGTTGCACTCCCAGAATGCCTGCCAGGGCTGCTTGCAATGGACTTTAGGCGAATCTTTGCTGACTTGACGTTATAATTGAGTCTTCAGTTATCAGAAGGGTTGCCTCTCGCAATGTGATGCGCACGCTTGCTGGGCATGTCTCGGTGAGCTTCAGACATTGGTTGACTTTTAGAATCTATAGAAAGCAGTGGGATTTCAATGTGGTGCAGCAAAGCACACAGCGCTTCCTGCTGCTTGCTGTTCAGCTGGGAAGTCTGCGTGGGACACGGCAGAATGGTTCGAATCCTTGAAGCAAAGCTTCATCCGAGTGAGACCGCAGATTTCACATATTTCATGATTATCTCTCCAGTATCCTTTATTTTTTTTGCGTGAACAAGACTCCTGTCACGATTGCCTCCGCTGCTTTGGCGAGTCGGGGAGGCGCATCACTCCGCAACCCCAAGCCGCCCCAGCCTGTGTAAGGAAGTGAAAGGGTTCAACGTGTGGATCAACTTTCCGGCGCGATGGGGCTGGAAAGGCGAGGTCGATGAGGCTGGGCGACTGAGCCTCCTTGGTATATTTTTGCTCCCAGTGCTGTATAGCCCGGCTTGAAGGTTTACAGGTCCTGAAAAGCCTGGTCGGTTGGGAAAGACTTGGAGGGTCATCAGTTATAGCTCCTCTAGTGCTGCTGGTTCCTGCCCGCACTCTTCGTCGGAGATGTGTGAGGTCCAGCTCTGCTCCGCAGAAGAGTCGGAGGAGTTTCTGGAGGCTCCATGCTGTGCGAAGTCGTGCTTGTGATGCCCGACCTGGATGGGATATCAGGCCTCATAATCCCCATCTAATCAACCCCATAAAGGGCCGTTTTAAAGAGGTTATAGAGTCGAATAGCCCATCCTGGAGGGCAGATGCACCCATTGTCTCAAAGCATCTGGTGCGCGAGCGCTTGCTTCAACCAGAAAGGCTTGGGCGGTTCCCTTCCCCGGCTTCGAAGAAGCCGTGCGGCTGCTGGAGTCCAGGCCAGGGGGCAAGTAGAGGAAGTCTCGTTTGAAGATGGTGTCCCCCCTTCTCTCACGCCCACTCAATTTTCCGAGTTGCTTCAAAGTTGAGAACACGACGCAGGATTTGCGTTGCTTGCGCACGCACTTCTTCAGCTGAATGTCGATGTCCATGTGAAAAGTTTGCATGCAAAAGGGAAGGGCGCGAACGAACCACTGTTGCTGCCCACAGTCACGAGGCGCATCGAAGCGCATATTTTCTCTGAGTGGGCATTTCCCTGGAGCTCTGCGGAGGTCCCTTGAGCTCGACGAAGAGGCCATAATCCGGAAGGCGGCGGAGCTCCGCGCCGAGGTGTCTGTGCTCGGAGCCATGGGCATCAGTCTCCCTAAAGCTTCCTTTGCCCCTTCTTGTTATCTTTTTTCGGAGGCGGCGCTGAAACTTTCGGCTCTGGAGGGCCCTGGCACCTTGGCCGGGCCTGTGGGCAGCGCCCTGCGCAAGGCACGCGGTGCGCGCTTGCCGCGGAAAACTTTCCGACGCCCGCTTATATGGAGGATACAGGGGAGCAGCACCTGCCAGGCCACAGAGGCGAAGCCGAAGGCGGAGTGCTCGGAGGCCATGGGTCCTGTCCTTTGGCTTGTAGTGCCTCCATGGAGGTGATTGGAGATGCAGGAATTTGCATGTGCGTGTATAGCAACTTTGCAGGGCTTCTACATGTTGCCAGGGATGATAGGGTGCAGTATTTCAAGGGGCCATGATTTATGAAGGGTTCGCAAACGAATTAAATTAAGGGGTTTAGGTTATGGCAGACTGCAAGGAAGTGCATGGCATCGGAGACTACCTGCATGTTGCATGGCTTACGGCTTGGTGAAGGTGAATCCTGTCCATGCGGGATGTTTGGAGGCTCAAAGTACACTGAAGGAGGCCAGATCCGAAGAGAACAACGTGCAGACCGGTCAGAAGGCTCTTCTGCGCTGTGCTTTGTGGGGAAAAGGACTTTGCAGCCAACTCCGAGGACCTAAGGTTGTCTGACATGTGTACAACTGCACAGTGAACCCGTTCTCCAATTAGCTTGTGTAGTTCGTCGGCAGAGCGAGAATCTCGTGAAAACTCTCGTCTCGCCCACTTTGCGAGGCCTCGCGGACTGGTAGGGTAGCAACGGGTAGCAAGGCCAGAATCCAGAGCTGCCTCTGGCTGATGGTCATGCTGAGATGTTTTCTTCAATTTTTTTGTTGGGACGTGTGCGGCTCCGCTACTCCCTCGTCCGCATGCTCCAGGCAAGCACTGGCAACGTGGCCCTCGGCGGCTGGATGCGCTTGATGGCGCTACGGGAGATGGCGGGAGACGTAGATGATGCAGCCCCGGCGCCCCAACTGCGACTAGAAGCCTTTTTTTGGGGGGCAAACTTCTTGTGGCCTTTTGGGCCTGACTGCCGACTGCGAGGTCTTCGGCACTGAAGAGTGCATGTGCGATGCCGGGCCACTCGGAGTGCACTCGGAAAGTCGGTGGTGTGTGTTGCGGCATGTTGCATCGAGACTGTGCACATCTGTCGCCAATGACCACGTCATGCAGACTTCGGTGCACTTGGAGCTGACGTGCGCAGGTGAAGCTGTCAAGCCCTTGACCGCGCCCCAGAGGAGCTTGGAACCCATCACAGTGTTTTGCTGCAGCTTACTCCGGTCCACGATACAGAAGCTGTTTGTATACCGTAGAAATGTGATAGTATGCTGTAGCCTTCGTTTATTGAGGCCTTTCATCCGTAGGCGATGACTGTAGGTGGGTCCCAGCAGCGACGCAGGAAATTTGGGGCGAGCGACGTCCAGCTAGAGATGTACTTCTTATAGGATATGAAGCCGGAGGGCCTGCAGAAAGACAAGGACGCCTCTAAAGACACGCATCCGAACTTTAGCGGCAACCCAGTCTGTTGTAGCTTTCGCCAAGCGAAAGGGCTGGTCTACCACCTGCATTGCCAAAGACGCACAGAATCGTGGCAGACCGAAACAGGCACAATTAACCTTGGAAAAGTATTATCTGGCAGACTTTGGCAGGGACGCGTCAAACACGTGCACCTGCTCGACATTCTTTTGCTTACATCGCATGTGCGCAAGACGCGCGGTGCGCCGAATGGGAGATATATTGACACTCCGGGAACTCTCAGAGGCCTGACGCAGCCGTGGGACTGCAGAGCAGCAGCACGCTCGAGCGCAGCTTCACTGCTTTGATCGAGCGCGCAGTGAAAACAGTTGCAAGGTGCTAATGGACTGCATCCCCTACAAATGTCCAGAAAACTGTATCTCTGTTGGACATGTTAGTTTTCCCATTTGAGACACATCTTTGCAGAGGTCCCCCTTACACAGGTCCCTGAAAAGATCATTGAGTACTGCAGGTCCCGCATAGGCCCCCTGAATGGGTGAGGATAGATAGATCCGTTTTGCGCCAGTCCTCTGGTGGGAGACAGGGCCCTGGCAAGGTCGCCATGCGCACGTGCCTGTGGAGCGGTTCATTTGCACAGGTCCCGCGAAAACAGGTGCTTTGACAAGGTGACCCTCTTGCCCTGCACAACTCGAGGGAGGCTGGCAAGGTCGCCTTTGTTTTTTCACTCCAGCCCCTCGCAGGTTCCTCGTTCGCAGGTGAATCTGGAGCGGTACATGTGCGTAGGTCCCCCCAGCACCGGTCCCTTCCTGTGCTCCGTTTTCTGGCGAGGCTCTAGCTCGAATGCGGGGCTACGACTATGCTGTCTTGAACGAGTTGCTGCTTCAACTCTTAACCATTATCTATTCGGAGAATTCTTCAATTCTTAACTATCTATTCGAAGAATACTTCAGTAAATCTGTTTTTGAACTGCTGGACCGCGGCGGAGCAGATGATTGGGCTTGTTTGCTTTTTGCTACCTCAACAACAGAAGAACACACTACCAGAACATGTTCGGGTCGGTCCTTGGCACTTACCCGACATACCTTGGGATGTTCACCCTTATACTAAGAGTCCTTAAAAAGGAATAATAGTCCCCCCCCAGGTAGAATCCCTCTTCAGGACTCTCAGAAAAAGGGTGAGAATCGAAAGACATACCCATTGCAACGACAGCCTCCCGACTTTGCTGCAGCGTTTTAAGATCGTAGCGAAAACCTTCGGCCCCGGTCTTCGAAGCCTCCATGGCTTTGCTGCTGGGCACAGTCAGTGGAGTGCTGTGCTGGGTATTGTCCATCTGCCGCCTTTTGGGAGTGCACTTTGGGTCTGACTTTCTGCCTTTGGCGGAAGTTGTCCGAAGATCGGGAGTTCCCAGCTTCCAGCAGATGAGGGAATTAGGGCCCTGTTCAATCCCTTACGGGGTATATATAGGGCCCTCATTGCCTCATTCCCTACTAAGAACCCGGGGAAGGTCTTGCGGGTGTCCACCTTGAGAAGGAATCTCCATGTCTATGTCAACCTGCCTTGAGGCCATGGAAGCATGGCCTGGTCCACTCGACGCAGGCCCGCACACGATTTTTTTAAAGGGTAAGTTTAGGGTTTAGGGTTTGGGGTTTAGGGTTTAGGGTTTTAGGGCTTAGGGTTTAGGAGTGTTTTTGTTTGTTTCATTATGCCCAGCATGTCAGTTTGGAGCTTGCCCAGGTTCAAGGTGTGCAAATGGCACTATTGTTGGTCTCAGGGAAGGCTGTGATGTCAACCCCTATACGGAGTATGTCTAGGACGCGAAGTTCTGCTATGTGCAGCGTACAGTAGATGCCGAATCTTCACACTTGCCGGAGTTGACTGATTGTTTAGACAAGCATCTTCTTCGCAAATTTCTTCTGTTTCCTGCTTTGGGATCTTGAATCTGCTTGGTCCAAGCCATAGAAAACACGTGTTTGTTCTCGGACATGGCTAGTCAAGCCACCTGGCACAAACATCCTAAAGCCCAAGCCCGAAGAACCCTAAACCCTAAACCTCATAAACCCTACAATACACCCTAAACCCTAAACCCTAAACCCTAAACCCTAAACCCTGAACCCTGAACCCTAAACCCTAAACCTTCAGGTCTTCGTGCGATTGCTGCTCAGCCTGGCTGTCTCCCATGCCATAGCGTGCTGGGCTCAAGCTATCATAGAAAATTGGGGATTTTCTCCGAAGTCGGGGGTACTTTTTTTTTTTTTTTTTTTTTTTTTTTTTGGGGGGGGGGGGGGGGTTGGGGTTTTGGGGTTTGGGGTTTGGGGTTTGGGGTTTAGGGTCCTTCCTGCAGGGACTGTAGGGGTCTGTTCATCTTAGGCAGATCTCTCTGAACCAAAATGGACATGCGTGGTGCGAGTCCCGATGGGTGTAATCCGCGTTGGGTTTACTAATGGTGTGCACTCCCAATATACTTCTCCAGCATCCTCGACATCTCTGCGGTGCAACATATTAAGATTTTCCCCTTTCTACTCACATTTTTCATAGGATTTTTTGTTGGGGGGGGGGGGAGTATAATCCCTAGAAAGGACTGTTAGTACAAGAGGGCACATCCCAAGTGCCATACTTTCTCATGTTTCACGCATGGCATCTCCAAGTCATGGCTGCATCCCTGCACTGCAATGTAGAACTTTGAATGGGTAGGGTGACATCCCCATAGCGCCTCGTATGCTAGACGGTGCCTTTGGTACACCCTGCGCGTGGTATATCAACTGTATTTCATCTGTAGTGTTTTTAGTATGTTCGTGTACATGCTCAAGCCCTTGCCGCATTGCACAGCTCGTGTGTAAACAAGCGTCTGCGGCCAAGCGCAAAGACTGAGTATCACGGCTGTACAGCACTCCAGCTGAAGACGCGCACTCACCAGGCGTGAAGTTTGCGATGACATCTCGATGCTGCAGCAGTCGATGCCCCAACCTGAGGGAGGAATGGTTGTTTGCTGATGTTAAATGCTTGGTTTCCAGTTGTTTCCAGATGGGAGTTTACGAAAGTAAGGGACCCCAGAAAATAGACCCCAAAAAGCAGGATTCCCTTATCATAAGGACCCAAGAAGGTACCCCCATTTTCGGAAACCTCCAGAGAAGTGTCAGAATTGGGAAGTCGGCCCTGCTATGTCCTTCATTAATTCCCTCAAGGGACGAAAGGAGGGACCCTTATCAGGGACCTTAAGTAGGTGTTATTTAAGGGCTACTTAGGTACTCCTGCTACCCCTTAATTCCCCATTCTGGTACAACGCCTCTTCCGCAAAAAACACTAAGGTACAAGCCATCAGATGCGCAACCTTGAAGCATTAGCCACTACCGCAGCGTGTTTCTGATGGGTTTGGGCTCTAGGCAAGGTGATCAATCCTTCATGATTCGTGATGCCGTTTTGAAATAGATTCACACCCATTCGATGCTCGTTATAGTTCTTGTTGTGATTCCTGCACACTTGTCGCGGAATCTAATGTGTGCTTCACGAAGAATCGCCACATCTTGGCAGGATTAAGCTGTGGTACATTTTTAGGCCACTACTATCAACTTTCGGGCTGAACTGGATCTTGGCAGCCTGTGACCTTAAACGCAGGATCGTAGGGGTTTAAGGGTTCAGGGTTTGGGGGTGTAGGGTTGTTTTGTCCCCCGCATGGCTGGCGCACCGCAGGGATTCTGGTATGATGACGGCGGTCGAAGAGACTATGTTCGGGGCGAGTTTTCAAGTCGCCAGCACACTTACATGCCCTGTCACCAACAGAAAAAGAGATAAACAAGCAGCATCCAACAGGACAGCTTGCTTTGCAAACAGTGACTACGCCTAAGCTTGCCCCCCTTCTAGATTCCTACTCAGCAGTGTGTGTTCCAGCAAACAAGAAACACCCCAACCGCAGCCGGTTTAGGGTTTAGGGTGCTGGACAGTCCTATCAGTCTCGCACGGTGGGGGTGGGCATCGGTAGTATCTTTTGGTTCTCGAGTCGGGCATAACATACTGTACCAGACTGTTTCTACCCCATGCCAGATGGTCGAGAAAAACCTTTAAATGAAATGTATCTACCCGTGTGTCTCCCAAACAAGAACCCAGGACTTTTCTACAGGGATTCTGCGCAGGTTGGCTAAAAACCATGTTTCGCAAAACAATCGGGGGAACTTTGTGTGGACCTTTGAATCTAGCGGGGGTGCCCCATAGGCTCCTTTGTACGGAGTTGGTGGGCATGCTTTTGCGAGATTCCTCGGCTTGCGCAAGCTGTATCAAGACAAGGCAGTCGGAACGAAAATGCCGAGATACTGACTGGGATCCCATTTTGCGCAAACAAGCCGTTCAAAGGTCTTGGAAGAGAAATCAGATCATTCGGCAAGTGTATACTCTCGACACTTCACCGTACATTTGAGGCCTTTGGCCTTGATGGCTACAGCCACGGAGGCACCAACGACGACCACCGCGCCCAAGAAGCACCTAGTAGTTGAAGTCTGTAGTTTTTAGGGTTTAGGGATGTTTAGGGTTAAGGGTGTATATACTAGTCGTAGTAGGAATGGTAGGAGTCGAACTAGTAACTAGTAGAGCTGTTCGGGCTGGCAGCAGTAGTAGCAGGGAGGACCCATCCGGGGTTTCTTCCGAAGAAAGTGTCTGCTTCTCCTTCTCGTCTCATAAGTGCTCGCAGTAGAGCTGTCCCATGACGGGGGAAGGACAGGGGTACCCGTATTCAAATTTCCAGCCGTTTCGAGTTCGCTGGCAGGTACAGCATCCTTGTTTTCGTACAAATGTTTGACGATGTCCTTCCGAAACGCATGCGGGTACTGACTGCTATTGCAGCCCTGACAAATCAATTCTGGCATCCTCCCAACCTCATACGTTTAACTCTAGCAATGCCCCCATACATATAATTTATTTATAGATGACGTCCATTTTCTAACGTTCTTCTTGCGAACCGGCATCCAACCACAGGAGACACTGTAAATGTGACGGCATTCGTGACATGGCAAAAGCACTGTTTCTGTGTATCGTCGACTACCAGGACAAGGTCGTCGTTTGCGGACCCCCTAAACCCTAAGGTCCCTAAACCCTAAGCCCTAAACCCTAAGCCATAAGCCCTAAACCCTAACCCTTGATTCCGGACATGAGTCCTGACAAGCACCGGATGGCACCTTTGGGACACAAACGAATATCCTCCCAGCTCTGGGTGTTGCTCGAAGTCACTGCTTCTTGCACTGCAGGAAGCTCCCGTCTTAACTCCTCCTCCACCACCCAAAGTGCGGGCCTCGGAGTGGTGCATAATATTTGCAGAAGTTTTTTCCTATATATATATATATAATGTATTTATATGTAACTCTTCTAAACTATACCAGACTATACTATACGTACTGTACTATATCTGATGAATCTGTACCCATTTATATATATATATATATATATACACACATTCATGTTTTTTACATTTATTTACTATTCTTGGTAGGCATATTTTTCAATGTAATGGTCCAGCGTTGACTTGTCTCCCCCACCCCTAACCAGACATTAACCAGGTGCACCGCGAAGCGCAAGCAGGTTAACACCCAGGGGAGACGGGCTCGGCCAAGAGGTTTTGGGGTGTAGGGTTTGAGGTTCAGGATTTAGGGTCTGAGGTTTAGGGTGTAGGGTTTGGGGTAAAGTGTGGCTGCAACAGACGGGTCATCACGTGCATCAGGATAGGGGCGACTGCTACCCTGGAACCAGTACGAGGATACGGAGAGTCTAAGGTCTAGCACTACAGCTTAAGTAGTTCTACGGCCTGAACCGGGAATTCTAAAAACAAATTGGAGGCGACGAGAGTCAACGTTGTCGGTGTGACCGGCATCATCGCCTCGTTCGATGCAGAAACCAAGGACGGAAAGGTTGTCAACATGTGCAGCACATGATGTTTTCGCTTACAGCTCAACCATACTGTAAGGCAGCTTTGCGCTGCATAACCATGCTTTTGTGTACCTTTTCTGTGCAACCATAGCGAACCGTAGCTATGCTTATTTCTGTAGGAGTATGTACAACCATGCTAAAGCTGAGTTTTTCCTACAGCAAACTGCGCACTGGAGGGTTCCCTTGCGACTCAGTGGTTCAAGGGTCTGAAGGCAAGGAGTAGGAGTAGGGCCACACCATATAGGCAGGAGATACTGCAGGCACAGGGAGTTAGAATCACAGAAGCGCCCCTGAAATCAGATGTGGATACCCTCTTCGTCTCAGCTGCTCCTTGTCGCTGCTTTCTTTTACGCGCTGCTGTGCCCCGCATCCGCAAGCTAGGCTTTCCGACCCTTGCCATCGGGGCGTGCGCCTCATGCACTTCTAGCAACTCAGACGCTTGAATGAGCCCAGTAAAGTACAGTGGGCTCGTGTTTTTCCTTGTTTGGACGTATAATGGCGTCAACCACTGGCAGAAAAGGCAGCGCATGTCATGTATATGGTGCCCTGGAGGACGGCACGATCAACAAGGTGACAGAGATTTGCAAAGCCCGGGGGTTCATTGAGAGTGGCGCGCCTTGGCACAGGAGTATGAAATGAGGTTGGGGGGGGGCTTTCTGAGATTTAGATGGAGCGCAGGGATTACAGGGAAACTTATTCTGTCCTGACCTGGAGTCTAGCTCCGTTTGGCATTTATGGCACTGTCATTGAAATGTCAGTTTCCGAACAGCGCTACACAGTGCCATGTAGGGAGTGTATACTTGCCCTGAACACTCAAGCCTGAAGGGCCGGGGGGGGAGCGCCGGGGGGAGGGCGGGGGGAGGGTCAGGGGGGGAGGAGGGTCAGGTGGGGGGAGGGCCGAGTGAGGGGGAAGGGGAGGGGGTGGGGGTTGGGAGGGCCAGGAAGGGGGGGGGGGAGGGAAGGGGGAGGGCCGGGGGTGCCGATCTGGTGTTTCACTTGACCCGTACAGTCTCCCTAAACCCTAAACCCTACACAGAACCCTTGCCTGCTTGAGCGAGTGCGAGAGTCGAAGCCCTAAACCCTGACAGATGCGAAAGTGGCACACTGGGGGGCTCCCAGAAATGTCTGCACTCCCATGCTGGTTTGCGGACAAAGTTCCGTATGTTGGCACGTTGGAAGATGCTGACTGCTACCATTGAACCACAGCATGTGAATCTTACTGTTGGCTCGCAGGGAATAGGGGAATGAGGTACCCTGTAGAATCCCTTAAAGAGTATATACAGGGCCGTAATTCCCTGGTTCCCTGCGGACCAACAGTAAGGAATGGGATCTGCTCAGGGGGATGGGCCTGACCCAAAGGAGAGACAAATAGTATTCCCTTGTAGCTTTGACCCCAATAAGGTAGCTGTTTCCGGAAACCCACATGTAGTGGAGATGACGGGAGCTGTCCCAGACACGCATTGCTCGAGTCGATCAGCACCTGTGCGCCTAAGGAATGCAAGACGTGCAACCAGAACTGGCCTTCAGCAACGATGTGTTCCTTTTTACAGGTTTTTTTGTTTTTTTAATCGCTCCTTTGTTCATAGCTGAAGAATATATCAATCGCACAAGCGCATGTCACAAACAGCTGTATGATGTAGCATAGTCTAGTACAGTGAAGTATAGTATAGTTTCGTGTCGTAAGATATGGTGTGACATAGTATGATATAGCAGGGTATAGTATGACCTAGTATGATATAATATGATACAGTAGGGTATAGTATGGTCTAGTAAAGGAAAAGGACTGCAGTCTTGTACACTGTAGCCACCTCGCAGATCGTGCTACTGCATAAAAGGTGATCCACCTACACAGGCGGATTGCTGCTTGCAGTTCAAGCAGCCGAGCCCTCGCGGAGGCCAAGTGGTTCGATTGGTGCTATTGCTAGAAACAGTAGAACACTATCGCACCACCACTGGATGAGTGGGGACCCCCGAGGATGATGTATATTTGCAAAGAAGAAGGTTGCGTAGTCGGCACTCCGAAGACAACAATTCGTTTCGAGTAGCGCTGCAGGAGCACCTGTGCTTGTGGACTGGCCTCGTTGCTTGGACATAACATGGTGCCTATTGATTGGTTTGCGTGTTGCAAGTCATGTAGACTGCTGGCAGCATGATGTTGATGCAAGTTAGTATTGATAGCACAACATGTGCAGAAAATGGAGCCATCTTTGAGGGAAACCTCAGTTGCCCAACACAGTGGCTCTGAGGCCAGCATGCCTCATGTTTGCTGTACCTATTCCCAAAACTGCAGCCAAGTTTCTGATATTTCTCAGGCTACGATGGAGGGTACGACATTGAAGTTTTGGTCACCTTCGCCGTAGAGCTGCTTGGCTGCGACAGTTGGTCATCGCACATTAGACTTCCATCTTCCATCAAAAACACGTTGGTGCAACAAAGGTTTTCTTGCATAATGCTATAAGCGTATACTAGTTTACTAGTATACGAATATAGAATAAGATAATGTAGTAATAGCATTCACTGAAGCTGCCCCAATTGTGGAGAGGAAGTCGACCTTTGAAGCCATGGTATTATATGCTTTCTGCGTTGGGAGTATATTGCTGTTCAGTTATAGTGTCAGTTTGTATTATATTCTTGTCATAGAAAGCACAAGTGCAGCTAAACATATTTTTTGTTAGGGAGTTAGACTGCCTTGCTGTGGTGTTCGCTCGCCAGGGCTGTTGAAGTTCTGGCACTGCTTGTCATTCTGACATCGACATGTGCAAGACAAGACTCTGCAGCAAATGCAAAGCGATCCATACAATATGTCCCTGAGTACGATTATTGGCGCCCGCCCGCGCGCGCGCACACACACACAGAGGCAAAACACACACGTAAACACACACCCAGACAAGCACGCACTGCAGACCTGCAGACACACAGACGCGCTCTCTCTCACACACACACAAACATGTGTGTGTGTGTGTGTGTGTGTGTGTCACGTTGAGCTGCGCGTCGGGTGAACCACGGCCTGAATTCTCGCTGGGGGCAAGGTTTCGAGCCTCAAAAAGGGTCTGGGGGTTGTGGCCGCGTTGTCCGGACAGCTGGTGCGAGTGGCAACGGGGCGCGGTACCATTACGTGGAGGTGCCTTATCAAACGTCACCATCCAAAAGCAAAGCATCATGAGCATCAGTTGGGTCCGCATCAGCTGGTAGTTCTAGTAGTGCCAGTAGAGCTGGTAGTGCTCGTAGTGGTAGTAGTGATAATTATACTCATGGGCCGACGCGCATCACCGTTCTTCCCATCGCGGGCAACAAAGAATGCACTTTGTGGGGTTTTCCGGTCCTTTAATGTGTGGTCCCCACCTGCCAGGTGAGGCTCGCGTAACTTTCTGCGGAGTTTACTGTACCCTAAAAAGCCCGAAACCCGAAATTCTAAGCGAAGCTGGTTCTAATCGGTGAGGCTCCGGAAGTCCAAGTTATATATATATATGTATATATAGATAGATATAGATGTGCATAGGGTCGAGTTGGGTTCCAAGGCGAGGCATGGACCAATCGCTGGTGAGCTTCCTGCGGGACCTTCTGGGGCGCTAAGGGGGGCTTGGGTGCTTTTTCATGGCTTTGAGGGGGCTCCAGTAAAGCTATTGTCCGTTTAGGGCTTAGGGCTTCGCTTTTTCTTGGGTTGTCGGGTTTTATGAGGGCTGTTGCAGCGCGGACTCGGGAGGAAGTTCTGTTTCAAAGCGGAGTATAGGGTTCGGCTTGGGAACGTGAGCCTAGGCTTCATGTACAGTACTTGAGATAGAACGCCCAAAAGGTTTGGGGTTTAGGGGTTGAGAGCCGCAACTTGCATCCCCGGCTGACTGCCCAAGCCCGGATGCACAGGGGTTTAGGGTTTGCGGTTTAAACCCCCCCCCCCCCATAAGGACCTGCCCCTTGCAGCGGCCGGACGGCGCAATCTAGCCACGCAGTTTCAGAGTCAAGGCCTGGGTAGGGGTGGAGAGCGTATTTAGGGTTGAAGGGTTTTGTGTTTAGGTTTAGGGTTCAGGGTTTAGGGTTTAGGGTGTTAGTGTTCAGGATTTAGGGTCTCTTCTATACAAGCCCTAGGTTATCAGCAATCGTATACTACATTCAGTTGATAACACCGTCCAAAAGAAGCACGTCACAGAGCATGCTAAAACTGTATATGCACATATCGTGCCTGGGGGGGTTCTGGTATGGTAGACCGTATACACCTATGAAAGCCCAATTGTTGAGCCTTTTTGCGCATAGTATATAGGATGGGCTAGAGGACCTTAACCCAAAACTGAAACTGGTCACCGTCTTGGGGTTGAGGGCTGTGCGTACCCTGGTTCTCAGGATTGCGATACTCGAAAGTTGTGTCAGCCTTCCTTCATCAATCAAGTGTTTCCACTACCTGTCATTGAGCTTCCTTACGTATGAATGGCTTGTTCTGCATAGAGGGCCGATCGAGCCCCCAAGTAGCAAAGTTCGCATCATGTTTAAATCTTCAGGGCTTGAGATTTTGAGTCTTTAAGGACAATCAGACCGGATCCAGCAGGCATGTCCTATACAGGTCCGGAGGTTCATCCAGTTCTTCATGAATTACGTGGCGTGTGTGTGAGCCTTAATAGAGCCTAAACCCTAAGCAGCCAGTAATCCCGAAACCCGATACATCCCGTAAGCCCCGAAGCCCTAAGCGTCAGCCCTTGGCCCGCTAAGCCCTAAACTCTACCTTAAGAACCCACAACCTTTTTTGTAGGTTCCCTAAGGCCCTAAGAACCCGCTAAGGGGTCTTATATAAAGAGCCTACAAAGAAGTGGGTTTTGGGTGCTTAAGGTACTGCCCCAAGCGCCAGGCATCGTCAACAGGAGTCAGCTTGCTGGGATCAACCCAGTGGATGTTGATCTGGGGGCTGAAGATTCGACACTCGGCGCTTCTGAAGGGGCTGGGTAGTTAACCTTTAATTTTTTTGGTTATATCGAATCCTAGTACAAATACAAAGTTAACCTTTTGTGGGCTAGGGTATGCGGCCCCTAAGGTTTAGAATTTAGGTTCAGGGAGGTGATCGTCCTCCAGTGAATCCTGCTGGCTTGCCTGGTTTGATGTTTCGTTGGGTTGCGGGGAAGCGGGGGGGGGGGGATGGTTCGTCCATTGCCAGGGAGTCGTCATTTATGCTCTACCCAGCAACAAGAATGACAGAGGTCACCTCGTTTTGAACGGGAGTCTTTCAAGGACGTGATACCAGGTGTAGGGGGAAACTCAAGGCCAGAAAGCCAGGAGCGCACATGTCAGGTTAGCTCGGCGAAAAAGGGGGGGGGGGGGGGGGGGGGGGTATGGCATCTTCTTTGGGCACAAGGCGTCTTTTTCCCCCTGCGCCCAGCCGTGATGTAGCAGCTTGGACAGGCTGTGAAGCGGCTGAAGCACCGGGCAAGGTGGGGTGCACAGCGACCTTGTTGAGATCAGCTATCCCCTTCGCGATATCAGCGACGAAAACACCAAAACGGTTGTTTCCATGAGCGAATCACTTAGCTCATGCAAGAGAGATGTGGATCAGCCACGTCCCTCATACAACCAGGTTGTAAGCATGAAACGGCTTCCGGCGGCTTCCGGAAAACATTGGTGCTGTGAGCGACCATGCTTCATCACCGAAATAGCTCGATAACTGAGTCAGCCCCCCCCTTTTAAAGTTTGAAAGCAGCACATCTGTTCCAAAGCCAAGCGCCAAGCAACTTGGCCTCTTACTTCCCCTTCATGTCTTGATGTTTCTGCCTGCAACCGCGGTCTGGCATGCTGTGTAAGGCGTGCGAACTCTCTTACCCTATGTGTGTCGAGCTGAATGTTGGCTTTGAACCGTGGGCTGTGCTCACGACTGTGATAAACTCATGGCAGGTCGGGGGAGGGGGCGGCGGGAGGGACGGGAAGCGAAAATGCGTGCGAAGGAAATGGAGTAGAGACCCAGAGTTCCTGGTATCATGAGAGTTAAGACTGCCGAACACGCTGTTCCAGTTTTTGCATTGAGGCGGTAGCTGCCCAGCCTAGCGAAGCTGCAGCACACAGCTCTTGCGCTGCTGTAGGTGCCAGAAATAATACCAAGATGGTGATGGCCCCATTTCCGATGGTGTCTGTGACGTAAGGATCACCCGAAACAACGTCATCGCACAGCTGGCCACAGCTCCCTGGCTTGTGCATCCAAGTCCCCGGAGGCTTTCGAAACAGCAGGGCGTAGTAGAGGAAGCAGAGTAGACTCTACTATACTATACGGTTGCTTTCCTGTATCGTATCGTACAGTATACTATATATATATACATATATTTTATTTATATATTTCTATATGTATATATGTATATATATATATATAGTGAGCATGTCTTGACTTTACGTGCTTCCCTTTCAACAGAGGGACCTTATAGTGTCAGAGCATCATGGCTTGGAGTGCGTGGGTCGGCATTTCAGGCCGTTTCAGGCTTCAGGTTTGAACTGCGGCTTGAACGGCTTCAGGGCAGTAGCTGCTAGGTGGTGACCCCCAGAATGAAAGTGCACATGTTTGTGCTTGCTTCTGGTGTCAGCGTTTAGTACGAGAACTATCATAAATCACCCAGTTGCACGAACGATGCCACTGGTGGCAACGGCTGTCTCCAATTAGATACGTTTTTGCATGCTCAAACATAAGGCGAAGGACGTGGAGAGGGAGAAGTCCAAGAAAAAGACGGACATTTTTGACTTCGCCGCTGCACCGTCCACGATGCTCGACGCATCCGAAAATGTAATGTATGTATATATATATATATATCCCTAAACCCTGAACCCTAAACCCTAAACCCTAGTGTGTTGGGATTGGTTACACCCCGCTTCAGACTTAGCCGAGGATCCTGGCGAATCAAGCGCAAGCACAGGCCCTTTTGACAGGGGCGGGGTGTGCTCTTCAAAGTTTCGGGCTTGTTTAGGCTCCAGCGTAGATGGTTGGGATGTTCACCCTTATACCAACAGTCCTTAATCGGGATGATAGTACCCCCCTAATATAATGACCATTTGCTATAGTAAGTAGACTCTACTGCACCATTTCAAGTTCAAGTGGCACATGCGCGCCACGAGCTTCTTTCTCCAAAGTTGCCCTCATCGAGCACGTCCTAAGGTGCGCAATGCAAGTACACACCAGGGCCCACCTTGAAATCCCCTCATCCTCGATCCCTAAACTAAACCCTCAACCCTCAACCCTCAACCCTCAACCCTCAACCCTCAACCCTCAACCCTCAACCCTCAACCCTCAACCCTCAACCCTCAACCCTCAACCTCAACCCTCAACCCTAAACCCTAGACCCTAGACCCGAAACCCTAAACCCTTAACCCTAAACCCTAAACCCTAAACCCTAAACCCTAAACCCTAAACCCTAAACCCTAAACCCTAAACCCTAAACCCTAAACCCTAAACCCTAAACCCTAAACCCTAAACCCTAAACCCTAAACCCTAAACCCTAAACCCTAAACCCCTATCCCTAAACCCTCAACCCTCAACCCTCAACCCTCAACCCTAAACCCTAAACCCTCAACCCTAAACCCTAAACCCTAAACCCTAAACCCTCACCTAAACCCTAAACCTTAAACCCTAAACCCTAGATTTTCCCACTTAAAAACGCAGGCCAAAGAGGCCCTAGATGCCGCCGCATCCGCCCGGGATGCCTTGGCTTCGGCCACCAGGGAGCTTGCCCAGGCCCCCTTTGTAGGGTTTATTGGGTTTATAGGGTTTTTAGGGTTTATTGGGTTTATAGGGTTTATAGGGTTTCTAGGGTTTACAGGGTTTACTGGGTTTTTAGGGTTTATGGGGTTTACAGGGTTTGTAGGGTTTATACGGTTTATAGGGTTTATTGGGTTGTCAGGGTTTAGGGTTTTAGGGTTTAGGGGTTTAGTTAGGGTTAGGGTTTCGTTTAGGGTTTAGGGTTTAGGGACAGTTTTCTCTGTGGTTCGCTGTTGTTGTGTAGTTCTGTCCTGCGTACAAGTTCTATTGAAGTTTCCTACATGCTGTGTGCCACGTGTTGCCTTCTTGCTCTACATTTCATGTCTTCCTAAACCCCCAACACGAAACCCTCTTTACAGCGAACTTACCCTATAACCCTCAACCCTGAACCCTCACAGTTTGAGCCGTACAGCAAGAGAAGCATCGACGTCTAGCAAGTTGCGCTGCTTATTTGTTCCCATGTGTTTCCTGGTTGTTTTGAAGGTCTCCGTTTCTTTCCTACCTACCAACCCTGCAACTGAGGCCACGCGATAGTCTGCGCAGTACATGCTCAAACGCAGTAGTCAAACGAGTACACACCATTCCGAATTGCCCTAGCCTCGCCGACTACTGCACATTGCAGCATATTACAAGGCAGTGGAGGCCACCATATATAGGCGTCCTTTCACTGCATGCGGCGCGGCACATCTCCAAGGCAAGGGCAAGTCTCCCTACCCTGAGCCTGCGCAGTGAAGGGGCCTTTGGAGCATTGGAAAGTACATCCATGAAGCAGCAACCACATCAACCCCAAACCCTAAACCCGTCCGGGTTGCGCCTCAGGAAAGGGGGCGGACTGGGACAGCTTTGGAGGCATCGTGAGACCAAGCTGACTTTTCCAGCGCAACGCCGCGACGCCCACAGCGAGTTCTACGGAGTCTGAACTTCTGTCTGTCAACAACTTGCGCCCCATTCCCACAAAAACAAAGTCCCCCACACCCAAGCGCCCGACACCGGCCACCAGTAGCAGCTGCGCTTCACTTAGCGCTTCAAGAGCATCCACGCCGCGGTCTTTTGCCAACAGGAAGCTCTGAGAGCGTCAAAGCGGACTGCCTGCGCCCGCAAAGCAACGGCCCTCGCCAGTCGTCTTCCACGCAATGATGTGCGGATTTGGGTTCTGCAGGCTGAGGCTTAGTGAGGAGTCTTCTAGCCCCTGCCAGATGAAGACCTCCGTTCATTCCAGTAAAAAATACCCCATAGTCTAGAGCCAGAGTAGGCTGATCTATCAAAGGTACTCTGAACCTAGTTGCTTAGTGCAGTTTCAACAGCGTTTGGGCCACCTTTCGGTAGAAGAACCCTAAACCCTAAACCCTAAACCCTAAACCCTAAACCCTAAACCCTAAACCCTAAAAGTGAAAGGGGATCGACTCTCAGCTTCCTCTGCCCAGAACGGCAACGCTGCGCTGAGTGCCCAGACGGCGCAAAATCTGCAGGCCCCTTTGGGGCAAATGACGGGTAGAGCCCTTAACTCAAAGATTCCAGTACCGCTGAAGTCAGGAATATACCGTACATCATACTAAGGTTCCCCTATAGAACAATTAAGGAAAATTCAGTAACTGAGGGGTATTGGGCTTTTTAGGCCTAAACCCAAACAGACCCTTTCCAGGGGCTGACAAATGAAAACAAGCTGGGTGAGTGAGTGTATTCCAGTGTTTCGGGTTTAGGGTTAGGGTTTAGGGTTTGCTAGTGTAGTACCCAACCGCACCGAGCCAATGCCATGATGGACTTCACGTTGGTCCTTACATGCTTCGGTACGTCCTGTGAGGAGTTGGGCTGGGTGTTTACAGGAAATCCTAATTTGTTCTTGCTTTGCCTCTGCCAGCAGCACCCTAAACCCTAAACCCTAGACCCATTGGTGCCCCCACACACCCAAATCAGCACCTCCAAGAACACCCTCGACCAGCTGAACCGCGTGAACCTGCAAGCCGCAGATCTCGACGTCAGCGGCTTGCTTTCACAGAGAACGTCTTGTAGGAGAACAGTTTTGCCACTAGTAGAGTGTAGACATCATATTGAAAGATCCTTAATAACTAATATTCCAGTATACTTTCAGAACGTCTTGTACTGGAACAGCTATACCACCAGTAGAGCGTGCTTCACTATGAACGTCAAGTAGAACCGGTGTAACTGACAAGTGTCAGAGTCAGTGTAGACATGCTATTATTCAAAGATCCTTAATATTCTAGTATACTTACTTTCAAATCATTCGATATTACAAACATTACCATAAGATCCATTTATACAGGATTTTTGAAGCCTTCAGGGCCCACAGGCCTTCAGGGCCCACATGCGGGTCCTGAAAGATCTTTTGGGATCCTTTAAGGCCCACATGACAGAGCCTGAAGGATTTTTTGGAAACCTTCAGGCCCCACATGCGGCGCCTGAAGGACTTTGTTTGAAACCTTGAGGCCCCAAATGCGGGCCTGAAGGATTTTGGAATCCTTCAGGGCCCACCACATGCGGGGCCTGTTTTGGGAATCCTTCCGGGCCCACATGCGGGGCCTGAAGGATTTTTTTGAATCCTTCAGGGCCCACATGCAGGGCCTGAAGGATTTTTGGAATCCTTCAAGCCCACCACATGCGGGCCTGAAGGGTTTTTTGGAAGGGTGTTGTGGAATCCTTCAGGGCCCACATGCGGGGCCTGAAGCGTTTTTCGGAATCCTTCAGGGCCCACATGCGGGGCCTGAAGGGTTTTGTGGAATCCTTCCAAACGGACATGCGGGAAATGTAAGAAGCACAAAAAATTTGACCAGTGCACAAAGGCAAAACCCACAAAAAGGTGCAAGAAACACAAGAAAATGTATTTTGGCGTCGGCCTCAGAAGTAGGAATTGGCAATCGAGTCAGGATTTTTCATTCAGGAAGGTCATCCAGAGGATCCATATCTTCATTTTCAAGTACTGTCCGCCTCAAGCCCGGCCTGCTGCAAACACAAAAAATCACCCAAAAGAGAGCAAAAAACAAACGAAAATCACAAAAGAAATTTGGATTTGAAGATTCTTTGTTTTTTTCTTTATTCTTATTTGTTTCAGAAATCTTAGTTTAGCATGTATGGCCCCAAATCCGTGTATCTAGTATAGAGCAGACAGTGTCTATAAGAGCTGTCACATATCGAGGGCGGGGGCGAACATGTCTAGCGTGTGTGTACACAGAAGCCACATCCCTCGCAACCAAGGTGGGGTTTCTGCCAGCATTGCCACTCGGCGTGCAGTATTCCGCCCCAAAGACCCAAACCCGGAAACCCCAGAACATGTGGTTAGAATATTCTCGTGCGCTACCGTAGGGTCTACTTTAATTAATATGTGCTGCATGCTTTTGTGACAGCATGGCAGGGTCTACTGTCGGGTGGTACGCTGGCGCGTTGCCTGGTGTAGTCTAGCGTCATGTAGTCATGTAGTATCCCCTTTTGGTACGAATGCTGAGCCGCTGGTTCACGATCCGAGGACCAACAGATCGCGTCTGGAGGCTTCGTCTCAGGCAGACGGCTGGGAACGCTGGAGACTAGGGTTCAAGAAGGAGTAGTCGTAGCATAGGTTGGAGAGGTCGTGGTGGTAGTAGTTGTAGTAATAGTAGTAGTAGTAGTAGTAGTAGTAGTAGTAGTAGTAGTAGTAGTAGTAGTAGTAGTAGTAGTAGTAGTAGTAGTAGTAGTGTAGTAGTAGTAGTAGTAGTAGTAGTAGTAGTAGTAGTAGTAGTAGTAGTAGTAGTAGTAGTAGTAGTAGTAGTAGTAGTAGTAGTAGTAGTAGTAATAGTAGTAGTTGTTGTAGTTGTAGTAGTAGTAGTAGTAGTAGTAGTAGTCGTAGTAGTAGTAGTAGTAGTAGTAGTAGTAGTAGTCGTAGGAGTAAGTAGTAGTAGTAGCAGTAGCAGTAGCAGTAGCAGTAGTAGTAGTAGTAGTAGTAGTAGTAGTAGTAGTAGTAGAAGTAGAAGTAGTAGTAGTAGTAGTAGTAGTAGTAGTAGTAGTAGTAGTAGTAGTAGTAGTAGTAGTAGGAGGAGTAGTAGTAGTAATAGTAGTAGTAGAAGAGTAGTAGTAGTAGTAGTAGTAGTAGTAGTAGTAGTAGTAGTAGTAGTAGTAGTAGTAGTAGTAGTAGTAGTAGTAGTAGTAGTAGTAGTGGTAGTAGGAGGAGGAGGAGGTACGTACGCATGTCGTATTTAGCGCCGCGTCCGTTTGCATTTTTCGGACCGTTTTTCGTCGGTAAAATCGGTGTTTCTGTCAACGATGCTCGTTTTTTCGCAAGGCCCCAGGCAGCCAACCAAGACCACCCCCAAGCCAAACCAAGCCAAGCCAGAGCCGATTTTCAACAAAAGCTATTCGAGCAAGGCCCCTCATAGGAATTGCAAGGGTAAGCCGAGAGATCTATGTGAAACAGCATCTGAAGCAAGAGCTGTCTAAACCGTTGACATCGGCGAACTATGCAAAGATGCAAATGCAAAGGACTGTAAATACCGGCATCTCCGCACTTGGCAGAAGCGGGGGAAAGGTCAAAACATTCTAGCAAGCACCCGGCAGTCCTGAGAAACGGCCCTTTGAGGCCCAGCGTTTCCATGCGTGTGCTGAAAACACTGTAAATCGCAGCGTTTTCGGGCTGCTAGTGGTTGTTGTCGTTGTCGTAGTTGTACCGACTACTTGCAGATCTAACAGTAGTCGTAGGAGTAATCGTAGTGCCAGTTTGCCTACTTCCTATTACCAACTTACAGCTATCATAACTACAATTACTGATGCTACTGATTTTACCCCATCACTCTTACTACCACCGCTATTGCTGAAGTGTGTTCACCTTCAGTTTTCCGACCATGACCCCATGCCGGCGGCATCCAAGGAGATGGTGGAATTGTATGGCCCCCCGGCTTCAGGTGCACGTTGTATGTAATATGATCGACATGCACGGCCTAGTACAAGGTTGGGTGGCACGGCTTACCATAGCTGCCGTACAGTCTATCAAAAGGTATACAGATAATATAAGCAGATAATATTTTTATAGGGACATACAGACCTATAGATAGATGTGTGTATAGACGTATGTAGATATAGGGATAGTTTGCAAGCAGCATGCAGAGCGCCTGCTGAATATGCATCTCTGTTATTGCATGCAGACGCGCCTGGGAAGCTTCCTGTGTCCTTTGCATACCAAAGTCCAGGGTCCCATTTGGAGCCCGAAGCCTCGGTTTCCGGATTCAGGGTTTGGGGTTTAGGGTTTAGTGTCCAAGTTCAAGCTTCCTTAGCTTCGATCGTTACCCTGAAGCCCATTTATAGGACTCTAAACTGGGACACCTAAGGTTGTACCCTTGGGTTTGGGCACCCTTGTTAAGGGACCTCCAAACGAAACATACGATAATTGTATTGAAGCAGGTAGGCAATCCTCATGCCCCCAGTCGCTGAGGGCTGCTCCGTGGCGTGCTGGTCACTGACCGACCTGGGCAAGATGGCATGCCCGTGGACAGGCTGGCGTCACTCGGCTGGGAAGATGACCAGGGCCAACGGGCATGACATCGTAGTGCATACCATGGAATAAAGTATCCTCCCTGAACATTTTTGAAGTGCACGGTTGAAGGGTTCATAGTATCATTTTATAGTTGCCACAAGACACTCCATGGTATGCTCAGCACATTTTAGTGCGGCGAGAGCAGTGATGAAAGAATCGTCAGAACCCGGGAGTAGATGCATACTAACTCTGTGCTTTGGCAGGTATCAGAGAGCAAGTTTGCTCAAACATCCTATGTCTTAAGCTTTGCTGCGGCCTTGAACTTAAAGAACACAACATCCCCTTCATTCGATAACCTCAAATCTTTAAAATCCCAAGCCGCGGCTTGTTCAGACCAGCTTGGTTGTTATGCCATGCAGGTTTCAGAGCACTGGTTTGAACAACCCTCAAGCCCAAAGACCCGGAAGCCCAGCGTTAGGTCGGTCTGCTCCTTCAAGCCACGTCTGGCAAAGGAGGAGGCGATGCACACCATGTCACAAGAAACACGGCATCGGCACTCGGGTTCAGAGACTTCAGTGGTTGCGTTTTTGTGGACTTATCGGCGTGTGTTTCATGTCTAAACGTTCAAACAGCCTTCAAACATCCTTGAGCCTCTCTCGGCCCGAAACACTCTGGCCGAGGAGTGGGAAAGGGGGGTTTTGTTTGGGACGATCGAGTTCGGGCTGGCTTAGCGGCTCAGCCGCTTCGCCAGCCGGTGTAAAATGCAGCACGGGATCGTACGGCAAGCATAATACAAAATCTTTCTTGTGTTGCTACGCCGGCTAGCCCTTTAGCCTAAGCCCTTTAAGCGCTTATGACAGCGATGTCTCGAAAATTTAGGTTCCAGGGGGGGATGAGCAGCAGATGGAGAAAGGTATGGTGGGGGGAGGGGGGGCTCGTAACACAAGGATCCATGCCTTGGGATATGACCAGACCTGTCATGGCATGTGGGTCCAGATGCAGCAACCGACAAGGGCGCCTGATTCCAGCCAAATGCGCAAGCAGCGCCGCAACTGCGCACCACTTTTCAGTGCTTTGGGGGGGTGGGTTGTAAGTACGTCTTGTTCCAGTGCAAGCCCTGAACGCCAAACCCTACGAAGCAGCCCGATTGACTACATGTCCTTGCCGTTCGCCCAATCACTCTTCAGTGTGATTCTATGGAGTTGCATTGCGATGATGTGGAGTTGACTTTCAACAGTATTACCCGCTTGGCCAACACCCGCCGACCACAACCACATCATCGCCATCATCATCAGCAGCAACAACAAGAGCCACAACAGTCATAGTCACAGCCAGAACCACAGCAGCAGCAGCAGCAGCAGCAGCAGCAGCAGCAGCAGCAGCAGCAGCAGCAACAACAGAAATGTCGACAAGGATGATGAGACCGACTTGCTCTGACAAATTGACTCTACCATGTTGCGCCATATAGTACTGTGAAGTTATCGATGTTTTGTGGGGTAGTATAGCAAGCTACAACTTAGATGTCGAGACCACAGAGAACGCCGTATATATGTATATAAATATATATGTACATACTTATAGATACAAATATTTTCCAGATAGATATTTAGATAGCTAGCCAGAGAGTATATATAGCTTCGTATGGCAAATTACCACCTGTGTGGAGGATCAGCTCAGAGCAGCCATCACCTTGGACGCGGACTTGGAGACCAATGAGTACTTCCTTCAGGCACTCGAGTCATACGATGTGTTGCTGTGTATTCTGCTTTCCTTTCGCTGTAAAATTCTTGTTGGCTAAGAGAAATAGATCCTCCTCGGTTGGACGTAAGCCTTTGTTCCATGTGATGGTTTATTGAAGTGGGTCACGCTCAAGCCTGTAGTATACAGGAATGTTGGAAGTCCTGTAGTATTCTGTTGAGAAGTACCCTGGACTACTGTAAACTACTACAGGCATCAGCTTCCCGCCTCGTGCCTCGGAGGCAGAGCAAGCCTCCGATGTTCAAACGGCCAACTCCATCATCACCTCCTACGGGACAAGTGCCATGTGCCCGGCCTTGGAATTTGGGTACCTACAAAACAAGCAGAGTGTTGTAGGGCTTACAGTTCGGAATTTTGGGGTGTGTTTTCTTCTGCGGTTCGCTTGCAGTCATGCAGGGTCTTCTTACTGGCATGTTTTGGTTTATGGATGTTTATGGTATAGGGTTTAGGGTTTAGGGTTTGGGGTTTGGGGTGTAGAGCTTAGGGTTTAGGATTTAGGGCGCAGCTCTTCATTTCAACATGCTAAGCCCAATCCTCGGCGACCCAGAGCGTGCCCTCAACAGTTTGGCCAACTCCTTAACAAGAGCTTTTTTTGGACTGCGGGCTTGCAAAGACTCTGAGCACAGAAGCCTGGGCTTTTGTCAGACATGACATGTGTCCTGTTTACTTTGTCAGCCACAGAAGTAAGCGTCAGCTGTAGCTTTACATGAACGGAGAGGCCCCCCGGAACCCCCAACAGATCAAAGCAGCCGAAAGCACTGAACCCCAAAAGATGCTGTGGGCAGACCATCACTAGGCAAACCACTACTACTTCTGCGCATTGCTGCTACTACTACTGCTACTACTACTACTACTACTACTACTACTACTACTACTACTACTACTACTACTACTACTACTACTACTACTACTACTACTGCTACTGCTACTGCTACTGCTACTGCTACTGCTACTGCTACTGCTACTGCTACTACTACTCCTACTCCTACTTCTACTTCTACTACTCCTACTCCTACTACTACTACTTCTACTACTACTACTACTACTGCTACTACTACTACTGCTACTACTACTACTACTACTACTACTACTACTACTACTACTACTACTACTACTACTACTACTACTACTACTACCACTACTACTACTACTACTACTCGTTTTACCCTCGCGAGTTCTAGCACAATACTACATCGTTACTACAGGAGAGATATGACAGTGTGCCAAGGACCGCGCTGGCAAACAACTTCGGCGCGGGCCTGTCGGCGTCTGCAGGTGCGCGCTGACGGTGACGATGGTTTGGGCTATCAAGGTTCAAGATTTATGCTTCAGGGTCCTCATAACCTCTTAATAGCCGTGTATATGTCCCAGACGGCAGAATCGCATGCTGCGTTGTGAACAACTGGAGTCGAGTGTGGACAGGATTTGGGCAAGGTATGGGTTTAGGGGCTTAGCAAGAGTTGGGCAATGTTGGGCAACATGCCTTCAGACCGAAGGGAAAGGTGGTGTGGTGAGTTTCATCCCAGAGCCTCCCAAGCCTTCTTCAAGTGGCCCTTCTCGCCGAGTCCAACAAAAGAAAGCCGAATGTATATAACCCTCAACCCTTAACCCTTAAACCCTAAACCCTAAGCCCAATGTCGATGTCAAGGCACGCCGAAAGTGGCCGGAACCGGCTCTGCTGGTGTTGCTGCTCCGGCCTCAGCACCGAGGAACTGGCAAGTTGATCACTAGAATGTACAGTTTAGAGCAATAATCTGCAATATATGATACCTAATATACAATATATAATGCCTAATATATAATATATTTTATAAGACAGAATGAATAGTGTAGTATATTGTATAAGACAATGAATCCGAAATATAACATAATATAACATATTATATTATCGTATATAATATATTATAAATATCAAACTATAAATAGCATGGGAAGTTTAGCACTATGTTGCTTAGTAGAGTCCACCGGTTGATTGAGCTAGGATCCCCGGGAGCAGGTTTGCCAGTGTATCATGAAGACCCTGCTTGAGAGTATAGGGGCCCAAAAACCCACATAAACACAGGGATCCTACAAACAGGTTTTTCGAAATCCCCCTGAAAGGGGCCCTTACACCCCAATAGCAGGATCCTTGTGTTTATGCGGCTTTTTTAGAGTAGCAAGCTTCGGCTTGCGTCAGGGCTTAAGTATTCCAAGACACTTTCGCACTCCTTCTCTAAGTAGACAGAAACTCACGATCTACATACAGTAAACCCCCCTAAACCCTAAACCCTAAACCCTAAACCCTATACGCCCTCAACAGCGATGTACTTCTGGTAGCGTTTTTCGCCAGCACATCAGGAGTCCTCTTCCAGTTCCAGTGGCGACGCCGTCCGCAGCAGAGAAAGCGCCACACGAATCCTGCAGTCCAAAACCAAGGAGACCGTGGAATAGACGAATATACTAGAGAATTCCGAGGAGGCGACAGTGTAGTAAAAGACCATCCTTGGGGACGAAATGAGCCCTAAAAGGGCTTGTGGTTCATACACATTACATAAGAGCTACAGTAGTATAGGGTATGCGACCCCAATTTTCAGGTAATTTTCAGGTTCATTTGGTCCCTAAGGATGGATGAGGTTATTTTTCTTCAGAGCCCGAACTGCACAGCGTTGCCGGATGATTAAAGTGCGCGCTATGATAAATAAAGCCCGTGCTTCCCTTGTAGCAAGCATTCTAGCATCTTGTTTGTTTTTAGGGCTTAGGGCTTAGGGTTTAGGGTTTCGGGGTTCAGCATCCTACTCCACCAGGAATGAGCTGCCGTACAGCATGCTTGGGGGCCGAAATCCCACAGCTCCCATAGAGACACCTGAGTCGTGGGTCCGAAGACTACCCACAGACTTTGTGACTTCAGAGTTTAGGGTTTGGGGTTTGGGGATGTTTAGGGTTAAGGGGAACCCGGACACCATGAACCCTTAAACCCCCTGTACGTAGGCCCTGGAACTTCAGAAACTTAGCGGAGGACTTCTGCAAACCAGCTCAGATGGCTGGCAAGCCTAGCTAGTTGGTGTTGGGTTGCGACGGATCGCCAGTGAATGGGTTTGGGGTTGAAGGTTATTTCATGGTTTTAGGGATTTTAGGGTTTATGGATTTAGGGTGGGGTTTTGGAAACAAGGGGTGCAGGAGTTCATACCCTATGTCATTTTGTTCAGGGGGTTGTTTGAACCCTGAACCCAAAAGGCTTAAACCCCAAGACCCTAATACCCCAAACCAGAAATAATTCCCTAAACACCAAGAAACCCAAACTCTAATCACCCAAAAGTGCCCTGCAATGTGGTCTCAGCGTCAGCTAGGGGCGGGTGGCAAACAAACGCCCCAATACCCCAAGACTCAAACCCTAAACCCTAAAGAATAAGCCCTAGACATAGACACCGAAATCGACCAGGAGCTCTCGAAGACCCGGTACTACTTCGCTCCCAAGCTGGCCATCAACATCGACCCCTACCAGTGCCTCTTTTGGGAGACCGAGATAGAGCATGCTACTCCCCTCACCCCTGATATAAAACCCCTGCTACCCCCTGATATTAGGGGGCGGTTACGGTTTATACTGGCTAGAGGGAGGAGATTACTCTATTCTACAAGACTCTTAGCATACTGTAACAGTGTACTAGAGTCTAGTTTAGCATACTCCAGTAAGGCATACTCTGTACAGTGTACTCTAGTATGATAGGCATACTGTTGTTTAGCCCGCTTGCGTGTCGAACGCCGCCAGGCCAGAGTTCAGAAGACTCAAGCCGTAACAAAGATATACCTGATGGGAGTGCTCGACATGTGAACTGGTGTCGTAGGACCCGCAAGTCTGAACCCCTGCCTACTTGTCAAGTCAGCCCTGCACAGCTGCTGTGGCCCTTGGCCATCAGCCTGTTCTTGGTCATCCGACAGACAATGGTCAATAGCCTGATTGTGGTATGTAGTACTGTTAACCTGCTTTAAACTCCCCCCCCCCCCCCGTAATTAAAGAATTCGGATCCCGGAACTCAATTATAAACCCCCCCCCTTCAATAACAAGAAATCCCGGCCCAGGGCCCCTTTTTTTTTGGGGGGGGGGGGGGGGTTCCATAGAGAATTTCCCTTCTGAAGCGATTGCCCGGGCCTTGAACTAGAGCCTGGAGCCCTGTAAACAACCCCGAAGCAGCAGAGATTCCGCTTGCAGCAGAGAGCCTTTTCCAAAAAGGGGGAGATCACTTCGCCCTTTTGCAGCCCTGCCCCCCCCCCCCCCCAATAGGCGGGGCGGCCGGAAACAAAATCAATTGAGACGGGGTTATTAAAACGAGGTCAACATTAGCAGGGCTGCGGTATCCATACCACAAAAAACGTGACGCTCGAGTATCTCGTTCTAGGCATCCGCAAAAAACATCCTCACCATGACCGCCATGACAGTAACGCTCTTGGGGGCTTTGTACTCAACCGGTCGCCCATGATCTTTCCCCCTTGCATATCCTTGCGATGCATGTGCCACTGTGATCCCCATTCTGATTGCCCGCCTTCCGTAACTACAGATGGCACTGGGGTGCCGCCAGCCGGCCAATGGGTACAAGTTCTAGATCTCCAAAGTGCCAAGCATCAGAAAGATGACAACTTACCCAGACATCCTAGACCTCCCCAACCACTGGAAACAACATTGAGCAGTCGATGTCTACCCACAATCCTAAACGCCCCCTAGACTAAAGCAGTAGAATCCCGCAAGTGCCTCAAAAACCTTTGCTCCCTAAACCCTGACACCCTAAGCCCTAATTCAACTCCCCAAAAAGTCCCCAGAAGTGTGAGGTTACATTAGGCTAAGCCGACCCTAAACCCTAAACCCCTAAACCCTAAACCCTAAACCCTAAACCCCCCAAAAATCCCCGGACGTCTCAGGTTGCAGGCATCCCCCGAGTTCGGGCTGAGCTGGTCAGAAATTGCATACTTGCTCTGCTCTTTGGCCCTGGGTCAGAGGTCTTCCTACACAAACAGGGGCTTAGAGGGTTTAGGGTTTAGGGTTTAGGGTTTAGGGTTTAGGGTTTAGGGTTTAGGGTTTAGGGTTTAGGGTGTAGCAGTGGTCAGCTGTACGCAGTTGTGTGCAGACATGCCCACCCCAAGGCCACCCAAACACTACTCAAAACGAGCCAAAAAAGAGCCAGCCAAATCCAAGCCAGCCCACATCCAAACACTTCTGCACTCAACGCTGTGCTTCGGACTAACATGTAGCACGCTGCCTTATGTCATGGAGCCTGATGCCTTGCTTTTTGCAAGGTGACGTCTGAGAAGATGCCTTGGAAAAGATGTTAGATGTCGAGCTTTCGAGAGAGAGAGAAAATTTGGTTTTGCATTGGGCGGGCTTTCTCATTGTTCCATGCTGGATGTCGGGGTGTCAAGGCTGCATGGCGAAAGATTTGTTGCCATAAAGACGCCTTGCGAAAGTCATGTCTAGAAGCTTGCGAGACCCAAATCAGCGTTTGCGTTAGGGGGTGTCTTCGGCCGGAGGGCCTTCTCATTGTTTCTATTCTCGACGCCGGGGTGTCACGGTGTTGATATGAACAGGCCTTGTGAGAGTCATGTCTAGAAGCCTACCGGGGGGTATCTTCGGCCGGAGGGCCTTCTCATTGTTTTTTCTTCTCTATGCAAGGGTCCAGCACCTTCTGCAAGGAAAAGGGCGGGGGGGGTGGGGGGGGGGTGGGGGGGGGGGGGGGGGGGTGGGGGGGGGGGGGGGGGGGGGGGGGGGGGGGGGGGGGGGGTGTGTGGGGGGGGGGGGGGGGGGAGGGTGGGAAGGGGTGGGGGGGTGGAGGGGGGGGGGGGGGGGTGGGGAGGCGGGGCAGGGGCCTCTCAAGACCCTCCTTAATTTTTTGACCACTGGCCCAGGCTGAGCCCGTTAAAGGGCCCCTGGTCCAGCGAATCAGGACAGCCTCCAGAGGGTCCAGGGAGGCCTCCAGGGGGGCCCCAGGCCAGGGTTGCGCGGGCCTCCGAGAGCAGGAAGGTCGGGTTTAGGGTTATAATATATAATATATATATATATATATATACAGTCACTGAGCTAGGCGACTGTAGCCTGGCGACCCCTCAGGGGTGCGGTTGGCAGGCTCTGCAGCTCAGCAGAGCCTGCCATGGTCTCGCTGAGCGCTCGACGGCGCCTCACCTCTAGAATGAGAGGGGTGGTGGGCGGGTTTAGGGTTTAGGGTTTAGGGTTTAGGGTTTAGGGTTTAGGGTTTAGGGTTTAGGGTTTAGGGTTCGGGTTTAGCCTACTTGCTCTGCCCCCTGGCCCTGGTTCAACTTCACTTCCTGCACAACAATGGGCTTCTTGGGTTTTAGGGTTTGGGGTTTAGGGCTCATAGAGTTTTGGGTTTAGGGTTCAGGGTCTAGGGTGCAGGGTTTAGGGTGTTAGGGTTTCGTGCTTAGAGGGTTTTTGGGGTTTAGGGGCTGTCACGGTCTCGTCCGCTTCTAGGGGTTTTGGGCTGTCACGGTCTCGTCTGCTCCCAGAGGCTTTGGGTGGTTTAGGGTTTAGGGTTTGGGGTTTAGGGTTTAGGGCTTAGGGTTACAAATTACTTGCTCTGTAGCTTGCACTTGGCTCCAAGGGCCACGAGTGGCTTTTGGGTGATTTTTGTTGTTGCCATCCCTGCCAAGCCGACACTTTATGGGTTTAGGGGTTTTAAGGTTTCGGGTTTAGGGAACTATTCCTAGGGTAGAGGGTTTAGGGTTTCGGGAACTCTTCCTACAGAAAATAGGGCATCTAGGGTTTAAAGTTCAGGGCTTTTCCGTAGGGTCTACAGGGTGTCAAACTTCTAAGGAGCATCGTATATCGTGGTAAACGATGCCTCCTTGCTAAGACTCTGAGGGTAGTGTCATGGGCCGGCCCTTGGGTTGTAGAGGGTATATAAGGTGTATACAAGGGGTACCCCTTTAAGGGCCCATACCAAAGGATCATGCAGCTGCCCTAAGAAGAAGGACCTTGCTGCCCCCCAAACCAAAAACCCAGTATCAATGAACAACTATGACTAGCATCTGCTCCTAGGAGCAAGGGCTGGGAAGGGCTTGGGGAGGCTACAAATATTCGAGCGTGAGCGTGACAGCCACGCATTTTCTGCTACATGAATTACTTGTTCATTTACAAGATAATCTTTCCAAAAGTTGAATAGAGGACACGGTGGTGAGATATGGTTGAAGCCATTGTAAAATATACCATAGCATGTAGTGGTGCACAATTCTGGCCTACCAATAGCACGCGGGTGAGGAAGAAGATCTGAACTGCCCGTGTTCCCGCGTGCCGCTGTAAGGTCAGCAGAAAGGTGGCACTGATTGCACCAAGTTCCAGGCAGCGACCCCGCTCAACCGGCTCCACTCATCTCAATCCCTAGTAAACAAAGGGGAAAATTCCCTTTTTGTTTAGTAGTTTGGTAGCTTGGTAATCTAACACACTAAGCCCTGTTGCTCCAAGCGCTCATGAATGTGTCTCTGGTGATTAGCAGGGAGGGGCTCCTCGTCCCAACTCTGCTTACATGCTATAGCCCGGGTTTAGGGTTTAGGGTTTAGGGTTTAGGGTTTAGGGTTTGAGCTTTAGGGTTTAGGGTTCAGGGTTCAGGGTTGGTACAAGCTCACCATCGAACCCGACTTTTTTGGACCAGGTGGAGGAGAACGTTTACGGCGTAGAATTTGCCGATGACAGCAAGCCTGATGAAGCGCGGGCGACAACTGTGGTCAGCTTCGTTGCCACAAACTTCGCCGCCCCGAGGCTGAAATAGGTTGGGATGTTCCCCCTAATACTAACAGCTCCTTAACAGGGTAAGAGGGGGTACTATAATCCCTATTAAGGGCTGCTAGTATAAGGGGGAACATCCCACGAAATAGGACTCAGTGCTATGTTGGGATGGCAGATGCCAAAGGGCTCCACCCCTCTGAGAAATGATAAAGAGGCCAGGCACAAGCCCCACAGGAGATGTATGTAGAATGTCTGCCGGTTATCCGACAAGAGACTCTCTACCAACAACAGTTCAGGGTTGAGATGTTCCCCCTGATACAAGCAGTCCTACTGTAAATAGGGATTATAGTACCCCCCTATTATAATCCCGATGAAGGACTGTTAGTGTAAGGGGGAACATCCCAAGGCCTGCAAGCCTTCAACCCTTAACCCTTGATAACCCTAAACCCTAAACCCTAAACCCTAAATAAACCCTAAACCCTAGCATCTTCGAAGTCCTTACATCACACGCGGTGGGGCTCACTGCGGGAGTGGGCTAGGCTGCCGGAGTCCTTTCGGGTTTAGGGTTTAGGGCTTAGGGTTTAGGGTTTAGGGTTAGGGTTTAGGGCTCAGATGCAGTCAGCATCGCACAGGATCGTTCATCAGATTGAAGGCGGAATCTTTTTATTGCCCCCTGCAGAGAACATCAGTACACGCTGAGATTGCTGCACGAACAATCGCGACACTGGTGTTGATGATCCCCTGAAATCCTGTCATCCATTCTGAGTTTTTTGGATTACCGCCGGGTTCAGGGGGAAGGGGCAATTGTAATCTAAACCCGAAACCGATTGCAAGAGCACTTCTGCTGAGACTACGGCGACTTTGTCCGTGCCATGGAAGCAGCAGAAATTCAGTTCAGTAGGCGAAGGGATCCTTGGGGCTGGTCTCGAGCTGTCGGATGGAGAGGCTTGCTTGCCAGTATGGTTCCGTTTGTTAGGATAGTTCCTGTGAAGAAAGCGGTAGATGTAGTTTTAATGGTAGCTTACGGAGTATCGTGACTAAGTCAACTTCATTGTGTTGCTCACGCCCCAGGACTTCTTTGCATGTGGAAAAGTTTTGAGCCATGCTTGTCAACTCCTCGGGTTATCGGCGGTCCTCAGGTTTCTGAAGCCAAGAATCACAGAATACGAGCCATGAGTTGGCGGCATAAGTTAGTAGCTGTGGTGAACACTACAACACGTAACGCAATCCCAGTTTGTTTGTTCTCCTTTGTGAACTGCCTCCTCTACTTGGACAGGTGGGAGGGTCGAAGGTGCATCAAACTTGGAGTATATTGCAACAAGCCGTAGTACAGTCGAGCACGGTTCGCAGAACCACGTACGAGAGTACATGGGTGTTCTTCCGGACGTTGCCTTAGAACCATCTAAGGCACTGAAAATGAAGTTACCGAACCCTAGGCCTACAAGACTCCCTCAGTGCCTCATGGCACAACCCTAAACCCTCAAACCTACACCTGAACCTTTAATTCCCCCAGGTTACTGGACAACTAAGTCCATTCCTGTCTGAAACACCCTATACCCTGAACCCTAGACCCTAAACCCTAAACCTTCTTTTCTGTCTGAGGCCAGTGTTCTGCCAACTTTCGAGGGCGCGATTCGTGCCGCGTGCGGGGCTAACATCCTTTGCGTGTTCCAGTCGTTGCCACCATTCAAGGAATCTGGAACCGTAGTCAGGTGTTCCTATATTTCATACCATAGCAAGCCCCAAAGCCCATGGCTATTCTCGATTGTGAAGATATCCCCACCTGCATGCGGCTGGACTAAGTCTGCGCCGCATCATGGCAAATTCTATTGTATCCAGTATGTCCAGTACTACTTCTGCTTCATGCGAGACACCCTGTATCCTACGCTTCTGGACCCTGGAGTATACTATTCTAGTGCAGTTCGGTTTGCCTTTGCATCCGTCGTCTTGTAGGGTCTGAGAGTCTTCCGAAGACATGACCACAAGTCCCCCATCCCAAGACACCCTGTAAGACCTCATAAGCCCCCAGAAAACTCTCATAAAACCCTATTAAAAGAACCCTGAAACGCCCAAGCAACCCCTTTAAGCTTCAGACCCCTCCAAGCCATCTAAGCCCCCTAAACCCTAAACCCTAAACCCTTCTAGTGACTTTGAGGTTCGAAGGTACCTTGACGGTCGAAGATGGGGAGCAGATTGTCGTCGAGGTATCCTACCCAAGTGCCTTGGTCGTGGAGGACCGGCGCTCCTTAAAGGGATCCAACGAGCCCTTAATACCTTGGGCTCCTTGCAAGGATGATGCGGCTTTAAGAGTTGTTAAATTCCCACTTCTCCCCGGAGCTAGGCTTGACCCTGTCTAGGCATACTTTGGACGCGATTCTGGCAGCTAAGTGGATATGCCCACGCTCGCTTATGAGAGAGAAACCTGGTGTCATTGTGATATGGGGTTTGATCAGCTACCAAAAATGCACTTGAAAAGCCAGGCAGGACTTCCTGCAAGGTAGCTGCCAGCATACGAGGGGTTTTGTTTGAGGTTCCCTTGTAGGGGTCGAATTTAATATTCTCTGCTTCGGGTCCCGCTGCAATATGCAGCTTGGTACGTTTCTTGCCAGTGGGGACCCGATGATGCATGTAAGAACTCAGAGAGTTGAGGGTGCACACGCATGTCCCCCTGCAGGACATCTTCAGCAACGTTCAGGCCCGAACCTCATGGTTTGGGATGTTCCCCCTAAAACTAGCAGTCCTTCATAGGGGGCGTTTATAATAGGGGGGGGGGGGGGGGTACTATAATCCCCTATCAAGGACTGTTAGCATGAGGGGGAACATCCCAACTCGCGGTGAATGTCGCTGTTGTATTTTGGGAAAGCAGTGTTGAACATGTCATGACTCGGATCTTACCAGAAGGCAGGCAGCCTCTGTTTCGGGGGTACAACAGGGGAAGTCTAACTTAGAGCAACGTTTTAAAGTAGTGTAAAAAAACGACTTAAACTATATCTTATATGATGCTACAGCTTAGTTAGAGTATATTACAGTACGCTACACGCTTGCAAGCTGTGATCAGCAAACTTGCAGCCTCAACTGTAGCGCATCTAGACTTCAAGGCGCGAAGGTGTTGGGATGGAGGGTTTACAGGGAACTGTCCCGCAAGTGGAGCAACCGCATATTCTCACCAGAGAGAAGTAATGCTACAGCATACTTTGGTCTACGGTGCTATCGTTCATAGACCCTGCTATAGCTCAATGCAGTACACCTAGACCTTCAACCCTAGAGTTTAAACCCTAAGGCCTCAACCCTTTCCTCTAAACCCTAAACCACCTGAACCCTCAACCCTATACTCCAGGTGGTGGTCAAGATTCCGCCCAAGCCTTACCCCGGCGCCAAACCGACCACGACGCGAACTCGGCCCGAGCTCCTGGCTCCGCAGCCATCAGTGCAGCACAGACTAGAGGGTTATCTAGTAGGTTTGCAACCGTTTAACGTCTATAGACAGCTCCAAAGTGCGGCAGGATTTGTTATAGTTACGCTAAATAAATTAAGAAATAGCATATATATATATATATACATAGAGACATATATCTAATTATTTGTTTTTTGTTTGTGTTCAGTTGTTAGTTTTTTTATTGACTATATATATATATACATATATATATATGTAGATATACATATATATATATATATACTACAGGGGTCCTGTCTCCGGATGGAGCTTGATTCTGCTCTGTGCGCTTTCTTCGTTGAAACCTTCGTGAGAACTGGTGCAGGGGTGCCAGGCGGTGACTAAAACCCACGAGGTAGCAATCGTCAACTTGGCAGTACTTTGTACTTGTGCTGGTGGGAGCGGCAGTGGCCGCAGCAGTATCTAGTAGCAGAGTAGTCAGAGTAGTCAAAGGTGTCAGAGTAGTAGTAGTAGCAGTAGTAGTAGTAGTAGTCGTCGTCGTCGTAGTAGTCGTAGTAGTAGTAGTACTACTACTACTACTAGTAGTAGTAGTAGTAGTAGTAGTAGTAGTGGAGGAGGAGGAGCAGTTGTTTGTGGTGGTGCTTGTCGTGGTCGTGGTCGTGGTCGTGGTCGTGGTCGTGCTCCTTCTTGGCTGGATGTTGACGCACCTCTGTGAAGTCGCTGATTCCCTTCGTGAGGAATGTGCGAGCCTGTTTTGTTTGGCGTGGCTTTGCATGCTCATCTGTCCTACCCTGTGAATCCTACCCTAGAAACCCTACATCCTATAAGACCCTAAACCCTAAGCCACTTGAGTTGAACCAAGATTCTGGCCCGCGAAAGCGTCCACAAACTGTTCCTGAGGTGGTTCCGCCAATGGTTTGCAAGAGGACTGACCCGAGACATGTGCAATCTTTCATGAAAATCTGAAGCACACTAAGCATTTCTTGTCATAAGAGTACACTTTCAAGTGATTGGATCGTCTGATGATCTGGCGCCGATCCTTAGGGTGATGTTTTGTCGTGCAAAACAATAAGGCGCCGTACTCCGGCACAGTTGAAGTATCGCACTCTTAGACGAGCTGGCACAACGAGTTGGGACAGGCTGGATGAAGTCGTCAATCCTGACTCAGCTTGCCATTCCTCCGATTTTGAAACTTGGATTTCAGATTATTGGAGAGAGTGTAGCAAGGTATAGAAGTACAATTCCACAGAGACAGAGAGAGAGCGAGAGAGAGAGAGAAGAGAGACAGAGAGATGGAGCCTCATTCCAGGACTGCTTTACACAGCACAGGGGCCACAATGCAATTATGTACTGGACTCTACAAAACGCAGACAGATTTTTCCATTGACAGGCCTTGCCTTGCGCCCCTTCCGATCAGAGCCCATCCGAGGAAGAATGCGCCGGTCAGTGTTGGGGATACTGATCTCGCGCGACTTTCCGTCGCTTTCAAGCAAGTCTTTTCTGATTCCCAGAGCAACAGGGATGACAGACCCACTATTGCTTAGGCCCAATGTTCCCTGTGTTCTTGTACGTATGGGTTGCTAGACTAGGTTATAGCCGACTTTTACTATATCATAATTCCTGATAGTATACCACACGAAATAGTCTTGTACGAGGGTGCTGGGGTTTCCACCTTTTTCATCTCCCCAACCGACGCACGCACTAGAAGCTTTCCATGCTGCCCCTGCCGATAGCCAGTATCTAGTGGGGTTTTGGGTTGAGGGCTTTGGGTTTAGGAATATAGGGTCAAAGCATCATTACAGCTTCACGCTGGCTGTGTGAGGTTCTGACGAATCATTGCTCTACATCAAGAGCTGACCACCTCATTGGGAAACCTGAAGACCAATCATTGCCATGGGTTTGCACTTGTTTGTTCTTGCAGATATCGTGGCCAGGGCCATTGCTGAATGAAGTTTTACCTGCTGAAGAACTGTACAGCCCCTATGCATAACAAGCAACATCATGGCCAGCAGAACCGACCCAATACTGATCTACTGTCGAGGTTACAACAGAGGACACACCGCCGCCAGCGAATACTTCTCTGGTTATGGTGAGCAATACCTCGGAGGCCTCGATGGAGTCCCTTTCTTGAAGTACTTCCTTCCCGAGAATCCCGGTAAGAAATACTCGACTTCCACTACTACCTGTGCCACCACCAACCCTGCCTCGTCTTCTGCCGTAGTCTGACAGGAGAACCTTCAAGTACCCGTCACCACTACTACTGCTACTACGACGACGACTGCACCTGCTACTGCCATCTTCTTGTGCTGCTGCTGCAACTGCTGCTGCTGCCGCCGCCTCCGCTGCTGCTGGCGCTACCACTGCCACTGCCACTACCCTACCACCACTACAACTACCACAACGACCGCTACCAGCACTACCGCTACCACCACTACCACTACAACTACCACTGCCACTGCCACTACCACTACCACTACCACCACCACCACGACCGCCACCACCACCGTGGTACAATGCTCCAAAACGCGAGGTTGCGAACGCCTTTGAAGCGTGATCAACGACCCTCTCACTCGAAAGTTGACATGGGGGGATGATTTGTGGCACAAGCGTAGTACGCGACGGATGTTCGGGAGTGTCAGGAATGGTACACGAAACGTAAATTAGACGTGTGGGGCCGTGGGGTATTCTGAAGTTGTGCTTAACGAATTTCTTGGAGTGTTCAGTATGCCTCTCGACTGCTGGCGCTGATGCTCGCTAAGACGGAATATTTAACCGGAGGTAAATATACACATTTACACATATAGACAATGGCTGCGACCATGGCTGCCTGCCGGGCCTTCGCCCGAAACCGTTATATGAAGCTCCTGTCACAGGTGGTGACTGACGCACAAGTCGACCAGAAAGTTCGTGAGCTGATCTACAAGCACCGTGGCAGCTTGCGACAGCGTGATGTTATGATGCTGTGCTAGAGTATACATCCTACGATAGTTAGCGTATACCATGCAGCTTGCTTTAGTGAAGAGTTGAGTGCCGTTCGTTTATTGTTATCCGTGGCCCTTTTTTTGCACGTAGGTTTGGCATGACCTGGCCATTGCAGCTGCATCAGATACGCGCCCAATACACTGACGGAAAGCCCGCGTCTGCATTGGTAGAGTGTATGTCCAAGCCCATGTGTGCGTGTGCGTGTGCGTGTGCGTGTGCGTGTGCGTGTGCGTGTGCGTGTGCGTGTGCGTGTGCGTGTGCGTGAACACTAAACCTGAAAGGTTTGGTTCGCACATTTGCCCGGACGCTGTGCTTGGTGGCTACTGGCGCATTGACGCCAAGTACTCGAGCTTGGAGACGAAGGAGCTGCATCCTGGGTTCAGAGTTTATCGGCTTATAGGGTTTCGGATACCGGTCGGTTGCGAGTATACTACAAAGAACAATGTTGTTCTATGATCTTCCAACATACATCCTAAATTGTGTATTCTGGTAGTCATGGGACAATGCCAGAAATTGCTCATGGCATCCTTTGTGCATTTTTTTACCGCGATCATAGACATCCTCACAGTCATAGCTTTAAGTAGATTTGCTTAAGGGAATGCTGTGCGAGTATACAAAGGGCTGCAAGTCAACCAGGAATCCTAGCGATGATCCACGCTGCAAGTGTGTCTGCTTCTGATACCATGTATATGACACAAATGTTCCCCACACGACTTGCAGCAGCTTCGACGGTCGGTTCGCGATGCTTCATGGGGAATACGACTACTGTTAGCGGTAAGCCTAGGTTCATGGGCATCTTATAGCAGAAATTCCTGCCAGTGAGTGAAAACCATGCCTATGACATTGCCTTCCTTGTCCCCGTCACTGTCGGGCGTTTAGCATGTGCAAGCTCGGTGTAGCACCATGAAACCCGTAAGAGATGGTAGCCCAACACGCAAGCATGGGGCCAACGGCAACGATACGCATTGTAGCGCACCATGACCAGGACCGCGTCGAAGTGGACAACATTGCACCTCTGCTGAGTAGCGAGTCTTTCGTGAGTCGCTGCAAGGGTGCAGAGCCTTGGGGACTTTCCTTTACTCTGAAAGAACCCTAGTCTCGGAAAGTGCAGTATGCTGTGATATCTCTGGCATGGTTCAAAGGTCCTTTGTTTGTAGTATCGTAAGGCTTCCTTCATGCGACCCGGCTTCAAGTGAATGTGGACCCCCAGACTAAGAAGAAAAGTTGGAGAGGAAGCTGAGTAGTGAACTTCCGGACCTAGTTCGTTGCTTGAGTGAGGTGCTGCCCCGACCGCACAGAGTGTGCAGCACAGCATGGTACAAAATAGTATAGTGCAATGCCCAATCACAGCACACTAACTGGGCAGCATACTCTATTCTACTACAGGTTACTTCATGGTTTTTTTGCTTCAGCCTGCATTGTGTTCCCAATCGTTTTGTTTCCCCAAACCATGGTTGAAATCCTTAATATTGATCCACTGCCTTCTGAAAAGGTGGTTCTGCAAGAGCTCTGGGCCGTAGGAGCCCGAGGCATTTGGTCAACTCTGCACCCTTGCAACACCTATGCAGCACTATGTATTTCCTCAACCCCTACTGCCCAGATAAGTGCCAAAACACAAGGCCGAAACCTGGAAAGTTGAGGTGACCAGAGCCATCCAGTCAGCAGAAACAGATTCCAGAGCCTTCAATGCCGCTGCAGGCGGGGCGGCGGGGGTGATACGGTGAAACGGTGTGAAGGTTGCTCAACCCTCAACCCTAAACCCTAGCAAAAGACCCTAAATAAACCTATAATAGAAGAATACTAGTACGAGTACTTAGACTTTGCGCAACAGGGTAATAAAGGCTTGTAAGGTTTGCATTTGAAGCCCAGTATTGTAGGGTTATCGGGTTTCCAGAGGGCAAAATCTTAGGACAAGCAATGAAAAGAGAATGAAGGAAGCTACAGCACAGTATATATGCTATACCTGGGTATACAGAATATCACCTGAAGAGATACTCCGGACGTTCCGGAACTGCCACGTTCCGCAAGCGGGCCTCCGATCGTGCATGAAGAAGTAGGTCCATATACTTGCAGGTATACTAACGGCAACCTAAACCCTAAACCCTAAACCGTAAATGGTATACCAGGCTGCGCTGGACCGTTTAAGTGTAGAGCACGCTGTAGCACGTCTAGCATGCTACAGTATGCTGGGTCATATAACAGCACACGGTCAACCACTTCTACTACGCTAGGTTGCACAACACCACCACCACCACGACTACTCCTGCTTGTCCTACCACAACGAGTACTGCTGCTACTACTACTACTACTACTACCTACTACTACTACTACTACTACTACTACTACTACTACTACTACTACTACTACTACTACTACTACTACTACTACTACTACTACTACTACTACTACTACTACTACTACTACTACTACTACTACTACTACTACTACTACTACTACTACTACTACTACTACTACTACTACTACTACTACTACTACTACTACTACTACTACTACTACTACTACTACTACTACTACTACTACTACTACTACTACTACTACTACTACTACTACTACTACTACTACTACTACTACTACTACTACTACTACTACTACTACTACTATCACTACTCCTACTCCTACTACTCCTACTACTCCTACTACTACTACTACTACTACTACTACTACTACTACTACTACTACTACTACTACTACTACTACTACTACTACTACTACTACTACTACTACTACTACTACTACTACTACTCCTACTCCTTCTGATGCTGGCACTACCGCTGCAATCTCATGCGACACGGCTCTGCCCAAGACCTTCCGAGGTGTCGCAGGCGTCAGCACCAAAGGCACCCAGCCGCTTCAGGGAAAGCCAAGGGACGCCGACGCGGGGGGTGCGGATTGGGATGATGGCTTAGGGTTTAAGGTTTAGGGTTTAGGGTTTATCGTATCGATGGGTGCAGGGATTGCTGGCTGTTTCTTTATAGGGAATGAGGGAGTGCCCTTAAGAGTATATAGAGGGCCCGAATTCCCTGATTCCTACCAAGAACCACGGGTTTGGGATGAGGGTTTAGGGTTTGGGAGTGTCTTGGTAGCGGTAGAGACCATCCATTACGCATGGAAATGTCACGTTTCTGCGGCGACCCTTTCTGCGAGAGGTGCATGCACATGTGTGCCACGACGATAGCTGTTCTATTTGGTAACGTTACGACAATGAGGGTATGGGCAGAGAGGGGCTCAAGACTTGGAAGTCAGAAATGGGATGGGTTTACATCTCCAGGAAAACTTTGTTTGCCGTTCTGTAGGGGCTCTCTCTGTATGAGGATTCAGTCATCGGGTCGCGGTTTATCTGAACTGTACTAGAGCCCACTGCTCAAGTGAGGCACACGGGTCGCAAGGACACTTGCTGATGCATGGATCCTTCCAAAAGCAGAGGCTCCGGTCACCTGGACTGGTAGGAGTAGTCAGCATCATAGTTGTCGTACTCTTACACCGGCTGCACACAGAACTGGTTGGTGCAGTCAGCAGTACATGGTAGCACTTCTTATCAAACCCCTTAACCCTAAACCCTAAGCCCTAAACCCTCCTCGTTGACAGGTGCGGGTGCTGCGGGGGCTGCTGCCGAAGGTGGCGAATCCGAATCCAGCAGCTCAAGCTCGGATGAAACTCAGGGCGACGCCCAGGACGACAGCTTCCTGCTATTCCCCGAACAAACTGAGCTGCCTTCCCCATAAAGGGATGAGGGGAGGTGACGATCGGGCAGAGCACGATAAAGTTTCAGGGGTTTAGAGCTTGCGTCGTTTTGGATCCACAGCCCTAAGCCCGTCGAGCCTTCGTGAAGTGCCTGGTGTATACTGTTATTCGTCCTGCTTTCTGGAGAGAACTGCTGCTGCAGTGGCCTTGGACGTGCAGGGTTAGTCGTGAACAGCTCGCAGGTCGGGAACCTTGGTATCAGGGTCCATCGTGCGACCATTGTGTGGCTATTTCACCATGTTCGAGACGTCTGGAGCCTTGAGTCGAATGTGTGCCAATGCGCATTGTCACGGGCATGCTAAAGAGTCGTTGCCGGGTTTCAAGAGGCTTAAGTAGATGGATGCTGATAACCCGATCCTTGGTGTGCTTATGTGTAGTGCTTTGGGGGGTGGAAATGGTCGCAGAGTTCCTGCGTCCACAAAATCATCTGCAGCAGGTTGCGAGAGCACCATGCTGATGGTGCAAGACATGATATAGTCTTCAGCATAGTATTTTGAGCGCTGCTCTCTCTCTCTCATCAGCTGAATCACTTCAGGGCCGAATGCACGTCCTCCAGCCCTTCCGCATGTCATCGAAAAGTCACGTGTGCAGGAATCTGAGCAAGCATCCAAGACGACCAAGCTCGAGATCGAGCAATCTTGGAAGGCCAGCTAAGCTGCAATTCTGCGCATGTACATGCATGGACACCAGCTGAACTGCAAGATTGTGCACGTCTACACCGTAGCCTACACCCTGAACCCCTATTTCCTCGTGGTGCTGAGCTGTGTAGACAGTATGCAAGCGTGGTAAACTTCGATCAGGAGCCTATAAAGCTATTTGTATGATCCCTTCTCCAGCGCATCCGGCCCCTGTAGCACATATTCTTGCATCGAAAGTTTCTGTCGAGACATGGATGGGACAAGGTGCAGGGCGGAACTTCCACATCCTCATGTACAACAATGCCATGAGGTGTGTATGTATCATATAAACGAAGAAACAGATAAAGACAAATTGCGTGTATGCATAGATACATATATATATACATGTATATATATATATATATGCAAATATGCAGTCAATGGCTGCAGCTCCCCCTCCGGTGACATTCACCTTAGCCCCCCATATACAAGAACTGAAGGGCCTCATTTGAACAAACTCGCCAGACAACATCCCTCCGCGACGCAGGGCGGAGCGCCAGGGACGCAGCCAGCCGACTGGAGGCGGAGCTTCTTGGCTGATCTCGTGCCTCCAGAAACTACCTTACAGTATGTTTGAGGGGTTTAAAACTTGAGGAAATATGGGATTTAGAGGTTGTGGTTAAGTTTGCAATAGTACCTCATAGGCTCCTTCAAGAATACAACGGCACGACCCAGTCTGACGAAAGCAGTTCTATCGTATTCTGTAGTGGAGTAGAAGTAATAACTGAGTATACTCAATACTCGGGGGTAGCAGCATGGGACATCAGATGCTTTGTTAGGTTGTTTTTCGTGAGTGTCATGTATTCGGAGAACCGAACGATCACACACACACATCTCCTCGAAAGGAAGTCATAATCATGAAAGATTTGGGATGTTCGCACGTATGAAAACAGTCCTTACTGGGGATGTCAGTGCCCCCATTATAATAAAGGAGTGTTAGTATCAGGGGGAACATCCTAATGTAAGATCATCTTGCGCAGGGCAGCACTGAAGGGTGAGCTGTGTCTGGGTTGATCTCGTATTCGTTGACACACCCCAGGGCAGGCTCCCCTTCACCGAAGAGCTTCCCCAAAGCTGCAGCCCCCGCAGTCGCAATTATCTGGATTTCAAGTCAAGAAGCATCTAACTCTGAGAGCAATCACCGGGATGCGGCGGCAGTAGTCGTCTTCATGATACGTTGAGTTCGGGGTTAGGTTAGGGCGGTTAGGGTGCATGGTGAGTATTACGATGAGCAGGTACCGTTGAGAGACAGCTCCCTCAGGTTTGGACGAGGCTTTCAGCTCCAACTGGAAGATCATCGACCACGTCTTCCCGAAGTGTGTGGGAATTTGGCGGTTTGTGAGACTCGGACCATGAAACAGCACGTCAACTTCATGTTTAAGGCGGTAACGAAATTCTACATGGATAGCTTTTTGGGTGGCCCAGCAACAATCCAGGAAAGATGCAGACACCCAGCGGAAGCTGTGCTCTTGGGACAGAATTTCATGGGCTTGGTGTGCACTGGGCCCAATTCAGCCCTCCACTCGGCCTTGGATTGAATTTGTTGTCCACGTTTCTCTTACATCTCTGACGTGCGTGGCGAGAACAGCCCTGCTAATCTTCGCTCGTCATTTTCAAAGAGTGGAACCGCAGGGATCAAAGAAGCGGCCCTTCGTTGTTCCCTCTTGGGCATGGGCAGCTTCGTCGTAGGGGTAGCTACCTTCTGGGCGCTCCCGCATGAGGCTTTTTAATATGCTCTCATTCGGGGGAACCATCCTTTTCTGTGCCGAATCTGAAACTTTCCTTCATGGCCTTTTCCTACTGCTCCCACATAGACTGCAGCCATCGCTTTCGGAGAGTGTGCATTACTAGTCTTTCCTTGGAGAGCTATGACAAGCATCGCGAATTGTGTCACAACATGAGCCGATGTCCCTCCCTGCTGCGCCAAAAGGCGCCAGAAGTTCCTCTCTTTGCCAGGCGAGACTTGGCTGGAGATCTACTTGGAAGAAGGCCCGACTGCTCACGTCACCAAGCGCATCGAGGAGAGCTCTGTGGGGCAGCTGCATCACAGGGCTCAAGAACCTTGAATTGGGCCTAAATTCCCAAAGTGAAGGTGCCCCCTGTTATCTAAAATGCCCCAATCCCCCCCCCCCCCCCAACACAGGGCACCCTTGCCCTTGTTTCGGAAAAGCTAGCTTCCATTCCAGCTGAAGTGTTTGGGCCGATGATTGCCTTTGCACAGCCGCTCCGTCTGTTGCACTATACCTTGTCGGCTTGATTGCTTCGATGTGTAGCTTTTTTTCTCGCACGAACTTCTGCATGACAGTGCCCTGATAAGCTAAAGACGATTTGTTTTTTTGCGCCTTGCACCCCGACACCCTTTGCAAGCTGCAGGAGTCTGCCAGGAAAAAGGCTTGCGAGAGCACGCTGCTTTGTCCAATGGCATAGCATGGGTGTCTAGGGGCTTTGGGGTGTAGGCTTCGGGTTTGGGGTCTACATAGGGCCGCAGCGTTTAAGGAATAAGGGCTCAGGATTTGAGCGCGGAAGCGTACAAGAGCCTTGCATAGACATCAGATAGTGTCCACGAACGAAAAGCTTCAGGCGAAGACAAAGCTTAGAGCTACAACAGCATCGGACGTTGCGCGAAGCAACGCGAGAGCAGATCCTCGTAAAGATGCTATCCGCTCTTGTAAGGGTAGATAAACGGCCCGTAACGGCCTGCCGGCTTGCTTCCACGTGAAACTTGCCTTGGTCGGGGGCCGCAACCTTGCAACTTCATTCCATGCCGACGTCTTCTGCCGATGCCTCTAAACCCTACACTCTAATGACCTAATGCCTAAACCCCGAACTTGCTTAGGATGGCATTGCGCTTGGCATCTTGGGGTTGGAGTCCTTGTTGAGGACGTGCGCTCTTCGCTTCAGGAAAAGGTACCCAAAAGAGCCCAACCTTCATTTAAGGAGTATCCCTTAATTTACAAAGGGATCCTGAATATTATTTAAGGTATATTCCTGAAAGAAGGGGCATGGGCATTGGGCTCTTCTTTTGGCACATCTAGCAATTTGGATTTTTCGGCATGCGGGTCTCAGGGCACTGGTTGATCGGTAGCCCGCGGTTGGGCTTTTGGCTCCGCACGATTGACTCCTAAAGAGATATGTAACCACGATGGGATGCCTAGGCTTCGGTTGCTTCAAGGCACCCCCCTACACAGGTAGGAAACATACAGCTACGTAGGAGACATAGAGTAAACGTACATTTCGTACTTTGATGACTTGCGATAGTGGATTACAGAATATGTTTGCAGAATATGTTTAGCGCATTATAGTACATTGCACCGTCATCGAAGTCTCAAGTTCGCTGAAACCAACCCCCTTTGTGGAGCGCAAGGCTGTACATGAACGCCATTCGCCAGGAAGCGTTGCTTGGCCTTCTGCTTCGTCAGCTTTATAGGGCAGAAGAGCCAAGGACTATACGACAGTTCTCGTTTACAAATACTTACTCTACCAGGCTCTACAGTACAGAGAGAAACGAAACCACATGCTGCGCTACATACTAAATATAGAATCGTATACGTGACCACATGGCATGAACTCTCCCTTATCGGATGCGCAAGGCTCGTTAGTTGCTTCCATTTAGGCGTAGACACCCAAAACCCCCAAAAGCTAGGAACGTCATGGAATGCAGGTTTGAGCTCCAAGTGGTTTGGTCGGGACTTTGGGCCAAGACCCTCTTCGTAACTTTATTAAACCCTAAACCCTAAACCCACCCAAAACCCCCAAAAGCTAGGAACGTCATGGAATGCAGGTTTGAGCTCCAAGTGGTTTGGTCGGGACTTTGGGCCAAGACCCTCTTCGTAACTTTATTAAACCCTAAACCCTAAACCCTAAACCCTAAACCCTAAACCCTAATAGTGGCAGACCATCCCAGGCAGGAGCTTGTCCGCCTGGACAGCGAAGCGAGCACGCGGCTGTCGAGGGAACTCTGTGAGTCCAACCAGGCAAAGTTCGTGGGTTTAGAGTTGAGGGTTGTCCAGAGGGCTGGTGAGTAGTAGGGGCCCAGGAGACAGGTTGCAAAAGCGGTTAGAAATGATTCAGAGTTTCGGGCTTGAGTCTTCTATCCAGTGCATCTGTCGGAGCATGTCCTGTGAGAGGATCAGCCAAAATGCAAACTACTTGCGACAGCACCTGGTGCCACTAAAACATGCTAAAACAGACCCTCTGCTCGACATCTGCGTGCATGCTCATGCCGCGTAGAAGCCGATCTTCAGCTTGCCGAAAGTCGAGAGCTCGATCATGTCGGAAGCCTGCCCGTTCGCGCTTACAACACTCTTATGATGCAGTCATGTCTAATTTGAAGAACATATGTACATATATGTTACGAACTGTGAAGCTGTTGCTGTGAGGAGTCCGCAAACCGAAGCCAAACTGTAGGACTTGCAGAGGAGCAGCACGCAGGCATCGTCGTGCTACAAGAGCAAGCGATGCGGACTCTGGCTAAGCTACTCGTAGCAATCCGCAACTAAGCCTACACTACCTCACCGCTCGGGAATGCTGGAGGACCAACACCGCAGGTACTGAGCACCACAACGACTCCTACTCCTCTTACTGAGCATGACTCTCGTTTCCCCGCGAATACTACGACTCCTGCTCCTCCAACACCTACTCCTGCTCTCCACCACGTCCTAGTACTACGCCTGCTAAACCGTACGCCGGACCAAGAGTGTTCTGACGGGAGGCGTACCCTCACTTTCGCTTCACACCTACAAGGCTGAGGAGTCCCAACGCTACCATGGCGGCAGTGCAAGGTGGGGTGTGTGTGGGGGGGGGGGGGGGGGGTAGATGCTGGTTACCAGAGATTAGCGTCCAAGGGGGCTTCCACTTCCATGCACTGCCTTATAAATATGTCAAGCTCATTCACCATGGTCACGAACTGCCCGTCAAAAAATCACTTCCCCCGAATATTTGAAAACCCCTCCTCACATTGATGTGGGCACCACAAAAATGACTACAACGCAGAGGTTCCTTTTCCCGGGACGCAGGAACGCGGTGTTTGTCAACTAGGCTTCTTTCAGCATCCTCCATGCCGCCATGAGATTTGCCAGCATCAGCATTGCACTCCATGATGCTACTGATTGGGCGGGCCCGCACTCAGAATCAAGAGCCATTATCAGTTAATGCTAGGTCTTTCTCCCGAAGCAAAGGTATAAGTAAGGGAGATGCACAGAGAGAAAGTATGCTTTCGTGTGTTGTAAAGTACTAGTATGTTACAGTCAGTAATTGACCGAATGGCATGGTGTAGCCCTAAACCCTTCAAACCCTGGTGCTGTCGTGTGAGTGGCTTGGAATACGTCTTCTTGCTGTTGCTCCTCCGGCTATGCTGTGTGAGGAGAAAAAAACTGTCCCGGATGCACCAAACTCTGTCAGGAATCCGCCTTGGCCTCGACCAGGAGCGGTTTGAAAGTGGGATTCCGGCACATCTCATGAGGTTTGGCGGCCTGGCGTCTACGGTAAGTTTAGGGAGAGACCTGACAAACGCCAAAACCGCATGTACGCCAGTTGCCACAAAAACAAACACACCTCCGGGGGCTCTTCGTACTTGGGGGTTTCACAGTTGGGATTCAAAGTTCAGGGTTTCAGGGTTGAGGTTTGAGGGCTGAAGGTCTTTGTCCTAATTACTGCTGTTTTCCATGCCCAGCCCTCCCATCGAAGCACCGGAGACTTTCGAACAGCCCTAAAACTACTGTTGACTCGAAGCGCCGTTGTACTACTGTTAAACCCTCAAGCATGTTGTGCTACATTGCATATGTCATGTGTATCTAGTTTAGTTTGTTTTTCTAAGTTGTTGTTCTGCGTCGTTGTTATGCCATAATGTACATACACCACACCACATCGCACTCTACGATCCGCCCGTCGCCCCGAAACCTGCTGGAGGGGAGGCTCACTCCAACTCAGCCTCTGAAACTCGGAGCTAAACCCTAAACCCTAAACCCTAAACCCTAAACCCTAAACCCTAAACCCTAAACCCTAAACCCTAAACCCTAAACCCTAAACCCTAAACCCTAAACCCTAAACCCTATGAACCCTAAACCCCTCTCCACCTCCAACTTCCTAAACGAGTTTGGGGAGAGGAGACTGTCACCGTTTTCGAGTTCCAGCCCCGGCCAGTGGATGGCATCGGCTGGGAAATCCCGCTGGGAACTTCCATAAATGTTCGTGTCTTTGATGCAGCTTCATTGCTCCTGCTTCCTAGTAGGGAATGAGGGCATATATATATATATATATCAAGATATATATATATATATAGTTATATATATATATACACCCTTTAAGGGATTATGTAGGGCCCTCACTCCCTCGTTCTCAACTAAGAACCAGCCAGTCGTGACTCCTTGTCGCCAGTCCTCAGCTTTCTTTCAAAACATGTGCGACGACCCTCGGCTAGTTTTGATGTAAGGTGCTCCATTTGGGGGGGGAAGGGTTCGTGGCTGAATCCGTGTTGAGGCTTCGCATCAGCCCAGTCCGTGACCGACTTTTCATTCCTCCTCACCCCGGACAAGTATGGTCAGGACCAGAGCAACAATCCTTAATAGCGTAAGTTACTGTCCTGTACTATGATATTTGTAAGTAGTGGTATACTTCCACTGAGGCCACTGCACTTGATAAGGAGAGGCGGAGCTTTTGGGAACAGAAGCTTCTCGCTGCCCTACCTTGAGCATGCTTCTGGTAGCTTCGTCATGACCCATGTGTCGTGTTTGTCGCTCACTTGACCGCCGTAGTAAAGAAGGCGTTTTACTCCACAGCATGGGGGGGGCCATCTCCGAAGTGCTTCTGCTGAAGTTTGCTTTTGCAGGGGTTATAGGGTTTGTAGGGTTTGTAGGGTTTAGAGGGTTTATAGGGTTCCATAGGGTTTACATTAGGGTTTAGGGCTATACTGAAGTGGCGGGCCCCTCCCAGGACCCCATCGAGTTCAAGTTGGAGGCGACTCAGGACTACGCAACCCCCTGCATGCTCCAATGCTTTCATTCCAGTAGTAGTAGTAGTAGTAGTAGTAGTAGTAGTAGTAGTAGTAGTAGTAGTAGTAGTAGTAGTAGTAGGAGTAGTAGTAGGAGTAGTAGTAGTAGTACCCTGTAAGTGCATGTGACCTCTTAGGTGCTAGTCGTATCTGTTCTGGGACGCTGCCTTGACGCACGTTGTACCATACACTGTTGGTCCCCCGCCACCGGCATGCAGGAACTTCGGCTATGTGCCATTAGCGTGTTTGAGTTTCAGTTTTCTGATGAATACACTGTGAACAACAATCCGCTGGCAGTCAGCAGCACAAGATGAGGGATGTCCAGGACCCAGAGTAGGCCCTTGTTCCCTGTCTTAAGGGTTTGGGTTCCCTTCTGAGCCCGTTTACACCAAAAATGGTACCCTTTTCATTCCGAGGTTATTCCTGGGTCGATATCCTGATTTTGAGTTCTTAGTACCGGCCCTGTGCAGCAGGACAAGACACACGGCCCATGGAGAACCCTGCTGAAATTCACACTGGATGAACGCGCTCAGTGGCCTTGGCAGTTAAATTCATGTGGGGCACCTTAATGAATCCAAAAATACCATAAGTCCTTATTATAGGAACCCCCCAAAACAGGTACCCCTACGGAGCTGGGTGAGCTCATGTCAGCAGCAGGGGGGGGAATCTTCAGGAGCAACCCAATGAAGAAGCAAATCATAGCACCAGCTGCAAAGCATCTAATTAGTCTGGTCACCAAGCTTGAGTCGGCATGATATGGTGTTGCAGTTTGCAGATATGCAGAGTATTATATATATATATATATTTATATTGATATTGATATTGATATTGATACTGTCTCGGACAAGATAATTTACTGACTTTTTGGCGACAGTTGTTGCTGGAATGGCTTTTGGGAAGAATGTCGGAGATGTACTTTTGGCAGCTTCAAGCCTATAACTAAGCTCTCCTCTTGCTCGGGTGTGGCCAAGCGCCAAAGAGCAGAAATGCCGCTTTTTCAAGTTTCAAATTCGTTTCCGTAGTAGTTTCATAGTAGTTTCAAAATAGTTTCAAAATCCAGTTGCAAAATCGCTGTTAAGGGGAATCTGTGTTTTTCTACGCACAATTCACAAAAACGAAGGAATCTCAGAGGTTCCTGGTTTTCAAAAAGCGCGGACAGAAATTGCAGTTCCACCTTAACAGCGATTTTGCAACTGGATTTTGAAACTAGTTTGAAACTGATTGGAAACTAATTTGAAACTGTGAAAACAATTTGAAACTTGAAAAATACGATATTCCGGACTTTCTGCCCCCCATCCTGGCCCCTCACATACGGCCCTCAATTCACTTTGGTCAGCCGTGACTAGAGACCAGAGTTTCTGAAAACTTGCCTCTCCAGACAGTCTCGGACAACATAATTTACTGACTTTTGGGCGACAGTTGTTTGCTGGAATGGCTTTTGGGAAGAATGTCGGAGATGTACTTTTGGCAGCTTCAAGCCTATAACTAAGCTCTCCTCTTGCTCGGGTGTGGCCAAGCGCCAAAGAGCAGAAATGCCGCTTTTTCAAGTTTCAAATTCGTTTCCGTAGTAGTTTCATAGTAGTTTCAAAATAGTTTCAAAATCCAGTTGCAAAATCGCTGTTAAGGGGAATCTGTGTTTTTCTACGCACAATTCACAAAAACGAAGGAATCTCAGAGGTTCCTGGTTTTCAAAAAGCGCGGACAGAAATTGCAGTTCCACCTTAACAGCGATTTTGCAACTGGATTTTGAAACTAGTTTGAAACTGATTGGAAACTAATTTGAAACTGTGAAAACAATTTGAAACTTGAAAAATACGATATTCCGGACTTTCTGCCCCCCATCCTGGCCCCTCACATACGGCCCTCAATTCACTTTGGTCAGCCGTGACTAGAGACCAGAGTTTCTGAAAACTTGCCTCTCCAGACAGTCTCGGACAACATAATTTACTGACTTTTGGGCGACAGTTGTTTGCTGGAATGGCTTTTGGGAAGAATGTCGGAGATGTACTTTTGGCAGCTTCAAGCCTATAACTAAGCTCTCCTCTTGCTCGGGTGTGGCCAAGCGCCAAAGAGCAGAAATGCGGCGTTTTTCAAGTTTCAAATTCGTTTCCGTAGTTTCATATTAGTTTCAAAATAGTTTCAAATCCGGACTTTCTGGCCCCCATCCTGGCCCCTCACATACGGCCCTCAATTCACTTTGGTCAGCCGTGCCTAGAGACCAGAGTTTCCGAAAACTTGCCAGTCTCCAGACTGTTGATGGACGAAATCCTGCATCACTTTTATTATGCAGGTCATCCCTTCCAAACCCTGAATCTTAACATTGCTGTCCTTGCAATGCTTCGAAAGTGCATGTGTGTGTGAATGACCGAAATCCTGCATCACCCGTACGCGCACGCAACATTGAAATTCGAGGGGCGCGGGGAGCTCGAGTACCAACCGTCGCACGCGTGTAATGTAGGTGGTCATGCAAGATTTTGTCCATCCACAGTATTGATATTGATATTGAATTGTTCCTGTAGAATGGCCTGGTTGGATTGGGTCTAGGAGCATCTATTCTTGAAGCATAAGCAGTGCCATACCACAGCCTCAGGCTTAAGGCAGTCAGTTTGTACTGCTGTCTCAGTTTTACCAAGTTCTCCAAATGCACATTGTACCATGGTGGTCTGGACGTCTCGCGACGGCAGAACGAATAAACAGGGAGAGTGTCTGAGACATTCTGCCGGCATGCTGTAAAGAATAAATGGAGTAAATGTATGTATGTCTGTGTGTGCACGTCACGGTAAACACGAGTTTAGTGCCTAAACCCTAAACCCTAAACCCTAAACCCTAAACCCTAAACCCTAAACCCTAAACTTTGGGCTTCACACCCAGGCTGTTGCAGGGCATCCCCAGGCCCCCAGGCCAATGCCTCCCTGTAACACAGCGCGACGTGGCTCCAGTGGTGTTGCGTGTACATTGCTCACTCATATATGGTACACCAGATGGTCTTGTCTATAGCACACTGCATGGTTTTTAACACAGCCTGCTCTACATATTAGGGTTTCCGAAAGGGGTAGCCTTTTTGGGGGGGGTCCCTTTACGGGGATTCTATTCTATTTGAGTTATAACAGGGTTCCCATATTTTGATATTTTGCGAGATACCCATAATGGATATGCATAGGGCGTTTGCAAAACTCGGCCTCGAACTCAGGGTTCTGAGCGACGCCCCGGCTGCTGGCGAAAGCACGACCTTCCGTGAAGCCTGGTCTAGGTGGATCCCCGTTCGAGGCAAGCATCCGCAGGCAGAATCTAGTATGCTGTTGCATACGACATGGTCTCTTAGAGAACTTTCTACTGTGTACTGTAGCGCCGTTGTGGTATGGAGCCAAAACATGGCATTCTATTCCATATATCCGACTATACTATAAACTATAGGTATTTACAAAACAGTGGAACCAAACAGAGCTTTCTATACTATATGATATATAATATACCCTTAAACCCTAATCCCTAGTATCGCGTGCAGGTGCAGCCGAAGGCTACTTTTGGGACAACACAGATCAGACGTGCAAGGAGAAGCGGCTTGGTAGCCTTCGCCCGAGGGTTAGGGTTTGGGGTTTAAGGTTTCAGGGGTTTAGGGTAAGAACCATACAACAGAACTCTTAAGCCCAAATTCAATAGAAGACGCTCGTTACGGAATGTCTGTACTTGAAGGGCGCTTGATGAGTGTTGCAGGTGTTTTGTGTGGTTCTTGCTCGTAGTGTCGTGAGTGCCATTGTCATTGCCAGGCTTTTTCAGCACGACGCAAAACCAACAAGCGAACACCCAAACACATGCAGACCAACAGCAGTAACGACGAACGATAGCAAGAACACGAACGAGACAAGCACGACAGCTTGGGTACCACCGACCGCTCACTCTGTTCACTATTATTGTATTACTAAAAGGCAAGAGAGCGAAATGACTGGAATGAATGTAGCGAGCGCGGGGACATAATAATAATAATAATAATCAAATAGGGCTTCGTGACCCTGGGATTCAATGTGCTACTGTACCTTCTCCGTAAGGCCCGCTCTTGCGTGGAACTGCAACGGATATTGTTTAAGGTTTAGGGTTTTCGGGTTTTCGGGTTTTGGGTTAGGGGGTTTGGGGTTAAGGGTTGGGGGGGGTTAGGGTCTAGGGTAACCCTAAACCCTTCGTTTGCGCGTTAAGGCAGTGCCTCTGCACCGCTGAAGATGGCACGAACCAACCTGGCACCAAAGGCGCTGGGATGCTAAGTTTGGAGCTCCAAGTTGGAGCTCAGGGGCAAATTATCTTCTGATTCTTCTTGTACTGTATTTCTAGATTCTCATATGGCATATGTCTTTGTATTGCTTCCTTACCATGTCATTACATGTGTATGCTATTGTGTTTTTTTGTGTTATTTCCGAGTTGGAGCAGTTGCGTGGTTCTTGTCACTCCGCAGCGTAGTAGCAGCAGAGGAAGTTGTGGTAGTGGCAGAATTGGCAAGGTAGAAAGCTAATGATGAGGGGGGCGTTTTGTGCCAGACGAGCCTATCTTGCCATTGTTGCCATTTACAGCACGCACATGGACGTGTTTTTCTTTTTAGGGCCCATCCTGTAGTCGAGCCAGGCCGCTTCTGCCTGTCGGACCATGGATCACTTAACTGCCCGTCATGCTGCACGGATGAGCAGCGGTGGCTTGGGCCTGCAACATTGCAATCTCACTTCTCACAAGCGCAGAGCTCCTTTTGCATGTAGGGTTTAGGGTTTTGGGTTTTGGGTTTAGGGCAGCTGTCGTAGGGCAAGCTGTAGAGAAAAGCTCAGAGGGCGGCCGGCCAACCCTTGCCGCCTCAAAGGCCCCAAGCTCTCCAAGCCTGACACGGCTTTGAAGCATGCACCGTAGACGACAACCAAATGGGGGTTTACGAAAATAAGGGGCCCCCAGTATAGCCCCCCAAATGGTAGGATTCCCTTATAATGAGGTAATTCGGAAACCGCCAAATAAAGCAGACGGCGGTGATGTGGGCGTGGGATGGTCCAACGAGTGGGTCGGCGAACAGGTGCTTATTAACCGACTGAAGTGGTATCCTGACTGCCTACGGGCCAGAGCTTTCAAGGCCTTTTTCCCCGGCGGTTGCCTAGCTGGAGAAGACACGCCAAAGGGAATGTTTATCTTTGGGGCCTCATGACTTGAGATCCTGAAACCTGGGAAGCAAGCCTCATGCTCAGGCCCCATCAGGGCGTTAAGTTGTGTTCAGGCTCGAAGCTTTGAATATTTAGGTGGCAGCAAGCACACCCCAAAAAACCTGCGGAACCCCCAGAGGACCGGAAATCTTGGTAGGATTGAGGAGAACACTCCAACCACCCCTCGCCTGGATATTTTCAACAAGTTTGGCACGCCATTCATCACCGTCAAGGACGGAACAGACCAGTACAGGACAATGTATTGCTTGGCCGGCTGTTACTGCGTGGCTAACCCAAACTTACTTGAGTTGCGGTTGCCAGCAGTGTTACAACTATTAAGGAAGATTCATTAAACCATACAGGGATCCTTAGCATGATGTATAAGGTATATTCCATAAATTCAGGGGTAAGGGGCTCTCTGAGACGAACTAAGGGCCACATGCTCAACTTTCGACTGCACGGCAGCTGGTCCGACCAGCGGAACCCGGGCCGACCGCACCTCCGCAAAGTGTGCCTCGGGAGAACGCATCTCAGATGGTCTTGGGTTTAGGGTTTAGGGTTTAGGGCGGGAGCATAGCCAAGCTCGTTGCAAAAGGGTTTAGGGTTTAGGGTCGTCTCCGAATATGAAGCCCAGGGACTCCAATACCCCCTTATTCCCCCACAAAATAAGAGGGTTCCTGATATGGTTTATAAGGAATACTCCGCATTATAAAGGGGCATTGGAGTCTTTGGGAGCCCTTTTTTGGGGGGAGAGGGGGGGGGGGAGTGCGGATATCCGCTTCTCTGCTATTTGTGCTTGGTGACTACACTCGCACAGCTGGTCTTCAGCCGTGATATCAGAGCCTTTCTGTTGTGATGTCTTCTTGGGACCGCAGTTGTTGGAAATTATCTCGGGCTGTGTTCATGCGTGACGTTAATTTTTACTGCTGCCGCCCAGACTGCATCAGCCTCTACTGCGGCCATGCCAACACAGTGCACTGGTAACTTCGCGCATGGGCGTAGTAGATGTCTACTACAGTGGGAACACTTAAGAAGTTGTAAGGCCGGTGGTCGTACTTTTCTAGTAGCATGTCGCGACAATGTGATTTTTCCGGGCCAGGAGATCTTGAAAACCACGTTGCAGAGGCTTGTTATTTTCGTTGGCGCTTTCCAAGTGTTCACGGCAGCCCCCTCCTCAAGCTCTCGGCTTGCATGGTAAGATGGCACATACAGTGCCCCGGCCCCCTATTCGAGGATTCAGGCTCCTCCTGTAAAGTGGCATTGCCTGGGGCTCACATCACACCTGTAGTTCTGCGGTTTCAAGACACATCCTGCACGTTTTAGGGTTTCGGGTGCATCTATACAGCAACAATGGTTATGGTCACCATGGTCATTTTTACATTTGGAGATCGAAGGCTGGAACCAGGTGAGGATACAGTGAAGTGTTTCGTATGGTTCCCAGGCAATGGCAATAGGCAACTTCAATGGCCCCCGCACACTTTCGCATACCACAGCCACGCCCGTCCAAGGTGTATCCGGCCTATGCACAGCCGCAGCTGATGCTGCAACCTGCTGCAACACGACTGAAGATTCCAGAACGGTTCAAGACTCTCAGTGATACTTCCGACTTCCCTTTCTCACAGAACGGCCAATGGTGCAGATCGTTGTCTTGCGGTGCATCGGCAGAGAGGGCGCCATGGAATGCGAGATAATCTCCGTGGCATGCCATAGTAGACTTCCTTGTCGTTTTCAGCCAGCAAGACAGGAATCTTGCACTTTCAGCATGTGCGAATGCAGTACACTGCTCTGGGAGATTCCCCCCCAAAGACGGCTCAGAGCCTCTGCTTTGTGCTCAGGTGATGACGTGACTCTGGCCAGAGACTTCAACCTCGTCATTAAGACGAAGGACGAGAACAATTGCGGCACGGGCCGAGATGTCCATGTTGGGAGCTCGGAGGTAGCCAAGAAGTCAAGAAGTGCAAGAAAGATCATGTTCTGGGATGTTCCTCCTTATACTAAAAAACCGCCTTTAGCAGGAATTATAATAGGAGGTGCTATAATCCCCTATTACGGAGCTGTGAGTAGAAGTGGGAACATCCCAAATCATGTTGCTCAAGCCATCACAGCGTCTCATACAATCGGGCCCAGCCCTTCTGATACACATGGTGGGGTTTAGGGTTTAGGGTTTAGGGTTTAGGGTTTAGGGTTTAGGGTTTAGGGTTTAGGGTTTAGGGTTTAGGGTTTAGGGGGACGCCTGTGATTTCTGCCGAGGCTACCCTAGACGGAGTGACGGCGGATGGAAGCGAGGTCTCCAATAGCCAGCAGAGAATCTGGGACCCGGAGGGTTTAGGGTTTAGGGTTTAGGGTTTAGGGTTTAGGGTTTAGGGGAGTAGGCCCTTATTCCCTTTTTTTAAGGTCTAGGGTCCCTGATAATTAATCCCCTTGAAAACAAGAAGGGCGCCCTTTTTATATCTCGGTTGCTCTTGGGTCTAGGAATGGCCACGAAAAAGTACGACGACTTCAAAAGGGGCGACAGGCAGACCTACGCGCGCCCAGGCTGCGCATGGATGCACTTCGATGCCTGTCAAATGCTCAGGAGGATGAACAAAGACGGATAAAGCCCTAAGACAAAACCCGAAGCCCTAAACCCTAAAACCCTAAACCCTAAAACCCTAAGCCGTAAACCCTAAAACCCTAAGCCCTAAAACCTTAAAACCCTAAAACCCTAAGACCCTAAAGCCCTAATTATCCTCAAGGTATCGGTCCAGCGAGAGGATGCGGCCGAGCCAGATCTGCTTGAAGCTTGACATCGGCGGTGCAAGCCCTCGCTGGTGCGTCGAGTACGTGAGAGTCCTCTTGGGGCGAAGGAATATTTTGACTTTATTTGGGGGTATTTTTGGTGCACAAAAGGTCTTTCTGGCAACATCTCTTCAGTCTTTCTCCAAAGTTTCACTGGACCCCGGCTCGACGGTCCTTCTGTGCTGTCACGGAGGGCCTTTTGGTTTCGCAGGCCTGTCAGCCTGCCAGCAACCAGCTTAGGTCCTGAATGGAGATGTTTCGGGCTCCCCACAGATTGGTGAGGATGTCACAGGCAGGCGAGCTGTTACAGAACATATCATGGTTGACAGACATACACTCTCGAGCAGAGAGAGGTTTCCCTTTCTTTAGAGTCTCTTCGTGTCCGCAGGATGGGTGGATTTCGACCAGGTCAACGACAAGCAGTGCCTCAACCTTCAGTTCCAGTGATCCGAAGTCGCAACGCAGCAGTTTTGATTTAGGGTTTACGGTTTAGAATGTGCGCCCCCAAGAGTTCGCCTTGCGATGGAGAATCCATCCTGTTGGCGGCAGAGTGTTGGTAGTTTCCAAAATGGGGGCTGTGCCGGTGGTTCTTGTGCTAAAGTTGCAAAAGATTGCAAAGTTGGGGGCTTTGGGAAATAGCCTCCACTTCCGGAAACTCAGTTCCAATTTTAAGCGAGGTCACCAAAGGTGCCGTGAGTTTTGCCTCCTCAGGAATGCGTTTGGCCTTCGAGTGATGTTATGTTCACGCCAAGTCATGCTCCATCTCAGAGTCCCTCGATGGTATACTACAGTGTATTGCAAGTGTTCAGGCTCTACTGCCACTACTGCCGCCACCACTAGACGACCAGTACCCCTAGCGATGACTGCTACTACGAGAACCCGAGGCATCACTGTGGTAGTACAAGTAGCCGTGGGAGCACATAGTGGTGGTAGCAAGCGGTAGCAGTATTGGTGATGGTAGTTCTTGTCGTTGTCTTGGTGGACCCTTGGGATATGTTGGATTTTCCCTGTTTGGGTTTAAAGGATCAGATTCAGGAATATATTGTTCAGAGGGGCTTAAGGGCCATCCTAGTTGCTGTCACAGAAGGGCGGAGCTCCGAAGCTTTGACATCACGCGAAAACCACTCCAAAATGTTGCAACAAACGTCCGGTGCGACAGTTCTTTGCGACGACCATGCCAATCGCGCAGGTTATGAAAATGGCATCCAACCACTGGAAAGTCCATGTTCAAGTGAGTTCACGCATATCAGCCTGCCGTAGGCGTGTACATCTTACATCCCCCCACCTGGGCCCTATGTAAGCCCCATGTTAAGGATACCCACATGTAGCTCACACCTGGAAATCTCCTTACAAGGACTTCAGGCAGAAGCACAGCCCAGTGATCAGAGCTGACTCAACGACAGCAGCAAGGAAAGCCAACTGGAATCAGTTGAACAGGAGCTGCCGAAAGGTAATCAACGTAGTTGTTCAAATCGCGCGCTGACTCGCAAACCGGACAGTGAAATGATTTCTGTGAAGCTCCACGGCAAGTTGGCAGATGAGTTCCAGACGGAGCATAGAACAACTATTGAACAACATCCGGGCTCCAGTTCAAGTCCAAGAGTCTACGACTGACGCGAACCCTAAACCCTAAGCTCAAAACCCTGATCTTCAGGGTGCTTCAGTTTGTAACTTCCAGTAGTACCAAGGAGCTGAGCCCCGCCAATTGATCTTCTTAGCGTATTGTAACTCTAGAGCACACGACACCTGCACTGCGCTATGCTACATTCATGAACACCAAAGCTTTGGGCCTTAAACTCTTGGGAGAGATGTGCCCCTAAGCCGAAGAAGCCCTCTGCACCATGCGATGCCCGTATCGATGAGTCGGCTCGCGCTTACTGAAGATCCGTTTCCTTTTGCCTCTTTCAGCCTCCGGTGCACCTCAGAACCCGAAGGCGCACGCGACTCGAGGATGCAACATGGGCAGTTCTCTAAATGAGGGTCCCCTTCTTCCTTCTTTTTTTTTTGGTGCTTAGGGGTGTCGGATTTCGGAGCACCTAGAGGGGGTTAGGGGTCTCGTCAGAGATACTTGACTTACAAAGATGTCCCGCATAGTCAAGTCCACGATCATGGGGCTTACTACGGAAGATCGATTACGATATAGACTTTGCAGACGCTCTGCCATAGAAGACTGGTGGAGAAGCTCCAGCAGCTCCCCTCATTCCACTGGAAAATGCCTTACACGCAAGTAGTCTGCATTGTGAAGGCTGTATGGCCTGTGCTCGTGATCACTTCATCTGATACTGATACTTGTACATACAAAATAGCAGATAATGGATAACATATTTGTCTCCGATGTAGGTACTATGCCATCCTACATACGGTGACGTTTTTTAAATAAGTGGAGGGCGGCCAACCAGCAACGGCCAGGGGGGTAGTATAAAAGACCAGTTTAAATCCGCATGTTTTCGTGTTTATGCACTAGCCCCCTCCAGCCAAGCCCCCCTCCAGCCCCCCCTCCAGCCAAACCCAACCCTTCCTCCACCTCCAGGCTCCACAAACCCCCTCTCCAAGCCCCCTCCAGCCAACACACCAACTTGTCCAAGCCCCCCTCCAGCCAACGCCCACCCCCTCTCCAGCCAACCTCAAACCGCCAACCCCCCCTCCAGCCAAGCCCGTCAACCACCCAGCACCCCTCCAGCCCCTCCCTAAGCACCCCCCCAACCCCCTGGGTGAGGTTGGCTGGCTGGAGGGGGGTGTTGGCTGGAGGGGGCTTTGGCTGGAGGGTGTTTTGGGGGTGTTGGCTGGATGGGGGCGGTTGGCTGTGGAGGGGGGCTTGGCTAGGCGTTTTGGAGGGGGTGTTGGCTGGAGGCGGTGGGCTGGAGGCTGGCGTGCTGGGTGGAGGTTGGCTGGCTGGAGGGGGGGGGGGGCTTTGGCGGTTGGCTGGTGGAAACTGGCTGGTGTTGGAGCGGTGTTGGCTGGAGGGGGCTTTGGCTGGAGGGGGGCGGTTGGCTGTGGAGGGGCTTGGCTAGGCGTTTTGGGGGCTGGGGGGAGGGGGTGTTGGCTAGGCGGTTGGCTACAGGCTGGCGTGCTGGGTGGAGGTTGGCTGGCTGGCTTTTGGCTGGAGGGGGCTTTGGCTGGAGGGGGCTGGGGGGGGGAGGGGGTGTTGGCTTGGCTGAAAAAGGTGGAAACCGGTGTTGGAGGGGTGCTGGGTGGAGGTTGGCTGGCTGGAGGGGGGTGTTGGCTGGAGGGGGCTTTGGCTGGGGGTGTTGGCTGGAGGGGGGCTTGGCGCGGGAAGGCTTGCTGGAGGGTCTATTTCCGGATGTTTAAAACGCTGGGCGGCCTGACGCCGCGCTCCACGGAGGTAGTATGAAATACCTGTTTGACTGTTTAGATGTCCGGGTATTTAAAAACAGGCACCGTAGTCTATGTAGTGGATGAGATCGTGTTGCTCAGGGTGTCTCGACCCAGACCATTCTGGCAAGTACCCCAAAAATCCTAATCATATATATATATATATATATATATATATATAGCATAGTTATGAAAATAGTTTAGTACAGCACTGTGCAGCGAAGTATACTGTGGCAAGTCTTCTATGCTGTGCCAGCATCGTAGAACCATAAGACGGGCGACCGGCAGATTGGGGAAAGAGCTGTATCCCCCAGAATCCGAACCCCCAAAAACCCTAAACCCTAACCCCACCCCCATGTTTTGGAGAGGTACTACACTTTGGGGAATTGTTTGCAAAAAGCGGACCCTTTGGCCATACGATGGGCTTCGTGGTTTCAAGTGGCTCATGGGCTGCCCTAAACCCTAAACCCCTAAACCCTAATCCCCTAAACCCGAAAGCCTAAACCCTAAACCCTCAACCCTAAACCATGGCCACTGCTAGTCTGTGCTGGATGTTCTTAGCCAATGGAGGGCCCCAGCCACGGCTTTTCCTCCTTGCCTCCCCATCGCCTCCCAAGAAAGCAGCGCTGCACCTGAGATCTTTGCGCGCACCTTTCTCATCGAAACAACACATGATTCAGTGGTGAGGACGCTCGATGTACAGGAGGTAGCAATGTAAAGTCTGGCGTAGACTCGGCGTAGACTGTAGCAAACATTCTATCGTTGGTGACGTAGACCTCCAGGGTCCGCTCGTGAAGCTCCCTCGGTGGCTCTTGTTAAAACAGGCCTCCTCGGATTTGTGTGTGGTTCTGGGCTTGTAGTTAACAGGGGTAGGTTTGTATGTCTATTTATATATACATATATACGTAACTTTAGCACCGTTTATAACCCCGAAAGAATCCCCTAGATATCTAGTTTTATAGGGCCCCCAAACCTACCCCAGCAAGCGAACTTGCGTAGCTATACTTGGCACCCTGCAGGCCAGGGCCATGGCTGTGCGCATGCACTCCGCTCTCCTTCTGATCCCTCTTATCGCCTTCGGCCGCGAGGTGGAGGTGAGAAATGCTGGGTTGAGATGCCCTGAACCCTAAACCCTAAACCCTAAACCGCAGCAGATACCAAGGACCTTGGGTGTTCTGAGCTCTTCGTACGGGATTGGTTAGATGTGGTTCGATGTACTGCACTACAAATGCGAAGAGAGTCCTTCGGTGCAGTTGATGAGAATTGAGATGTGTTAACCACAGAACGGAGGGTTCTCCACATTTGTCAGTGGTTTTGCCTGTGGGTCACGAGGAGTTTTATTGCAGGAGCTCGGATCATGGCTGGCATCCCCTTAGGATGCGATTGCATAAGCCTGATGCCCGTTTCTCTGTGGTGCAGAGTAGTAGAAATAGTAATCCCAAGAGAGGGGTTTAGGGCTTGTGGCTTTAGAGTTCTTGTGGTTTTCGGCTTGGACGGTTTGACGTTTAGGATTCGGAGTTACAATCATACTACTTCCGTGCCTGTGACCATGACAACTCCTATCTTCAGTATGGCTTTCTACCAGCAGTAACTAGTATTACGGCCACTATCACGAACATTATGAACATTTTTAGGCATCCGCACCTCATGCGATGACCTAATGAAGCTGCGAGCGCGCTCTCATGCCTCACTTTGCTACCATGCTTACGACAGCTACGCCTCTGGCCTTTTGGATCATTGAAGCCCGAGCCCACAGGAGCTCGACCTCTTGCAGATCACAAGCTCAAAGACTGACATCGAGGTGGAGGAAGGGACCTCAGAGTTTCGCGCATTGCGCATGAAGCCTGTCTCCTGAAATGCCGGAGGCAAAGCGGGGCCCCCAAGGCTTCTGTTGTGTCGGCTATCGTGTTGCTAGTGCGTGAACGAGGCGCTTACGTATGAACTGCAGCCCTTAGCAACTAAGGATACGCTTTGCAAAGTTTGCTAGCTTTGCGGTGCCTTCCTTCCTTTGTGAGTGCTCATGCAGGCAGAATGTTGCATTCTGCGGGGAATACCCGGCATGAACAAACATCAAATCAGGACTCCACTATGCGGCAGGCCCTATGCCCTACCGTTCGGGCTGCAGCAGTGCTCTTTCCAGGATCGATAGGTGCAGTGCGGATGTGCGAGCGAGCCTCGTAGGGAATGTTTGACGACGCGTGCAGCTTCCTTGGCTTCCATGGAACCCTAAACCCTAAACCTCTTAAACCCCTAAACCCTAAACCTCTTAAACCCCTAAGCCCCGAAGCCCCTAAGCCCCTAAGCCCCTAAGCCCCTAAGCCCCTAAACCCCTAAACCCCTTTAGCCCCTTTAGCCCCAAAACCCCTTTAGCCCCTTTAGCCCCTTTAGCCCCTCAACCGAGGCCCGGAAAGGTGACGACGACCGCAAGAGCCGTCCCAGGCGTACCTTGGTCAACTCTCAGCTTCCTTTTGGGCATCTTGTTGACCTTGTTGACCTTGTGGAGTTTAGGGTTTAGGGTTTAGGGTTTAGGGTTTAGGGTTTAGGGTTTAGGGTTTAGGGTTTAGGGTTTAGGGTTTAGGGTTTAGGGTTGCTGATACTTCTACGCAGCATATATGCAGCACAGGCCAGCATTGGCCTGACGACTGGTCCGAGTGGTCCGACGAATTGATGGATGCAGTCAATCAGACCAGCATGGAGGTGCAAGGTGTTTTGGGCGTTCAGGGCCTCAGCTCATGGCGCCCAGGAACCTCAATTGTTATTCAGGCTCCTACCTTGACAATACCCATATTTCCACTGCCAACTTCCCCTAGCATCTTGTTGAGATTGTGCAGCCTCTACTGTGTATATGTGGAGACCAAGAGCGGTGTAGTGTACACGAGCTGTACAGTAGATCATGGCACAGAAAAGTCGAGTATGCGATCGGTAGCCAAACTCAAGGTTGGAACATGTCGAATGTCTCGGGATGTGCGTCTCAAGATCATCGCCCCCCTGCTCTCTCTTTAAGGACGAGCTTAAGGATGTTTCTTTGAGTGGAGGGGAGACTACATCTACCAGCATACCACAGCACAGTGTAGTATACACAACATCACTTTGCCACACTTTATAAACCATGTGTGTGCTGAGATCTCAAGAATCCCAATCCCCCCTGGGATCCCCAAAAGTGGTGCCATGACGAGTTTGGAGCCTTTTCAGGGCTAGCGCCAAGGAAGGTTCTGCATGCAGAGTCACCCTAAGTCGCGTCCCACTATGTTGTGTAGATGCTAGGGTTTAGGGTTTAGGGTATACTGCATTATGTGTCTGAATGCCGTAATTCAGCTAAGCGTATGTGGAGGCGAGCCATGATGAGATGCACAGCAAGCTGAGCAAGCTCCAGGCGACAGCGAATGCTACTCAGGCAAGCCTGGGCCTGCATCCTGTGCGTCCTGCATACGACAATGAAGTATACATAGCAGGAATATAAGGCATACAGCAGGCGTATAGTGCGTATGCATATATATATATATGTGTGTTAATATGCATACGTAACAGGAAATAGCATACAGCAGACATATAGTGCAGATAGTGGACTGTGCTAGATAGAAAAGTTCAGTAGACTGTAGGATAGGATGCTCGTCATCACATTCCTGGACCCAAGCTGACACAAGCCGAGTCCTCGAGACGGTCCTGATACTGATCCAGAAACAAAGCTCTTTCAGATGTTTTAACCTAGGACCCGGAGTAGGCCCTTGTTTCCTTTTTCAGGGGTTAGGTTCCCTTATCCCCTTAAAACCAAAAAGGGTGCCCTATGAACTGTACTTATAACCCACTTATAAGCCCCTCAAGTGCCCTAATGTGGTTATAAGTACACTTATAAGTACAGTTATAATTGGTTAATAAGTACCATGAACCTCCAAGCATTTATTCCTAGGTTACTCCTGGGTCTAGTAGCACTGAGAAGCACCGAAACTCAGCTTGAAGGCCGGAGAGCGTCACCATCTTGATCCACTTAGGATTTAGGGTTTAGGGCTTAGGGTTTAGGGTTTAGGGTTTAGGTTTTAGGGTTTAGGGTTTAGCTCTCAGAGACACACCATGCAGTGGCGAGAGGCGCGAGGGCAAGAGTCTCCCCTGGGCCCATAAATCCAAAGCCCTAAGCCTAAACCCCAAACACCCAAAACCCTAAACCCCGAACACCCAAAACCCTAAACCCTAAACCAAGAACGCGGGTCACTTCCATCCTGGTGCAGGAAGATGTCGCTGACGTACTGCGTCTTGCCAAGGAGACGAATGACCTCCTCAAGAGCACCCAGGCAAGTGAATCTTGTCAGTTGAGTGCCGCAGCTTCAGAGTGCCTTGCTTTGCTTTGCATATTATATGATAATATATACTAGTTACCATGATAATATACACTAGTTACTATGATAATATATACTAGTTACTATGATAAGCAGCTGTTTCTACGTACATTTGTGTAGCCGGCAGCCACCGTCAAACATGAGTTGCGTTTCGGAAGCAACCCAAGTGCGACCCCGCAAGGGCAGCAGCGGTGGCAGCAGCGGCGGCAGCAGCGGCGGCAGCAGCGGCGGCAGCTCCGGAAACAACAAAGACGGCTGCCTAGAACATCTTGGAAGGGTTGTTTAAGCCTGCAAGCCATATGGCCGACATGGTCATCCCAACTACTCATACGACGAACACTGCAAGACCTTGGTGTCACCCAGTGAAACTCATAGTTTCAGCTCTTCTCTCGTGGAGTAGCGCCAAGGCCAGGGACGTGCTCATCATCCACGAGCAAGGCAGTGAAGCTAACACGTGAAGCTTGCGAGTGCACGGACATGTTGCTTGAGCTTTCCTTCAGGGTCTAGTGTACTGTAGTAACTACCACGCACTTTAGCATGTGCTCGTATGCGTGAAAAGTTCGAGTTAGATGCCAGTCTTCTACGATATGATGCCATAAACTGGAGAACTTAGAACGAACTAGCTACAGTACAGCTCACTATTACAGCATATGAACATACTACAGAGTTTACCATATCTACTATCTCTTAATCATCAGCTTCTGTACATTTGATGACCATACTGTCAGGTCATATAGTGCTGCTTAAACTTACTGTAGCAATGTTGCAAAATACATGTAACATGCTGCGCCTACAACTTTTGTAGTCATATTCAATTTGTAGTGATGGGTTACATCTGCAATATAAACAGTAAGCCCGCAAGCTTTTGAGTTTTTACGAAAAAACACCGCGCCACACATGCTGCACAGTAATTCCATCACAGATGTACATACCACATCACAACCACAGCGTTTCAACATAGCTGCACAGTGATGGGAGCAGCAAGCATGGTGATCTGAGATCTTGAGCTAAACCCGTCACAAGCCATAGTCGGCCTCCGAAAGGATCGGACACCTTTGACACTTTCGGGGCCCTGATTGCCTCGAGCGGCGGCAGGGTGGAGCGCTGAGATACTGAAGAGCTGTTTGCGGGCTGTACAGCCTTGGTAGCCCTGTGGTGTCCTTTTTTGTATTTTGGGGATCTAGGTTCCCTCATACAGGTAACCAACCAGACAAAGGGTACCTGTGTGTGGTTAATTGCTGGGCTGCCAAGCGGTTAAGGGTTCGGGTTATCTAGTGATGTTGTTTTGTGGTCGCTGGTACTCTAACTCTGTAGGGCTTTGAGTATTTTGAGTGTTGTGGAGGACTTCATTACGAGGCCGCGACGCGGACGTGATACTTATGATGTCCACACGGGAGTCGGTCCATCGGAGGTCGAGCCTTGCAGGAGCCCCTTAAATCAGAAAGCGTGCAAACAAAGGTCACCCAGCAACCATGAACTAATCACAAGCTATGCCCGGCAGCGTGGTCTTCAGTTCAAAAAGACCCTAACCCTAACCCCTAAACACTCAGAGGGAAGGTAGGGAAGACCAGACCATATCATTGCATTTCCATATTCTCGGCCTGCTCTTATTGCGTTTCTGCAGGCCTCGAAACACTTGCAGTAGTGTATGGCAAGAGTGTACAAGACTTGTACCTTCTAGCATCGTACGGATTAGACAGCACCATTCTTAGTTGCAGAGACTGGCCTCTGCGCAAGCGCCTCACCCCAGCTGTCTTCGCCCTATCAACAAGCACCCATTAAGTTTTGTTGGAGAACCCTATAAGCCCCAAACCATAGACTTCGGGGGGCCTACGCAGGGGACTGAGAGCCCTTTTCCCGAAAACCAGCATCTCGATAAAGATTCCAGAAGCTGCCTCAAGAGGTTTACAAGAAGCTCTTGGACGAGCTGGTTCCGGAAGATATGCGCAGCATGAGCATTGTCATGCTGGATGTGAAGGCACCAGTCCGTGCTGAACAGGACATGCAATGTGTAGCAAGCTTTGCTGCACAGCAGCAATCATCTTCTGCCGTGTGTAAGAAGGCTGGTATACTGTAGTAAAGATATCTCAGGCTAAGCTTTTGACCGCCGATTCCGGCATATCTCGGAAACTAGTTAACTAGTTGGGGAGCCACAGCTCTGGGAATTGGGCTGTGCTTGTCTTAGAGACCTGCTGGTCGCACTTGTGGCCACTCACCCGGTTGTGTCGCCGGCGAAAGTCCAAATGCCAGAGGTTGTTTGCCGTAAGACCGGAGCTGGCGTTCTTCCTGTGATGCATGTCTGCAGGCTGCCACTTCGAACGAGTCCGACGCTTCTCTTGTTGCAGATTGGTACAACGAGGACACAGGCCACGCTGCTGTTAGTGTAAGACTGCTGAAGTATATGAGTGAGTGATGAAATGTGCCCACAGCTCTAGCGATGTGACAGAAAACCTACGTAGCTGACTCGCACTAAAGACTTCAGCTTCACTCAGCTTCACAAAATGTCGATGATGACATTGCTTTTGGACACCCCTGTTACCATGCTGTTTTTATGGTGGACGATTTCTCTGCCACGAGCACGTGAGACGCTGCAAACCTGATGTTCCCAAGCCATTCTCTGGAGTCAAGAGCCAAGGCCGTTTGTTAATGTCAACAATGCTGGAGTATGAGAAGATTGCGTATAACTACTACGAGATGCCGGAACACTTTTGTTTGTGCACTCAACATGATATTGCAAAGTTCCTGCGCAAGTTGTGCTATGATAACTTCGCACCCCTCTTGAGAGCGCATCCTAGCTAGCCTCTTTTGTTTGACTGCCAAGGCAAGGTGAGCTGCTACGCCGTACCACCACTGCCAGTGTCCGTAAGGAATGTCATGCTCGAGCGTTACGGGTCTCAACTCAAAGCTTGGCTGATGCAGGTACTATTCCCCTGTTACCGCAAGAAGTACAGTTTCAATGCTGTCTGTTGTCATCGTGCCCCTTAAACCCTAAACCCTAACCCCTAAACCCCTAAACCCTAAAACCCCCCTAAAGATCTCCTACAATTTCCGTGGCTTCAGGCGCCGTCCTGGTTGTTTTGGTGGAAGTCGGCCATCCGTCTGCAGCCAGATTCCAGGGTCAGGCTATTCTGCCTGCGTAAAACGCCAGGGGTGGTTATAGGGTTTAGGGCTAGGGTTTAGGGTTGAGGGTTGAGGGTTTAGGGTTTAGGGATGGTTCCTCCTTGAACAGCCGATCCATTCCGCCTATCAACACATCCTCATCCATCCCCACATTTGAGAGGACCCTCCAGGTTACGAACTGTGCGTTTCGCAGAGGGTAGAGTTGTACATTAATTTGTAACTATTTTACCCATAGAATCCATATATAATCCCCATGAAGCCATAAAAATATAGTGTTTATAGGGCCAATGTTTATAAGGCCCTGACACCTGCCCCAGTTTACTGGTGGATCAAAGAGAGTTAGAATAGCATCAAGGCTGGAGTGAGCCGGAGATTTATTGTAAGTTTAGGGTTTAGGGTTAAAACAAGGGTTTAGGGTTTAGGGTTTAGGGTTTAGGGTTTAGGGTTTAGGGCAAAGGCTGGTGCAACTTAATTCACCAGTGCTGCTTTGTCTGCTGTAGCATTGCTGTAGGGGGTTACATTACCCTATAGTCTGCTCTAGTATTCTGCATCGTATACATCGCGCTAGACTGTCATAATGTAGTAGAATACGTTCTCTGTACAAAAGTGGTATTTCCGCCTCAAGCCTTCCTCGTTGACTGTATCGAGGTCCCCTTGCAAGGGTTCTCTGCTGACACCATCACTGCACAGGGATGTATGCGTCATGCCAACGATATGCTTACGCAACGTTTGCTGTCCGAACATTGTGTTTCTGAACCCTTAACCCTAAACCCCTAAACCCCAAACCCATGTTTCTCGGAACATGAGGCGCGAGCTTGAGCATCGTCGAAGAGGCGAACGCATTCTTGGCCAGTCGGATCCTCGGAAAAGTAGAGTACAGGACACTACTGTGGGCAGTTAGTGCTTGTACTGTATATGATGCTATAGCACAGCATATTATATAAAAAGCGGTGGTCCTCCACTTCGGGTTCCTCGGATTGTGACTGCTTAGCCAAGGACGACGACTACCACTACTTCGACCTAACAGCATCGTATGGTGTAGAGCTAGGACAGTACGGTATAGTACAGCGAATATGCTTTGCTTTTGTAGTGTGCTATTACACTATAGCCTGGCAGAACACCAGCGAACGCCCACTGCTCACGGGCAAGAAGGTCTGTCTCCAGCCACCAACATCCGAGTCAGCGATGAGAGTTTCGGACCACGGTCATGCAGCACTGCAGATGTCGCTCCTTGGTCAACCACTTAGAGCTTCGGGCTTGGGATGCCCCGGGTCGTGCTCCTAAAAACTGTTCCGGGAGAAAAAAAGTGGGGAGCTGTTACCATCCCAGCAGCTGCAGCTTGAGGGTGTTTCAGCTGTGGTGTGTTACCAGAGGTTTACATTCGCGCATGGCCTAGAAGCAGCTGGTGATCGTGTAGAGCAGCTGGAGAGGGGTAGGTTGAAGACTTCTCTTAATTTGTTTTTACTCTGAATCCCCTATATGATCCTTATATTGCCATAATCATTTAGCTATGTGATTTTATACAAGGCCCCCAAACCTACCCCAGTGAAGCCAAGGTTGCTTTTGGAGATCCCTTCTTCCAAGTTCCTCTGCCTCCCGCCGGTATTACTTCCACCGCCGCCTACAAGGCGCCTTCCATTTTTAGGGTTTGGCATGCCAGTAGCTGGGGTTTTAGGGTTTAGGGTTTTAGGGTTTAGGGAGCCATCCCGGTGCGAAAATTGCAAGGGCATGACATGTGAGCTCAGAGGCATTGCGATCATGACCTGGAATGATTTCCCGACAGCGTAGCGAGGGTTCTTCTGAAACGGGTGGTGACGGAAGACATGTCGGCATTGTTGCGTGCCGAAGGGATGTTGACATACATGCATGGAGATGTTGACGCGTGTCGCAAGCTTGTGGACATTTCGATGCGGCAAGAACATGCTGGGCATGCTTGCTTGCAATGTCGAAACCATGCCACCATGCCTGCATCTCACTGTCGATGAGTGTTGGAACATGTCAATATGCCGGCACGTCAACGAGTCGTACACTAGCATGCCAAAAATTGTCTCCCATGTCGGTACGGTTGCAAGGGTGCCAGCAGTATACCACACACGTTCATGTCAATCAATGCATTGCTTGACTTGCAGTGCAGTTGCCTGTTGATTGCTGTGAGGCCTTGCTCTTTGTGTCACCCATTTTTTTGTTCTGCTCCTCTTCCCTCTTGTACATACGTCTGTGTTTTTTCAGCAACATCGACTCGGCCACAGGCGAGCTTCTGCAGACATCGTGCGGTCCTTTGCCCCCCAAAACCACCCCTCGCAGAGATTCAAAGTGTCGGGCTCCCCTCTAAAAGCATCGGCATTTCCCCTTCTCATCTTTGCCCTCTGTCCTTTTCGGGGGGGGTGTTCCCTCTTATACTAACAGTCCTTTCTTGGGATGTTTTTGGGGGGTACTCTGACCCCTGTTAGCTTCGGGGGGAACATCGCAATGTCCATTTCGTGTCTACATTTTCCCTCTTACTGGGACTGCTGTGGCACCATATACATCTGCAGGGACAGGTGCCGGCCCGAACATGTCCAAACTGGGGCGGGGTGATGAAGAAGTTTCAGAAACCTCTGAAACGAGGAAGCTCTGAACCCTGGACCTTTTATAACACTCTTCCATACTTTACCAGAATGTGGGTTTAGGGTTTAGGGTTTAGGGTTTAGGGTTTAGGGTTTAGGATGTGCTCTATGCACTACTCGACTCTACCTGTTCACAAGCCAAGTGCGGGCAATGAGGTGACCGGAGAAGGCCGGGCACTTCTCAACATTGAAGGTGCCTCAGCCGCATTCCCAGCCCTAAACCTAAAACCCTAAACCCTAAACCCTAAACCCTAAACCCTAAACCCCCTGTCGTGCGGCTGCGGGAATCCCAGGAGCTTCAGAGGATGGACCTGCGAACCGAATCCTTGCCTGCCTTGCGCGAGTGTGAGAGCCGAAACGCCTAAAACCCTAAGCCCTAAGCCCGAAGACTTCGGGGCTCAGGGGAGTAAGTACTGTACTTGCTATAACAGTAGCCATCCAAAGAAACAGGGAACCCTTGTCATAATAAGGTTACTGGGCTCGAGTGCGAGTAATTTTGGGTCAGCGAGTTCTGGCAATCGCTATCAGGCCTCTAAAAAACTCAGCCCCCCCACCGAGCCGCACAGAAGCCAGCCAAATCCGACAGCTCAAGATTGCAGGCAATACCATAGCGCGATTGGACAACTACGACCGACTTCTCGTGAAGCCCAGATGCAACCAATTTAGGGTTTGGGGTCTAGGGTTTAGGGTTTAGGGTGGACCAAAGAATGGGCGAAGATGATGCCAGGACAAGCGTATGTAGAGTGGTTCGTGGGGATGTATACCGCAAGTCTTCCATAGCAAGTCCAGTCTCTCTTGGCTTGCAAGAACAAGCGGCCCAAATGCTCCTGCGACACCACTATACTGTAGCCATGCAGTACTTGTGTAGAGGAGCATGCTGGTGCCATGGTCTTCTCGTACCTCATATACTCACACAGCAAAGAACCTATATTCTTATAGCCCATATGCAAAACCAGCCCTTTTTCGACGGCATCCCATAGTTTTGGGGATTCTGGCAGAGTACCCGGTGATTTCAGGATCGGGACTGATGACCTGCTGAGTGACAACTGCTTTGGAACCTGGACAACAGGCGCACGTGCGCTTCAGATTTCACCTCTCCATGTGCAGCGATCAGCATCATGAAGTTTCTAGCTGTATGTAAACCCTAAACCCTAAACCCTAAACCCTAAACCCTAAACCCTAAACCCTAAACCCTAAACCCTAAACCCTAAACCCTAAACCCTAAACCCTAAACCCTAAACCCTAAACCCGAACCTGAAATTATGTAAGTGGCATGAGCAAGTGGAACAGCTACGGCCATCCATGTGGCCATGGAAACATGACACGTAAGACAAAAGCATGCCATACTCTGTTCGCGGACACGTCTTGCAAAGCGGAATCTGGAGCAAGTGTAGCGCAGAGCTGATGCGAGGGCAGCCGCCTTTGCAGGAAATGATGCTTTTGTCAACAACTTGCTGGCAATTCCATCGGACACGGCGGCAGAAGCCTCTTGTCTTCAGCTCATCTCTAGACAACACCACCAGCTTCATGCCAAAAAGCTTTCATCAGAAATCTGAGTGAGCTACTTCCTTTACCGCGCTGCCCTGAGAAGTAGGCGCGGTCATAGCTTGCAGACGACTAGGAGCTACTCCCTGTCCTAGAGGTTCCTGTCCATGCCCCTTCATATGCCAAGCTTGTGACCTACGGTAAGCCCGGTCAGCATTTGCGGCAATTTCTCTGAGAAGCAGCTCAGGAGGCTGGAGCCAGCGCATGATGCCGCATCGAGAGCCAAATGAGGTAAGGAGATGCCGAATCCAAGGTGTTGGTTTAGGGTTTGGGGCTTAGGGTTTAGGGTTTAGGGGGACGACCTGGACCCCCAAAGTATGTAAGAATATCTTCCCCAACCCATAAAGGTGCTGTCATTTTACATTCTTTGGGGGTCCAAGTAAAGGTTTTTCAAGGGGAGGGGCTCGCTGGCGGTAAAGGCACCCCATCCGCTCGCCCTGCGTGAGTGTGTAGTGTCTATCTCCCTACAAGGGCTCCGGCATCAAACGTTCTTTGCCGGTGTGGCGGGGAGGAGGAGGGGAGGGGGGGGAGGGGGGAGGCAAAACCAAAGGTTTTCACATTTGCCGTGTGGTTGGTTTGCTGACTTGATTCTGAATTGACTCTATGTTCGACAGTCTTATGCTGCCTCTCCTAGGCTTGGGGCATTGCTCGGGGGGACTAATGCCTTCACTTGGTGCTTTACCAGCTATGGCCTCGCCCATGTTGAGTCGTTGCAGGAGCATTTCCACAGCACAGAATCTACGCGCGCTTTCCATTGGTATAGCAACCCGCCCAGATAGCAATAGGACCACGACAGGATCCCGCGCAGCGTACACCCCAATCCAGTTGTGGCTTGGTTACTTGTAGTACAACAGCAAGTGCTCTCATTCGTAGGCATGGGCCAGGAATGTTTTCATCATTTGAGTTTGGGATGAATGTTGTTAGGGTTTGCCTTGCAGGCTGTTCATGGCTCAGCTATGGCAACTACCAGGTGATCTGAGCCTTGAAGCCTCAGCTAGACGTAATGTTTTATTTGTAGCACTACAAGCCCAGCCTGTTAAACAGGCTTTTTCTGCCGGTGGTGTGGTGCTAGTTTTGGGGACCTCTCGGGAGCATGCTGGGTCTGAATCATCACATGATGGCTTCGTGGTGTTGCGACATCATTTGAGCACTCCGTAGTGGTAGTGGTACTGCTTGTCATCGCTACTAGTCGTAGTAGTCATATGGCACTAAGCGGTATCAACACCCTCTGAAGCATTGCAACTGATGGTTTAGACTGAGTGGCATGGTGAAAAGATCTGGCTGAAAAAGCATCTTGTCGTGCTGGTGCCCAGTCCCCATCGTAATCGCTCGTGACATCGGAGGATCCCAAAGGGTCCAAGCCAAACGCAGGCCTTGGACCAGTATTTTGTACCACTCCAATGGGACCACTATTGCTGCGAATTAGGATGATGTAGCCAGCCATCCCTGAAGATCAAGGGCATGCATTCACAACAGCAGCAGTTGCATGGGGCTTGGTCCTTAGTTGTACTTTTGCGGCATCTCGCGCTTGTGCGCTCCTCTCTGCTCTGCCGCACTTGGTCGTGTGAGCAAAGTACCAGAGGCTTGCAACCATGACAAAGCACCGCAGCTCTAGGTCAAGTCACGACAGCTGCAGTCCAGAATCGAGACTCCTGAGCTCCATGCCTTGGAGCTTCCAAATAGTTCCTGTTTCCGACAGAGCTTCTGAGGAACCTTGATTCTCTGACACCGTTTGCAGAAATCAGTAGATCTACGAGCTTGCATGGAGCCATGGCCAGCACTGCGCCTTAGCAGCACGGAATTGCTTGAGAACGAGGAACTGCAGCTACTGCCACGGCTACTACAGTCAGGGGGCTTAGGGTTTAGTTTAGGGTTTAGGGTTTAGGGTTTAGGGTTTAGGGTTTAGGGTTTAGGGTTTAGGGTTTAGGGTTTAGGGTTTAGGGTTTAGGGTTTAGGGTATAGGGTTTAGGGTTTAGGGTTTAGGGTTAGGGGGCTTAGGTTCAGGGACTAGAATTCCCTGGTTCGGGGTTCAGGGCTTAGGGGTTCGGGGTTAGGGAGTTGTTCCCGTTGCAGGTCGAAAATTCTCCGTTTGTGTTGAGCCCAAAGCTCTGCTGTTTGCATCGGTCCAATTCAGAGGTTCCTCGAGTTCTCGCGTTCACGAGGGACACCTTGGCATGTGCCCCTTGTACGAACAGCCCCCAAAAACAGGGATTATAATGGGGGGTACTAGAACCCCTACTAAGGACTGTTAGTATAAGGGGGAACATCCCCAGAGACATCATTGAAGTCGACCACCAAATCGCTTGCTTTTTGTCAAGGCACACTGGCCGATGCCCGTCGATCAGTGCCGGGGCGGGCTATAAACTCCTCGGGCAGCTGGCTCTGAAGGAGGGGGGGGGGGGGGGGGGGGGGGGGGGTGCCCACAATGGCTTAGTAGAAGGTAACCTTGAACCTTTTCGGGGTGTTCTAATCCCTATAGAATCCCAAAGGTTAACCTTGAATTCCCCCAGGCTTTTGGACAACTAAGATGGAGGGATGCTTCAATGCAACGGAGCTTGGAGCACCATTTGAAGAAGTGGAGCTTCGGAAAGCGCTTCTCTTAAGGGGTTGACCTGGGCAAAGTGCACTCACCACACGATTCGTCACACCTGCTGCAGCAGCTGGCTTTCTTGGTTCATGTCCTGACCGATCGATCCCATATGAGAGATTGGGGGGCAAAGCATTGCAAAGCAAAATCATAGAGTTGAGGTGACTGGTCAACCAGTGCGCGGAATGAGCCTGGCAACACTTAGGCAAGATTCACCCGTCACCACACTCATTTCTTGGCATTTCTTGGCATTCAGTGATACCGAAGTCGTATCTTGCCATGGCCAGCGAGCTACCCAGCAGCCGTCATGCCTTGGTGGTGACATCCTTGTTCCTCACGCTGCCATCGTTCCACGTCCATGCCGCCGAAGTCGAAGGGAAAGCACCGGCTGTGCAACCTGGTGTCTTGAGGTTGAAGGAGACCCGAATGTATGCCTTGAGCTGGAATGCCAGAGGTGCCCTCAGTTGGGCCAACTTCTCCGTGTGTAATCAAAAGAATGGGCACATTTTACAGTTCGTGTTACGCATGGATATTGTTAGATACGCTCTCTTGCCACAATCATCCACTGGGTCTTCCTGGATACTCAAAAACCCTAAACCCTAAACCCTCATCCCCAGGTGTTCCCGGTGCACCTGCCCCGGAAGCTCTTGGGCCTACAGCAACATCACCGGCCTTTGCTACGCCCGTTTTCGAGCACAAATGTATCTTGTTGGTCAGCAGGGTTTAGGGTTTAGGGTTTTGCTACTGGGTAGCGGCATGGCTGTCAGACCGCGTTCAATTCGGGTTTAGGGTTTAATGTCGAGTGGCACCAACTCCGGGCGAAGTGGCAAGCCTGCTGCAAAAAGGGGGTGGGGGGGAGGGGGCAATAAGGTACCCTATAACCCCTTGAAGGCTATAAATGGACCCTCACTTTCCTCATCACCTGCTAACCAACAGGTATCAGCCAGACTGTGCTTGTCGATGCAGACAGCTGGGCGCTTCCATTCCCTGCGTGCGCTCGCGAGAAATGAACTTTGAGTTGGCAGGGGAGGATACTTGGCTTGGTTACCCCTGCGGGAGCGACTACTCGAATTGGCAATCTGGCCAGCCAGACCGCCACTGTTTTGAGCATGGTGGCTGCGAAAATGCGGTCGTTCTCAGGAGCTTTTTCAGAAACTCAGAAGGGGACCCCTTTTACGGCGCTTGGGATTTGCTTCAGATGTTCCTTTCTTTCGCTGCGTTCCGCTTGTTGGTGATGTAACTTTTTCCATGGTTTTCAACTGACTCCTATAACTCAGCAACTCCAAGGTGTCTGGCAAGATGTCCTGGGTCAGCCTCACCGGGAGTGGGGCCACACCACGTACTCCTGCGCGTGCGAGTACGACCCTCAAAACCCCAGCCCAGCCACCCCTTGCTCTGACCGCACGTATACTGAGGAGCAGCTCGCCCTAAGCGCGACTTTTAGGTTCGGTGACTTCATCGCGACCGCTGCGGCTCAGAAGCAGCTCCTTGGGATGCTCAGCCTGGCCGTGCTAGTCGCATTGAACTGAGAAGAGCTGCCTTTGTGAAGCCCTCCTGCGAATTCTGCGGTCCATCCCCAGTTGTGCCTATGGAGTGAAGCTGAACTAAGCAACCCCTCTAACTCATAAGAACAAGAACCAAAAAGGAGCATGTTGCACAGCGCGTGTGGTTTTCGGGGGGTGTGAGCCTTCTGTGAGCAAGTTAAGTTGGGATGGAACCGCTGTGCTGTCTCACCATGAGGATTGTTTCAAGCATTCCATGTGGCCTGCTCAGACTGCTTCACTGGGCTCTGCATGATGCCAGGGCCCCTCTGAGTACTTGGGGGTTCATGGTACTTATTAACCAATTATAATTGTACTTATAACCCACTTATAGTTACAATTAGCTACTAGGTACCATGAACCTTCAAGCAGGGCCTCTGGTGTGGCAGAGCCCCTCTGGTGCATGTCGTGCCCTCCGATCTCTCGGATGGTGAAACGGTCTCCAGGTTGCTCTTTTTTTCGGTGTGGCAGAAACGGAGCCTCGGTGATGTAAATATCCAAAACGGATGACTGATGTGGGTCGCCGGTGTCACCTCCACCTACGGTGACACGAGCTGATGGAAGAAAGGGAGCTGCGCAAGAGGTGCCTTAAGGCGGGAAGCACAAGCGCTTGCCTTTTGCTGCCTTTGCTTGCTCGTGGGCTCTTGCTTGGCAACCTCTTCGTATCTCTTTCGCAGGGGCTGCCATCACTAGCTATTCAGAAAACCAAGTTTGCCTGTGTCCGTGCGCGTGTGCTCTTTCATGCTTGCTTGAAACATTTGATATGGAGAAGAGTCCTTGTGGAGCGATGCAGGTAGCTGGTGGAGCAGGGCCCGGAAACGTGGACAAGACGGACTGGCAGGCTGTCGGTGCACGATTCGCACAACGATCGGCTAGTCATGGAGGTCCAGTGGCCAGCACTGTTCCAGATATCCCTAAACCCTAAAACCCTAAACCCTAAACCCTAAAACCTAAACCCTAAACCCTAAAACCCTAAACCCTAAAACCCTAAACCCTAAAACCCTAAACCCTAAACCCGATGAGTTGCTGATCGTTGCTGGCGAGCTGCATCAAAAAAACGGAGCCCAAGGCTGCCATCGCCTCAAGGGTCGGAAGATCGGACTCGAGCCCCGTGCTGTTTAGGGTTTAGGGTTCAAGGGTTCAAGGGTTTAGGGTTTAGGGTTTGAGGCTTTCGCCAAGGCAGGGTTGGCCTCGCACACCTGTTCCATGGAGCAAGGTAACAAATCTGGCTTGGTTTCTGCGAGTCTGGTATATTCAAGCACCAGTTTCAGAGCCAAGGTGGGTTTTTTAGACTGATATCGCATGTCTTCGCTGCATGGCTGCGGCAACGCGAGATACCTGGATGGAGAGTAGTATAGGGGTCGGAATAATTTCAAAAAGTACCCCCTTATGGTCCATCTGGAATTTTCCTATAATAACCCCTCACTATTTTACTTCTTCAAGCCCTATATTAGTTCGAGGGACAGTGCTGCAAGCCTCATTGCAGCCCTGCCCCACCATACCTTCTCAGAGGTTGAGCATCCTCTTGTGTTTTTTTGACGCTAAAGGGCTGCAAACCCAACGCACAGCCTTAACTCCAGCCCTGGGCTCCCCAAGACCATTGCAAATGCAAGTCACCCAGGTCTGGGATCCGCTGAGACTAGAGTCGTGCCGATGGTTTGGCTCAAAGCAACTCGCCCTCTGGCAGTTGCCTAGCTTGCTGTGGCCTGGTAGTACAGTTGGCGCACACCTGCGCCCATGTTTCATGACGTGGCTGGAAATGAAGAAGAGGCCCCATTGCGGTGAGGAGTTGGGCGTATTTCTTTCAAGGTGCAAGATGTGTACCGGGTGGACGCTGCGGAGCTCTCACCCCCGAGCGTTCTAGATAAACCCTACCGGTCACACCGTAGAGGCCCCACCCCCCGAAAGCCCCAACCCCTCGAAAAACACTAGACAAACCGCAACGCCCTGTGAAACTCCAGAAGTTCCAAACGCCCCAGCCGCCAAAACACCAAAAAACTTCCAGAGGCCCCACCCGCCCCCAAAACATGCGACCCCCAAAAATCTTAGTTGTAGAGTAGGTAACCTTTAACCCTTTAGGGTAGCATGTCTCACGCTCGACGCCGGGGATTTGCTGTTCACACGTCGCGCTTCAACCTTTTAGGGGTATTCTAATCTTTATGAAATCCCGAAGGTTAACTTTTAATTCTTCCAGGTTACTGGACAACTTAGAAATAATCCACTTTTAGGCCCTTCGCTGCTTTGATTCTTGGACCCGGTGGGGCAGGCGTAAAGCGCTTCTCCTGCTGCACCTGGTCCTTTGGTCCGACCATGGAGTCTCGGTGCGGCTGGCCAAACGAGGGCTTCTACAACCACGCGTTTTGGGTTTAAGGGTTTTAGGGTTTTAGGGTTTTAGGGCTTTAGGGTTTTAGGGTTAGCAGCGGTTTAGCGGTTTAGGGGTTTAGGGGTTTAGGGGTTTAGGGGTTTAGGGGTTTAGGGGTTTAGGGGTTTAGGGGTTTAGGGGTTATGCGCCTTTACTTTGTAGTCCCCACTTTACATGCTTCAGGAGGTCTTGAGGTTTCATGAAAGTATGGGACCTGGTGAGTTCCGCAGGAATCTGACAACAGCACAGCGAAAACCTTGAGTTAGGTGGAGGGGAAAATTTCGTCATGCTTTGAAGCGCTCAACTCTGCACAGGTTTTGTGTCAAGACGTTTCAAGATGCGTCGTTGAATCTCGTCCGTGAGACCACTGCACCTCTCTTGAAGTCGGATTAAATCCATGGCCCACGATATCTGCGCGTGTGTGACCATTGCATCCTAGCAGGCGCACACATTCCTGGCCGACGATGACTACGTCACATGAACGCGAACCAACGAAAAGTCCCAATGGCGTGGAGGTCTATTTCTGGGATCGCGTTGGTTTGAAAACGTGATCCTGACTTAGACTACCCATTTATCGTGCGTAGCCTGGGAAAACACAGCAAAAGAACCGTCGGAGTGCCCTGCAACAAGCCCCAAAACAGAACTGCGAACAAGCCTTGCAGCAACCCAACTCTTCGCAGCGATGCCCTCAAAACAGAGGCTTTGTTGTCCTGACTCCCTGAACCCTTAGTATAACTTAATATAACTTCATTCAACGTAGTATAACTTAATGTATCTTAGGCTACGGTTTCCACGGCGGGCTTAGGGTGTCCAAGCTCGAAGGAGCCATCAATCAAGGGGCCCACCGACAGCCGGAGGCCCAACAAAGACAGTTCGCGCAAGGCGGCCATCAAGCAAACCACGCACGGGCCCGCAATGGATGCACACCTGAACGCGTCGTGAAACGGGCCATCAGGGAAGGAGCACAGCAATCAGTGGAGCAAAGCGCAGTTCTGATGGATGATGGTGCGGAGGGCGGTGTGAAGGTTATGCGGAGTGTAAGCCCCAAGTCACTTTTCCCTGCGTTTTTGGGCAATTGCGGGCTTCGAGCTTCAGAGCCCCTGAAGGCTGTGCGGGACTTCTTGCTGGAAGAGACTGCTCCCTGGCCTTTCAGGCTTCACCAGGTTCCTCCCTGAACTTCGGATCTCCTGGCAGTCTACCAGCTACAGGGTTTGGGGTTTAGGGTTTCTAGGGTTTGGTAGGACAGATGAGGCTGGCTAGGCTCAAGAAACCCAGCCCTACTGCCTGCACAGACCTTCCCTTGGGCTCTTTTCCCAGCTGTCCTGCAACCCGAGACGCAACCCTTCCAAAAGCCTTTTCGCCAACAAGTGAGGAGGCTCAACAGCAACGACACCGCAAAAGCGAGACGATCCTCACACCCCCCCCCCCACCAAAAAACCCCCCAAACCGCCCTAAGGCAGCCAGCCTGCCGCCCCGAAGCGATGAGGAGCTGGAGGATCGCAGGGATCCCAGGGGCGCCTTCCAGGTTTAGAGTTTAGGGTTTAGGGTTTAGGGTTAGGGTTTGCTCCGTTTTCATGTTCAAACGTTTCGTCCGGGTTTGGATTTCTTCGTCTCCCTTGCTCTCTTTCCTCTCTCTCTCCTTCTCTCTCCCTCTCTCTCCCTCTCCTTCTCTCTTCCTCACTCTCTCGCTCAGTCATGCTCTCTCTCGCTCTCTCTCTCCCTCTCTCTCTCACTGTGTACTGTATCAAAGTGGAGGGTCCATGGCTTTATCATACCCCGGTTCCCCGGTCTCAAGTCCAAGCTCCGCATGCAGAAGGCTTATCCTATATACCCTAAACCCGACCATAAAGCCCCATATCTCCCCTAAGCCCTGTTGAAGCCCTAAAATAAGCCCCACAAAGACTTTAGCTGATAAGCCCGCCCTGGACTCCCACTGCCCGCGAAGCCGTCGCAGGACTCATCAGACGCCGTCGCCAGCGCAGCGTTTGGAAGCGATGGCTTTGCCAGCTCCATGTTGCAGACCTTGTATACGCAAGACGCCTTGCAGCAAGCTTGTGCAGTTAGGTGGGGAGGAGCACCGGGCCGGAAGTTTGGTGGAAGGAGAAGGATGGCTGGGGGGAGAGATTTGGCTGTTGTTCCGAATGCTCTGAATGGCTCTGCTCGGATGACGTCTGCATGGGAGCTGATCCTGCAGTTTGGGAGCCATGCTGAGGTTACAAAGCACATATTTTAGAAGGAATGGCTGGCAGCAGTGGGGGCTTCGGGTTTCGGATTTCGGGGTAGATGACTTCAGGTTCCAGTCCTTGTCCGGGAAAGCAGGATATGGAACTGAAGCTTTGAATCCTTTGTGCCCACCCGTCTGTTTGCTTATCTTCTTCGTTTTGTTGTTTCGGTTTCTTAGAAAGTGGTACCGCGCCGCCCTCAAAGTACTGGTAGGTCAGTTGCACATTCTTGACGAAGCATGGTATCAGGCACTGCTATACACAGGGCTAGGTTTGAACGTAATTGTTTTTGGTTTGTTATTACCCGTAATCCACATAATCCTTATAAAGCCCATAAAATAGTTAATGTCATAAGACCCCCAAACCTCCCCCAGCACAGTTCTCTTTAAGCGAACGAACGCGCATCAGAAGCAGCTGGGGCATGTCATGTAGTAATGTAGTATCCCTCCTTGGCTTCTCAGCTGCAAAGCGCCATTTACCCTCGGCCGAGTCATTTTTTGAAGTTCCTTAAACGATCACCGGTATCCTCAGAAAGACGGCTCATGGGCGCTTTTACCCGGTTGAGGTGTCAGGCCTGCAGCCGATACCGGTCCCCCTACAAGGATTTCCACGTATACCATGAAAGTCGTAGTTGTTGGAAAGCTGACAACTAGCCACTGCGAGGAGCGGGAGCCGTATACCAGGTAACCCAATCCAGTTTGGAAGATGACCGAAAAACCCTAAACCCTAAACCTAATCCCTAAACCCTAAACCCGTTGAAGAGTTCCCCCTCAAGGTTCCTCAGACCCTGCTCGAGTTTTAGGGGTACTCAGCCTGCCCTTAAGGAATCCAGGGCTGCCACGTCAGCCGAGCTCCAGGCGCGGCCATTGGGCTTTTGAGTGATTGCTGGGGCACTGACAGAACCGCAGGTTGGGGGGTTTAGGATTTAGGATTTAGGGTTTAGGGTTTAGGGGTTAAGGTTCAAAAGGGTTTATAGGGTTTATAGGGTTTAGGGTTTTTAGGGTTTAGGGTCAGGAGGGATGCAACAGCGGAGGGGGTTGAGGTGTGAGGTCATGGGTTCCGAGGCTGAGGAGGGATGCAAGTTGTCGCTGGTTGCAGGGTTGCGGTCTGAGGGCTTGGGACGGACTTCTGGGAGCAAGTTCAGATCCGATGGGTTGATGGGGAAAATATGGTCACTTCTCTAAATGATTGCCCTGTTGGGGTTACTATTCTGAGGCGGCCCCTAGACAGGAAGAACTTGCATTCAAGAGCTGAGGCCCTGCCAGACTAACACTAAGCCCGGCAACTTCGTCCTAGTCCTGGACCCACAATGACCGTCCAAGAGTTGAAGTTGGCCATAGCAGATGACCAGCGCGCCCCACCACCCTTAGCCGTTACTCGTGCTCGTTGCTTACAGGGACTGCGGAGCGCTTGCGGCTCTAAACCCCCTCCAACCCGGAGTCCGCAACCGAAACCACATCGAAACGAAAACCCTCGAAACTCGAATCTTTTTCCCACTTCTCAGGCAAGAGCGCAGCTGAAGGCAGCTTGTCTCGGAGGTTGACGGCTTCTGTTTCGTGGAGAGCGCTCCAGCTACTTGCAACAAACTTTGAGCCGACAGGCTCTTTGCTTGAGACCCGAGACCTTGGCATCCTCGATCTCCCATTTGGCGACCGGCAAGCGTAGAAGAGAGTGGGAGACCTCTCAACCCCTTTCGTTGGGTTTAGGATGATACCCTAAACCCTAAACCCTAAACCCTAAACCGTGATCCCCTCACCCACAGGCGGCCACGGCGAGTCTCGTACGCGGCACCGCAGCTCTCACAGAGTTGCTGCGCCCTGGCATCGTTACCCCCACTTGGAGGTTCATGATACTTATTACTGTACGTATAACCATATCAGGGCACTTGAGGGGCTTATAAGAGGGTTATAAGTACAGCTACAACTGGTTAATAAGTACCATGAACTTCTAAGCAGGCCTACCTGATTGCCAATTGCCACTTTAACGCCCTCCAAAAGTCTGCATCGTCATTGTTTTCTGTTGCCGCGAAGCCTCCCGGAAACCTCACCCAAAATCCATTTCAGGGCCCCACCTCACCCTCCCCACACCCCTCCCCAGTGGTTGTTTAAGAGCAAACCCAAGGACTGGCGAGGCGAATGAGCTCGTGGAAATGTTGGAGAAGACAGAGGCAAAGTGGGGAACCGATGCTTTTTGAGAGCCTGTGGGACCTATAGGGCCTATTTGGGTGTGTGCAAAATTTCCGGACTCGGAACAGAGCTTTGCAAGATCAGTTCGTCTCAACCCCAAAATGTACTACTCTCCTCTTGCTTGGTCGTACCTTTGGGTGGAGCCTTGAGGTCAGCCCTGGTCCCAAAAAAAGCGGAGGCCATAACGAAAGGACGAGGCTCTCTGATTTCGACCAAAAGAGGCTTCTGAACAACAAAGGCCCCCCCCCCATCACTTCCTGAACATTACCCCTAGGTAGGGTCTTAGGGCACATTTTCACATGTTTCCCTTCTGGGGTTTCAGAGGATCCTATTCAGGAATATGTTTTTCAGATGGGCTTAAGGGCCATCCCAGTCCCGGTACTCGTAATCCTGACCTCGGCACTTGACAGTGAGTGGGTCTAGGGTTTGTAGGGTTGATCCGAAGTCCCCAAACACCCCTATGGGCTTTCTTTGACTAGGGCAGCCTGCTGTCCTTTTGGAGGCCACCTCAGAGAAGTACCGGGAGAACTCCAAGGACGGCAGCGCACTAGCGCGGGGAGGTTTGGCTTCCCTGAACCCTAAGGCCCATGTTTGGTTGCTACAGGCTGCGGTTTTCTGCGCGGGCATCCGCAGCGCCAACAGCAAGAGAGGGGCACATGGCGGTGTCTTCAGTGATACATTTGGAGGCTGATCTTCAAGCGTAAGCACCGTGCAAGTTGAAGGGGGAGTACCACGTGCCTTGTTGCATGTTCATTGGCGGTGCAAACAAGACCCCCTGTGATGGCGAGCTAGATGTTTCCATGCAGCACCTTTTTTTTCAGGGGTGCAGGGGCATGGGGGTGTTGTCGGTTTTGGGCCTGCAGTTCCCCCTCAGAAACAACACCTGCCAGGATCCAGCTGTGGTCCAGAGGGCGCTGAACGTCTCGAAGCAGATGGTGGACCTTGTAAACCAGGCCTTGCTGTTTAGGAGCACATCACATCCCCACAATTTAGGGTTTAGGGATGGTTAGGCTCAGTTCCGGGTTCAAAGAAGGATGGTTAGGAATGGATCCTCATGAAGTTTTCCCAACGGGCCCAGGTACCAATTCAGGTGGTTACTCGAAAGCCCCTTTGCGGTTTAAGTCTCTACTCTATGGGTAGCCGGGGGCTGCATTATCAAATTTAAACCCCTGCTCCTATGGGGAGGGTTGGTTTACTTCCTGCAAGAATGATGTCCGAGCGTGCGCTCTCGCGACTTGCGTAGCAAGCCATCGAGCATGGAAGCTGACAGCAAGTGACAGAAGCACGGCCCAGGGGCGCCGTAGCACCTGTTTTGGAAGCTGAAGTGCCAGGGCCTGTTTTTAGAGGACCCCGAACCCAGCAGCTGCTCAACTATAGCTGTCAGGGAGCATCTGCCTTCGTTTCTATTGAGGATCCTGGCAAACCGTCCACCCTAAATCAACCCTACAGGGTGTTCAGGGCCCCAGAACAGAGGAAACCTTTTTCAAGTTCCTCTTTGACCCACCTGTCACGGACTCAACCTCGATGTAGTCCCGAAACCCCTGAAACCCTGATTGAGCCCTTGCCGGCAGAGAGTAAGCCCCGAAACCCTTCTTGCGGCGACGTTACGGGAATCCCAGGTAAGATAAGGGGGACCCTTAAAGGGGGGGAACCCTGCTTATCCCTCTTCTAGCTCTCTTGAACAAAGGCCTTATTCAGAGGGTCCATATCCCCAAGGGTCCCCCTAATTCTATCCCCTAAAAAAACCTCGCAGAGTTGCAGGTCAAGTCCCACGACACAGCAGTTCAACAGTCACTGGCGAAGACTGGCGCTCCCTGACTATGGCCCCTAAACCCAGGCCCTAAACCCTTAAAACCCTAAGCCCTGGCCGTACACAGCTCATGAAGGGCTGTTTAGGTTGCGGCCTGTTTTCGTTCAGGGTGTGGAAACAAGAAGAGAGAACAAACTCATGAAAGAAGAAGAAACGAAGAAGGGGTTGAGATAGATACATCACCTGGAGGCAGAGAAATAGAGGTTGAAGACTGCAAAGTAGAAGGAGGGGAGCTGGAAGAATCAGCAGCAGTGATGGGTCCTCTTGGGTGGAGGAGCAGGTGGAGAAGGAGGAGGGGGAAGGTGGAGGAGGGCGAAGAAGACGAAGAGGAGGAGGCCAGCAAAAGGCTGGTCGGCTGCAGCTCTTCCTTTTGGGATCTCGATCAGGCGTTCAGCTCCTGCTCAACGCCTGCGTTAAGCCATTTCGGAGCCTGAGAAGCCCATGCAACCTTGCAAGCCTTTCAAACCTAAGTAGGTGCAAGTTGTGTATGGACCTGGGATCCACAACAGTTCGGGGCTAATTTTTTAAAGGCCCAAGTCTTCACGTGATCCTGCTCGGGTCGCTGAGGATCCCCTGGTTTATGATGACGGCAGCATCGACCGCAAGGTGCTTCTTGTATGGGCTTTAGGAGGTGGGCTTTTGCAGCTTTTGCAGGCCTCAGAGGGGCAGAAGGGCTTTGGGGCGGAGTTGCTTAGGGCTCAGGGAAGAGCACATCATCCTTTAAGTGCAGAACTCTCCACCATGAAGCCTCACAATCGTGAGGCGCCTTGGTCCTAAGCGCCCCAGAGTGCGAGACGCACGGAAAACCCTGTCAAAGACACCTCAAGACACCTCAATAAGATGCACCAAGCAAAGACATGCGGACACCGTGTCTGAGCGTGGAGAACTCTGACAGGACATTCCCGATCCCGGCGAACAGGTGGGCCAGCTCGCCGAAGCTCGGATGGTCAGAGAAGCCTTAGACAGATATCGCGCGTTTGCGTGCTAGTCGCTCTTACGCGCATGCTCGATTGTTCGTTGGCTTGTTTATCAGCCAGGACGGCAGACTTCCTAGGTAGGGTAAGAGGCATCCTTAAAAGGGAACCTTCTGAACCTCTTCTGGCTCTCTTAAACAGGGACCTTATTCAGAGGGTCTATATCCCCAAGGGCCCCCCCTAATCCTATCCCCTAAGACTTGATGGTGTGCTTAGTTGCCCGAGGTTCGTGTTTGTGAGTTTCATTTATGCCTCAAGTGGTGGCTGGGGTCTTCCTCCGAACAATTGGAGCTGGTACTGCCACCAGCTGTTTTCAGAGATCGGATGAGATGTGTGTGTGTGTTTCTCAATATATACGCCGTGGCAGGCACGGACTACGCAACTGAAACGAGGGTTCCCTGAACCCGAAACCCTGTCATTTGGAGCCCGAGGGACGAGCGCAAGTCTCAGAGCTGAAAGGAGAATGTGGCCCAACTTTGAGGGGCGCTGTACCTGCCACCTGATTTCTTATTTTAACTCTGAACGCCGTGGTGCTCTGCTTTAGGGATTAGGCTGTATGGCTCATGGGTACGTAGAACCCCAAGTCTCAGTCTACTTCTAACCTACTTAGAGGGCTTATAGCGGGCTTTTTCCGTTTAAAAAATGTCATACTTCGGGGTACCCTGAACCTTCGACTCCCCTCCTCTCTGTCGAGTAGGGAGCCCAGGAAGGCATCGCGAAGTTGGCCAAGAAGTGGCTTGCTGGATTTGAGGAGTACCATACTTTAGGTATTCTTTTGGTTCTGCGTTCCTATTTTTGCTGCTTATACCTAAAAGTATATACTTTTTCCAGGGTCTGCAATGCAGGGGGTGTTGCCCCGGTGCTTTTTTGACTTCCACAAACACCCGTCGCCTCAGCGGACCTCGTGGACGCCCAGGACAAACAAGAACAACCAACAAAAACAGACATCTGGATTCAGCCGCATCGCGGTTCTTGAGTCGAGAGAAGTGGCTTCCCCCCCCCCCCCCCCCCCCCCCCCCCGCAAATAGTTGCTCTTGAAAAATCAAGCTGGAAGCAAGCTTATCGCACTTCACACTCGACACAGTCCCCTCAAAGCAGAGGCGGGGCGACCAGAACATGATCAAGAAGACCGAGGGCAAGCTTCTGCAGCACGTGATGGCCGTGGATAAGATGGTAAAGGGAGCACAGGATTCGAGTGCGGGGAGCTGCTCCTGACCTCATAGAAACATACGAGTTTGTACACCCCAAGAACTGTGCAGAAACCCTCCCCTTCCCTAGCAAGCCGGGTCAGTACACGGGGGGTACACAGGGGCCTTTAAACACCAGAAGTGCCCTGCGCCAGGAGGCAGAGGAGTCTGGAGCCATGTCTGCGAGAGCAGCGTTTGTTCGTTTTTCGTTCACTGCACCCTGCAAAACCTTTTGAAACGCCTAGCGAAACCCCCTAAATTAAACTCTTAGACAGACTTCTCCAGATGGACTCCACGCAAGCCTCAAACTCATTCCCGACCCCTCCCAGAAGATTGCCACCCCAAACCGATCCTCAACCGAACCTGGTAGCTATTAAGGTAAAGGAAGCCTCCCCCCACAAAAACTTATTTTGGAAAGCCTTGGTTACTCGAAACCCTAAACCCCAAGCCGTTTTTCCCCAAGCGGAGGTGGCGACCCCCGCGAAGTCCTGGCCGACGCGCCCGAGGACGACAAAGCGGACCTCGTGGAGGCCCTCGACGCGGACACCGTAGGCGACTCGGCCTCGCCGGAGCTTGTTTGCGGGAGTTTTGGGAGGATCTCAGGGCAGTATATATAGTAGGTAGTAGATATATATATATATATATATATTCAAAATGACAGGCCAGGATTGAGTATGCCTGAGGCCATAAGGATCAAGGCCCCCTACTTTTTCCAGGATCATGAGCATGGGCTAGCAGCGCTGCCTGTGTGATAGTTGGAGAACACCTGAAACCCTAGACCCAAACCCCAAACTCCAACTGCCAGGCGGGTGCCAAAAGAGACCTTAAAGAACTTAGTAGCTGAGTGAGCATACTTTATTTTTTGGGATACTATAATCCCATATAGAACTGAAAGTTTGCACTTTTTTGGGGGCTTCTGAACTCGGCAACTAAGAGAATGCTCAGGCACGGACACGGACGAGGAAGAAACCACCGCGGATGCCTGGGAAGTTGCTGAGCTGGACGTCCCTTTGGCACACTTGCAAGAAAAGCCCCTGTCATTGCCCTATGCGCACATTGCAAAGCAGACTGTGCCTGGTCTAGGCCAAGAAAGTACGGATAGGGTACGATTTTCTCGTCAATGAGCTTACAGAGCTTTGAAGAAGCAGTCGAGCAGTTTCATGCAAACTGTGCCTTCACAACAACATTCCCCCAGGTCGACGACATGGACGCCTTCACCCGAGTCGCTGCCTCAGGTCGCTGAAGGTGCAAGTGGTGGGTCAGCGGGTTGCTCAGATCTCCAAAGAGTTCCTGGCACCCTTTCAGGGTTTTAGGGTTTCGGGAGTGCGTATGGTGTCTGTCGTTTCATAGCAATGAAAGGCAAAGGTCATTTTTTTCTTTCGCCGTTCTTTTGGAAATCGATGTCTTCACAATTCAGGTTGAATTGCGCTTGACGGAGAGTGGACTTGTGGAAACTTTTGATCGCTCAAAGAACTGTGCCCTTTCATGTTGAATACATTTCTTCCCGCATTGGTGTAGCGTAGAGATCACGTGGTAAATCAGAAGAGCGCGGCGTGCGAACCTTTCAGTCGCACACGTTCTCGATTTCTTGGAGTTTTACTCAAGTCAGAAGTTATGCTTCTGCCCGTGCAGACTGTGGCTGATGGGCCACAACCACTGCGAGATCTGCCATAAGCCTTAGGTGCCTCTTAGCAGAAGGGTTTAGGGGGTAGGGTCTGGGGTTTTTAGATTGCGTAAGGCGTTCCTTCCCCTTGGCAAGAGCATGACCCAACAGTGGGTCGTGTCGGGACAGCTTTTGATTCTGCTTCGAGGACCAGCGATGAGTCCACCCAGGGGCGGTCCTTACCATCAGGAGATCCCATGATGTTGGGGGCTAGATGAAGGGCTCCTTAACGATGAAGACTCCAACCTGCACCAGAACGTGCTGCGCTCAGCAAGGCTGCGACCATGAATTCTCCCACTGTTGCGAAGATCTTCTAAGCCGTCTAGTGCCACAACCCCACAGAGAGAGAGAGAGAGAGCAAAAAAAAACATCCCACTTGAAAAGCAGCAAAGCAGCAAGAAGCCCAAAGCAGAAGCGCCCCGTCCTCGACCACTAAACACCAACCCCCTAAACCCTTAAAGCCCCTGAATCCTCAACACTAAACCCTGGACCCGCAACCCTGAGCCCTGAGCCCTAAACCCTAAACCCTAAACCCTAAACCCTAAACCCTAAACCCTAAACCCTAAACCCTAAACCCTAAACCCTAAACCCTAAACCCTAAACCCTAAACCCTAAACCCTACACCTAAACCCTAAACCCTAAACCCTAAACCCTAAACCCTAAACCCTAAACCCTAAACCCTAAACCCTAAACCCTAAACCCTAAACCCTAAACCCTAAACCCTAAACCCTAAACCCTAAACCCTAAACCCTAAACCCCAACCCTAAACCCCTAAAAACCCCTAAACCACTGAACCCCCAGGCATCTCAGAAGCCTCCCAGGCCAAGATCTGCGACCTCCTCCCCAGCCTGCGCTGCGCCGCCTGCGGGGAGAATGCCAGCACGCTGTGGCCCTGCCTGGAGGTTTAGGGTTTAGGGTTTAGGGTTTAGGGTTTAGGGGTCAGGGTACTTAGTAACCCCACGCATAAGCCCCTTAAGCAGCCGAATAGGGTTATAATGCCTGGTTTTTTGATTGCTTGGTTTGGTTCATTCTGGCGTTTTCATCATGTGAGACTTCCATCTCAGTGGTGCAAGGCACATTTTGTTCTGGCAGAAAATCAGTATCCCGTCTGTGTGATTGCTCACGCTCGGTCTGGTGGTGCTGTTGGATGTCTCTTTCGTTTAGTTGGTGGCGGTGCTGGTGCTGTTGCAGTCAAAGGCAAGAGTATCGCGACTGCGTGGGCCGCGAGATCTCGGAGTACCAGACACTTGCAGAACTTCATGTTCTGCGCAGTGGTCGCTGTTAGCTCCCACTTGATAGAGTGCCATGCTACGAGTCCACTTCAAGTTGGCAGGATTTTGAACTGGCAGTGCTTTGTTGCCTTGTTCTGTTCTCAGAAAGGGCCGAAGTAAACTTCAACACATCCCGGAGAGACCCTATAGCAACTTTCTTTCAGTCTGCAGAAGAGGCAAAATTTTCACAGTGGACACAATACTATTGAGCGCCTATGCTTCGTTGTGGGTGGCCTTCAAACCTACCTAGGAAATCCCACTTTGCGCAGACCCAAGCTTCCAACCCTTGACCTTGAGTATCCAAAAGACTCTTGACCAAATAGCTCGCGCCAGACGTGTCTGCAGTTTTCGACCAAATAGCTCACGCCAGACTTGTCTCTGCTGCTTTTTGACCCCAGCTGTGTCAAGAGCCTGAATGAGCCCCCGGCTTACCACCACACAAACTCAGACCCCCCGCCCTCCTCTGCTCTACAAACTCCGTTTTGTGCTTTCTCATGGGTTAAACCGGTTAAACCCTAAAAAACCTTCAGCCCAAGAGCAAGAAAACTCCAACAACTTCCGGCGCGCGAAGGAACAGCCGGAAGAGACGGGCCCGCCGCGCCGAGGCGAAGGTGAGCCCGAACGTGGCAAGGGCGGCGTAAGGGTGGCGGAACGGGTGATGAAAGGGCCTTTTTTGGGGATGTTTGAAGGTTATAGGGTGTAGTAGAGGGTTTCTTTTTTGGGGGGTTAGAAGGTTTGGGTTTGGGGCTTAGGGCTTATAGGGGTTAGGGTCGATTAAAACCTCAGAGGACAGACTGCAGACATGACAGCCCAGAAAGAGGCAGGCCCCATGCTGCTTGACTCCTTGACAAAACAAACACCACACCCGCAGCAGCCCCTTTTCGAACACAATCCAAATAATGCCTTTTTCTTCCCGGGTCCCTACAAGTTTGCAGTGATTTTTCGCATCAAAAAATGGCCCCTTCCCTATTTACAGCCACAGTCACTACCCAACATTCACATGTGAAAACAAGACCTGCCACGCCCATCTCAAGTGCCCAGCCCTTTTAGGGGTTTTAGGGTATAGGGTGAAGTGTGAACAGATGCGAAACGAGCCCAGCTCCCAAGCTACTTCATGAGATCTCTCCCCATGCCATGCTCCCACAGATATGCACACCCTGTGAATCTTATGCCGCTCCTAGGCTCCAAACCCTAAACCCAAAACCCTAAACCCTAGACCCTAAACCCAAAACCCTAAACCCTATTCCGCAGAAGCTGCAAGCAAACGAACAAGGCCCCAAGCAGTCGGAAGTCTTCCTTAGGCCCTGAAGCCCCACGACAGAGAAGTGGGGAGCCGACTGTGTTTCTAGAAGTTCCTTATAACTTACAATCGCCTCTCAACCCCAAAAAGTGGTAAGCCGTAAGCCCGCTGTTGCGTGAAATTGTGCGTTTCTTGGGAGTAAGCCTCCGGTTGAAGGCGCAGATGGACGAGACGGTGCAGCGGTCCAAGGAGCGACTTGTGCTAGAACGGGGGTTCAAAGCTCCACCAGGTCCTCGTCATGATCTTTGCAGAAGTCTAAGCAATCACTTCTTCATCCCAGGCGTTATCCCGATCCCCATGCCTGGCAGGACCTAACTCACCCAGTTTGAGGCTGGCTCTGGCCCAACTCTTTGCAGGCTCCTGGTGAAGGAAAACCCTGAAATCCGAGACTCGGAGGCCCTCACTGGCCCTAACTTAACACCCCCTTCACCAAAAAAGCCAGGCTCAACCAGCCCAAATGCCCCATCGAAGTCGTAGGGTTTCCCAAACAAAAGAGTATCAAAAGGACTTTAAACGTGATCAAGCAGAACAGCAGCCCCAAAACCCAAACCCTACACCCTCGGTTGTGTCTCTTTGTTTGATCCTTCTTCTCTTTTTGTTGATCCGGATGCCCCTTATTGAAATCTCCCTAAACCCTCAAAAACATGAGACAGCACTTGCTGCTCGAAGAAGGCTCCTCGCCCCTAGACCCTTAATCGACTAAAAAAGCCCTTCAAAACCTCGCGCACAAACCTTTAAGCTGAAACCCCCCCTTAAGCATAAAATAAGCTATGCAAATAATACGTATTAAAATGTTCATAAGAGTAACAATAATAACAATATTTGTCTAAAGAATTCTGATAATCATGACAATAAAGATACCTAGCACCTGACTGAAGCCACGACCCGAGGTTGAAAAACCTGAAGCGCCGCGGGATGCTCTTGGCCCACGACGCCTTTGAGCCCCTGGGAGCTTCCTTAGGGTTTGGGGTTTGGGGTTAGGTTTTAGGAATTAGGGGTTCCCCAGCGTGTTGTGTTGGAGCTTCCCCGTAGTGAGTTCGGGGAACCCTCCTGGCGGGGGCTCACGGATTCCTCTAAGGATTAAAAACCGGAGATCGGGGTACTGTACATGCTCTGAGAGGTGAGCGAGCGAGACCGAGAAAGAGAGAAATAGAGAGAGAGAGAGTGTTTCCCAGTGTGCCAAACGGGGGAGCAGAGCTGACTAGGCAACCAAAGTTTTCGGTGGAGCAGCTGCACCCGGAGGACAAGCAGGAAGCAGGAGCCGGCGCCGGGATGATTTCAAGACATCCAAGAGGGGGCGGTGCAGGTGGACATGGACGGACCGGATGCTGCAGCCCCTCAAGCAGCGGAAGGGCTCCAAGAACTCCCTTGGCGGAATTGCACGGGCACACCCCAAAGGCCGACCTGAAAGCAGAACAGATGTCGCGGAAACTCTTGCCAGCACAGATGCTGTTCAAAAAAGCAAAAAGACACGGCAAGAGACAAAAAAGAACAAGAATTCAGGTGGGCGCTCTGTTTAAAGCAGCAACCCGACAAAACGCATGCTTCCCAACACTGCTACCTTACCAAAGATGCAATTACCCCCATGCAACCAAGATAGTGGAGGCCTGCCTGTGAATCATCGCGCGCGCTTGTAGCTGCCAGTGCTCTCATTACTCTGTCTCCCTTGCTTCTTTTCCTGGAGTTAGTGGGCGGGAGTGAGACTGGGCGAGGAAGTGAGAGCGTGAGTGAGACTGAGAGTGTGTCAGCGGCTCTAAACCCCAAAGCCCCCAGAGAAGAACTACTTAACGAAAGACTCGAACCAGTACTGCGAACCAGAAGATGAGACAAACTACGCTGCATACATGGTTGAATGGACAATGCACACAGTCATACGTATCCGCACGCATATATAGAGATGTACACACACGCGCACGCATACAGTCACACTGACACGCACACCTACAGTCTACCTTTATACATACACACACACACACACTCACTCGTATGCATGCATACATATGCTGACATTCATTTCGGTAAGACAGGCGGACAGAAAGACAAACAGACAGTGACATCCAGACACACGGACATACACTGCCTGTACATGTATAGCTAAGTGCTAACAAAAGTCTTCAACCGAAGAGCAGCAATCCACCAAGGATGTGGGGGGTTCACCGGAACTGGGCGCGATGGACCTCCGACCCCACATGGCCACTGGAGGCGTTGAAAGGCGCCCTTATTTAGGGATGCTATACAGTAAACTCCTGAAAGTTGGAACATGGTTTAAGGATGATTAGAGTTGGGGTTGCCTTTTGTATACCTTTCGGGGTATTTGGGGATCAGGATGTTCCCCCACTTCTTGGAGTTTGCCGAAGGCTTCGCTGCCCTTTCGGGTTCCCTGGTGCCTGGGCATCATCCCTCAAATCCTACAGCCTTCCCTGAACTCCAAGTCGTCAACCCTAAACCCTGAACCACCAGCAGGGCCCTTGGGATATGTTTATGTTTTCCCTTATTGGGTTTATAAGAGGATCATACTCAGGAATATTTTTGAGACGGGTTTTAAGGGCCATCCTAGACCAACATCCTAAGCCCGAAGTCCTGAACCAACATCCGAAGCCTGACGGGGCCCCGAGCCCGAAGCTTGGAGGTTCATGTGTACTTAGAACCACAGAGTCATAAGTCTACGTAGAACCTACTTAGAGGACTTAGGGGGGGGGGGGGGGGCTTTTTTAAGTACAGTTATAAGTCTCCTTATAACCTACTTAGAGGACTTAGGGGAGGCTTTTTTAAGTACAGGTATAACTGGGGTTAGAAGTATCCTGAGCCTCCAAGAGCCCTTTCCGCAAGAGGCGAACCCGCCAAGGCCGGCTGGGAGTCCTTCACCACAGACTCTCAGGCGAGAAGTTGGGGGGGTGAGTCCTCGGGCTTAGGGTTTAGGGTTTAGGGTCTAGGGTTTTGGGCTAGATTGCTCATCATCACGAGGTTCTTGTCTTCAGAACTTGCGACAACTTTCAGACAGAGATGTTCGGCGGCTTTGCTGCTGCCGGAGCCTACGGTTTTGGGCGACTATCTTCATGGCTTCTGTAGCCTCCATCCCTTCAGCCTTCCGGCCGCGGATGTCTTCGCCATGTCCTTGCTTGACGTGAAGCCGGGCAGGGTTTTGCTCCCACCCCCTTGAAGCCTGCCCCTGCCTACCTTGCAATCACCCCCGTTCGTCTTAACAGTCCACAGGCCCAGGCTAAACTTGAGCAGGCAGACTACAAGGAAAAGCTAAGAGGTTGCATGACTCACATCGGCCCTGCTATGCAAGAGCCTATGGAGAGCTACAGAACCCCCCGCCCGCCCAGCTTTCAGCTGTCGTCAGCCGCAAACCTGGTTGCACACTCCTCTTTGTAGCTCAAACGAGCAATATGGAGGTGGCAGGGAGGGGGGTGCGGGGGGTTCGCTGCAGTGGCTTCGGACGTTCTACAGTTGGGCTTCTACAGGATTTAGGGTTGAATGGGGCGCGGAATCATCCTTTGGGGGTGTGGTTTTCTGCACAGGTGATCCTTGAGACGAGCATTCAGGACGGGTCGGGGCGAGAGTTCGGGGTGTGAATGCTCTGCTTTTGGCGGACATGCGCGCCCAAATCGATCCCCATCCTTCTCCAACCATTCCTCATCCCCCAAATCATCCCTAGCAGCTGAACAGCTTCTGCCCACGAAGCTACATCGTTAAAGCCTGGAGGCTTCGTCTTTCCTAAGCATCTCCAGACCTACCAGATCTCTCCGAAACCTCTGTGGCTCCTAGCAGAATTGGGCTCCACCAATCGCCCTCAGTTTGGGGATATCTGAAGGGTCGGAGCTTGGCAGAGGAGTTCAATCCTAAACGTTTTCGAGACAAGGCTGAAGCCCAAGTACTACCAGGGTCGCACGACTACTTCGGCTCTGGATCCCAAACGCCTCCGATCTGAAGTGCGACGCAGACGGTAGCCCCCTAAGTCCTCCAAGAAGGTTCTTCGAGTAATTGGGGGGACAAGTACCCATTAACCTCCAAGTCTACCCTAAAGCCAGGGCCAACTATAAGCGACAAGTCTTTAAGGAAACGTTGAAAGCACTACCCCCGACCGTCCGCAGCCCTTTGTAGGAAGCCATCCTTCCCACTCCCACAGGATTTCCAGACCGGGGCTGTGGACATTGCCAAGGAGGCAAGGAAGCCAGTTGTTGCAGTTCTGAGCGGCTTGCTATGGTGCAGGGGGGTGCGTTATTTGTTGTTAGCCTAACTGCCCACAAAGCACAGCTTTCGTCTTGAACGTCCTTGCTCACGTCGATTGGACTTGATGAAATGACTGGGCAGAATCCGAGCTGGGGCATCTTTGACGCAAGAGGCTCGGAGGCCCCCTAAACCCTAAACCCTAAAGCCTAAACCCTAAACCTTAAACCCTAAACCCTAAACCTCGGTTTCTGCCCGCGAGCTTGCCGAAGACGAAAATTGTATGTTCTGCGCGGCTTCCCTATCTTTCCTGACCTCCCCAAGCTTGTGAGTTGCCACCTAGGAAGGGACACAGGTAGGGACCCCTAGAAGGGACCCTTTTAAAGGTGTGTGTATATGTATATATACATATATGTATGTATACCTTATATAGTCTTTCGTCCCAAGAGTTTTGGGTTTAGGGGCTGAGGGATTGGTGTAGGGAGGGGCTTTAGAAACGGTCCCTGAGAGCTGAAACCCACAGGAAGGCATGGCGAGCGCCGACACCATCTACGCTACGCACTTGGAGGACCCACTATACGGCTCAAGCGTTTTGGTCCGAACCGCAGACCCTATGCGCACTCTGAGCCCTAAACCCTGAAGCCCAAATTCTATATCCGACACAGGAAAAGCCCATACAGCAGAAGTTGCACCTTCTGCGAAGGTTGGAGCTGCTAGTTCGTTTGGAGTGCTACGCATGAGTTAGTAACTTGTGCTGGTCACTTAGTTTACCAACCAAGCAATGAAATGATCGAGTTCGGTAGTAGTGAAAGCACGAAATACACACGTAAATGCATCCATATGCAATGCAGCAGACAGACCGTCAGACAACAAACAAACGAGCAAGCAAGCACAAAACAAGCCGGCACACACACACACACACACACACACACACACACACACAGACACACACACACGCACGCACGCACGCACGCACGCGCACACACACACACACACACACACACACAGACGCAGACGCAGACACAGACACAAACACCCGTGCACGCACACGCACACAAGCAAGCAAGCAGGTAAGCATACACCCAAATACACAACTAGTCGAACGCATGCATTCAACAGTCAACACACAACGATTCAAGAAAGCAAGCGAATGCATACGCAAAGACACATGGCTAGATGAACACATCAACTGGCAATCAAGTTAACGACCTAATGAGCTACTTGATGAAGTGCTTGCTTCATTGCTTTGGAACTTCTTAACTTGCTTTGGACTGGTTGTGGTAGGTTAGTTACTCAACTAGTCAGTCACTTGACTGACGGGCTGATTCATGGGAAAATAAATGAAGACAAACACATACCCAAAAGCCAAGTTTCCATACATGAATCGCTTCGGAACGTTTTCCCTGCTTGAGGACCACGTGGCCGAGGCCATGGATATCAAGGCTGGCGGTGAGGACGCCGAGTTTCCTATCCACTAACTATTTGTTGTCCTGTTGTTGTGGGAGTGACAGGTTCTTGTTTGCTTCGTTGTTCTTTCTTTGTGGTTTTGGATGGCTTCCAAGTTTCAGTATGGGGTTGGGCTTGTGCATGTTTGTTGGAGCTGCGAGCACCGCCAGTACACGGCCCGGCATTTGAAGGTCATGGTGCCGTCCTTGCCCCCAGTGCTTCAGAGCTTTGAGGGCGTAAGGTTTCTGTGCGGTTGGCTCAGCAGCATGACCACAACAAAACTACGCAGATAGGACAGATGGCCAATGGTCTCTAGACCTCAGCCGCAAAAGCATTCTTGCCTTAGAATTCCCAGCAAGTGTCTGGCGCTCTCATGGGTCGTGTCCCGGAGGACCTGATGGCTCGGGCTGGCGATCTGCAGCAGCAAGGAATGACAATGATGGGGGACGCCGAGGGACACTCGTTGCCAAGCCAAGTTTGCGACTTAAATTTGTTGGCCTTGCTTGCGACTGACGCGTTTGACCGTTTGGGTACAAGACCCCTTGATTCTCAGTAGGGCTTGAGGGCGTGAGGCACCTCTCATATGCCCCTACTTTGAGGGGACCTCATATCCTCCCTTCCCTACGAAGAGCCAGTAAGAAGAGGCAGAGAGTCCAGGGATTCCACCGAGTTTAGGGAAGTCTTAGTTTATATTGGGGCTAAACCCTAAACCCCAAACCCCAAAAACGTAAGGCCCTCAGGACGAGGCTTCCCGAACACGAGGGGAAAAAACCCAAGAACCAAGAAACGACACAACACATTTGCCCATCCGCACGCCCCACCCACTCCCCCGCACTTCCCTGTCAAACACCAAGGGGGTTCCATCGGGACGGCTTCCTGGGAGGGAAAGGTTCTTATCCTTCATTCCCAATCACTCCAGCCCAAAAAAACCCCGCTGCCCCGAAAAAAGTCGAGTAATAAATGTTGTGATTAATTGATATTAAGATCAATAAAAACAAATCTTGATGAATGAATACCATGATGATGAATCAGTATTGTGGCTAATTTCTAGTATGATTAATTTCCATCACGACCAACAAATATTATGACTAAAAGAAGAAATATGATTCATGAATATCATGATGATCTGAGTAATTACTATTCTTCAATATTATTAATACATTGGAATGGTCCCCCGTATACATACAGTCCTGAATCGGGATTATAGTACCCCTACTAGAATCCCGATGCAGGACTGTTGTTGTATGGGGGACCTTCCCAATTGATACATATTATGCTTAAAGACCCTAAACCCTCAACCCTAAACCCTTAACCCTTAACCCTTAACCCTAAACCCTAAACCCTAAACCCTAGCCCTAAACCCTAAACCCTAAACCCTAAACCCCCCCCCCATATGATTCAGAGAGTCCTTTCAGTCCGACCAGCCAGTTCTCAGGCACCATGGCGGAGGCTCAGGCCATCCAGGCCGATGGCCTCCAGCTTCAGGCCGATTTAGGGTTTAGGGTTTAGGGTTTAGGGCTAGGGTTTAGGGTTTAGGGTTTGGGGTTTTGGGGTTTTAGGGTTTAGGGTTTCGGGGTTTTAGGGTTTTAGGGGTTTAGGGTTTTAGGGTTTGGGGTTTTGGGGGTTTAGGGCTTTAGGGTTTCAGGGTTTTAGGGTTTTAGGGTTCTAGGGTTTTAGGGTTTTAGGGTTTCAGGGTGTTAGGGTTTTGGGGTTTTAGGGTTTAGGGCTTGTGTCAATTCCGTACTTCCATCGAGTCTAGGGACTACAGTTTAGGGCGTGGTTCGCTTCTTCTTCTTCTTCTTTTTCTTTTTTTTTTGGGGGGGGGGGGGGGGGGGTGGGGGGGGTGGGGGGGGGGTGGGGGGGAGGGTGGGGGGGGCGTGGGGGGGGGGGGTGGGGGGGGGGTGGGGGGGGGGGGGGGGGGGGGGGGGGCGGGGGGTGGGGGGGGTGGGGGGGGGGGGGGGGGGGGGGGGGGGTGGGGGGGGGGGTGGGGGGGGGGTGGGGGGGGGGTGGGGGGGGGGGGGGGTGGGTGGGGGTGGGGGTGGGGGTGGGGGGGGGGGGGGGGGGGGGTGCTTTGTTGTGGTTTTGGTTTTTTTGCCCCCCCTTTTTTGGTGTGTTTTGGACCTCGCACCAGGCAGAGATGCAAGAAACCTCGGCGGCTCTCCAGACGGAACTGAACCTGGGGCAGCCAGCAGGATGGGTGTGTTTAGGGTTTTTAGGGTTTATAGGGTTTATAGGGCTTATAGGGTTTATAGGGTTTATAGGGTTTATAGGGCTTATAGGGTTTATAGGGTTTATAGGGTGTATAGGGTCTTTAGGGTTTATAGGGTTCAGGGTTTTTGCGGTTTGTGGGATTTTGAGGGTTTAAGGTTTATGGTTCTAGGGTTTAGGGTTGAGCTCCTTTGTCTTACTGTTGGCTAATCGGGAATGAGGGAATGAGGTACCGTGTGTCCCCCTAAGGTCCCCTATACATACCCTTTCAGGGATTTCTAGGGATTTTAAGCTCATTCCCTCATTCCCTCCTAACCCTAAAGCCTAACAAGTTGTTCCCACCTCCAAGCAAGGAACCATTGCCAGCAGCCGCCGACGCCTTTTCAGCCCAGCCAGTGCAATCCAGACGAGCTTCTGGGCCGTGCAGTTTTCAGGGTTGAGGGTTTAGTTTAGGGTTTCGGGTTTAGGGTTTAAGGTTTCGGGACTAGGGTTTAGGGTTTAGGGTTTAGGCGTGCTAAGCATGCATGAGGTCGTGCCTCCTTGGTAACATGTGCATGTTTTTGTGGACGCCCTCTAGAAGACCTTCAGGGCAGTGTTTCAGACTATAGCTCGGTTTCTGCTGGCAGTCATCAAGTCCGGTTTCAAAAAAAAGGGTTTAGGGTTTAGGGTTTAGCGCGTTTAGGCTCTAAAAGGCTACCAAGGCTCGATGGGGTTGAGGGCATTGCTGTCGCTTGGGTTGGCTTTTACCCTTTCTTGAAGGGTCCCATTGCCCAAAAAGAGTTTAGGGTTTAGGGTGCAGGGTTTAGGGTTTAGGGGCCCAAGAAGCTGCCAAGCATGGCATAAGTTAGCAATCGGACCCTGCGATTTGCGGCTTTACTCACGGGTCTTCAGTCTTCTCACTGTTGCTTCGCCGCATGGACCGTCGTTCACTTACCCTAAACCCTATCCCCTTGGTTATAATTTAGCGTTGCCGGGTGTAAATGTGCGGTTCTAGATCCCCAAGCTCGCATCTAGACAACATTCGCCCCATCTAGCAAAGGAAGTTTAGGGTTTAGGGTTTAGGGTTTAGGGTTTAGGGTTTAGGGTTTAGGGTTTAGGGTTTAGGGTTTAGGGTTTAGGAAGGGGAGAACGGCGCACTCACCCGGACCACCGGAAGAACTGGGAGAAGACGAAAGTCAGGCAACGGCCACGATAACGGGGGTGGGCCACGCCAGGTTAACCAACGAGGGTTTAGGGTTTAGGGTTTAGGGTTTAGGGTTTAGGGTTTAGGGTTCAGCTCGCTCCGCTTGAACATCTCTTTCACGCCGAGCGAAGCCAGGAAATCTGGGCGCGCCGGAGTGCGCGGGGATTGGAGAGGGTGACCCCCTCCTCATGCCTGCAGCAGAAGAACAAGACGCATTGAACAAACTCACAAGTCCAATAGGAAGAGGTCTTGGAGTCAAAGCACCCCCTAAATCCCACAAGTTGCAAGCACCCTGGGGAAAACGCCCACGCCTGCCACGCGAGACTCACAGAAAAGCCCACTCATGAGTCCAGAGGCTAAAGCCCTCAACGGATCCTCCAAGCCTAGAGAACTGCGGTGCAACACCCTAAACCCTACGCCCCCCAAAAAAGGGCACCATAAGCCTAAACCCTAAAGGCCCTAAAGAACCAGGACCCCGGCATTGCAAGGATCATGCGCCTGAGCAACGAGATGGATGGGCATCGGCAAGAAGCCGAGGTGGACGGTTGGACACCGTGTGATGCCGGGGGGGGGAGGGGGCCTTGAAGGGGTAGAAGATGTTTGCGAGAGACTCAGGGTTTAGGCTTTAGGCTTTAGGCTTTAGGCTTTAGGCTTTAGGCTTTAGGCTTTAGGCTTTAGGCTTGAGAGAGAGAGAGAGAGAGAGAGCAAACGCTTTTGCCTCTTTGTGTGTGGCTAAGATGGCCATAGGGCAATGTGCTGGGCTTGCCTGTTTCCCTGCTTGCCAACTCCCTAAACCCTAAACCGAACCCTAAACCCTGAACATGCCGTTCAAGACTAGAGAACTCTAGCAATTGAGGCTGTGCGATTCAACCTGTTCTTTGGATCCACATCGGGTTATGTCCTTAGGGATTCTTGGATTTTCTTTATTTTGGGGTACTATAATTCCTAAGAAAAAAGCTAAGTAAAAATTTTTGCTAGGGTGCCAAATTCAGTATAAATTGCCTCACGCCTTTCGCGTCCCCGACCATCTATGCAGGCACTGAACTGGATAACGCACATTGTTTGGGATGTTCCCCCTTATACTAACAGGCCTCGAAAGGGATTCTAAGAGGGGGGGGGTACGATAATCCCGATTATAAGGACTGCAGTATAATCCCTAAACCCTAAGCCCAAAGGGGGGGAGCATCCCAACGTGCCCCCGGTGTTGGATCGCAAGTGGCAGGCTTTGGCTGATCGCAGCTCTGCGCTTTCGGAGGAAATGCAGGCTGGAATCGTGCGTGGCTTCGGCATTCATTCTCACCTTCTCCCAGTCAGGCAACATACTGGGCAGAAGTGCCATGTGGCGGTGCTCCTGTTGCGAGCGCGGGGGGGTCCTGGGCTGGCAGGGGGTGACCCCGCTCGCTCCGCTAAGTTGCTTCAAAGATGCCAAGAATCGTCGCGAACTCTGAAGCCTCGGAACACCTGCAGGCACATGCTGAGGAGGCTGACGTGATGGCCCAGGACTGACCGTGATACCTGCTTTGGATCCGAAGTAGTCGTAGTGGATGTATGTTACCGGAGGGTGTTGGAATTGTCCGACACGTCTGTTCTGATTAGGAAATGCCTAGGCATGCGAACCCAGAGACTCCACAACCCCTTAATCAAGGAACATCCCTTAACTTGCAATAGGATCCCCAATATGACTAAGGTATATTCCTTAATTAAGGGGGTTTGGAGTCTCTGGGAAGATGAGCCGCAACAAGGGACACCATACTGAAAGCGTAGAGCAAACGCTGTGATGCCACAAGCACCCGGCCTCGCGCCGCTTTCCATGAAAATTCCTATAGGGCGGTTTGTGCCACCCTAAAAAACCCTATACCCCATGAGCCTTAAACACCCCTAAGCCCGAAAAAAAGACCACCAAGCCCTAAACCCGGAACCCCAAAAAAAAGACCGCCAAGCCCTAACTAACCCGGAACCCTCAAAAGGAACCCTAAACCCTAAACCCTAAACCCGGAACCCTCAAAAGGAAACCACCGGGGAGGGCTTCGTTTTGAACCCCAGGAGGCCCAGGCGATGGCGGCCGACGCGGAGCAGCTCCAAACCCAAGCCATGGCGCTGAAGGATGAGGAGTCCCCTCATAAAGGGGCTGAAGAGTCCCAAAGTAGGGTTTAGGGCTTGAGGATGGTTTTATAAGGGCTTAGGGTTCAGGATTTTTAGGGTTTAGGGCTTAAGGATGCCCTTATTAGGGCTTAGGGTTCAGGATTTTTAGGGTTTAGGGTTTAGGGTTTAAGGCTGAGGTCCTCATGAGGGCTGAAGAATCCCAAAGTAGGGCGGAGGGTGTAGGGCTTAAGGATGAGATCCTCACAAAAGGGCTTATACGTACTCCCTAAAGTAAGCCTTAAAAAAAAGCCCTGTCTAAGGGTTTAGGGTGGGGGTCCAGGGTATTTTTTTGGGTGGGTTTAGGGCTTTAGAAGGGTGAGGTCCTCATCTTGGCAGCTGGGTCTGGCTCCAGCCATTCGAACCTTCTCACAGCAACCAGTTTTTGGTGAGGGATGTTCCGATGTTCCCCCGGGATACTAACAGTCCGTAATAGGGATGGTAGTAGGGGGGTATTCCTACTAGGGACTGTTAGTATATAGGGGAACATCCCAAGTGATTGCATTTCTTCTGTTGGCAACGGGGTTTCGGGATGCCAACTCGTTTACCTCCGGCACCGAAACTCCGACCCTGGCGTCGCGCTCAAGTCATCCATAGGCGCCCGAAACAAAACTCGAAAACCCCAAAGTTGCTTCCCAGACATTACTGAATCCACACTGGGGTGCGCACAAGAAATCAGAGCTGAGCCTTTTGTAGGTTGGGTGCGGGAGTTTCGTATCTCGAATTTGGGTTTCTTCGAGGCCTTGGCGGATCTGACCTCCAGCGAGACATTGCAGGCGCCATGTGGCACACAAGACCCAAAAAGCCGATACATCTTGGGGACCAAATGAACCGTAAAAGTGGGGTCATATACCCCGTACTACTATAATTCCTATTAAGATCTGTTGAGGTATATGAGCCATAAACCCTTTTAGGGTTCATTTCGTCCCCAAGGCAGACATAGACACAGTTTAGAAGGCTTCGGGGGTTTCAGGTTTAGCGTTTAGAAATGTGCTGGCGCCCCTGGTGGCCAAGGCTAACCGGCTGCATCCCACGTGCTGTCATGCTCCTTATGTCTGCAGCATGCAACACACGTTTTTCGTCAGCCAGTGCCGCTGCAACTGCCTTGAGAGGCGGTGGCCGCTGAGCTTCAGGACCTTGATGTTTTCGGTTCTTTCTTTGGAAGCTAGGCAGGCCCTTTAGGTGTTGAAACTTAAAAATCAATATATTATTTATGAAGGATTTTCCTTTGGCTTCAGCTGTCTCCACATGTTCCTCTCCTATAAGATGGTGTTGGCTTGAACTTGCAAGTTGAGCCCCCGGGAAGTACAGGGATCCTACTGCAAGCAGGGCCCTAAACAGGGGAAGCAGGGGGTGACCGGCATGTGTAAACAAAAATGCAGCCCCACCTGCATAAGGGGAGAGCGCCAGGACTGCGCTCAGCGGATTGCCACGCGAGTCGTGGACCTGGCAGCACAAACAGCCGAGCAGGTGACAACCCAGACGCTTGGAAAGGCCAAGGGCTGGAAAAAAGCGAACCTCAAACCCTAAACCCTAAGCCCTGAACCCTAAACTAAACCCTAGCTCTTCGGAGATGGTGCTGCGGATACTAAACCCTAAACCCTAAACCCTCCTCCCTTTGGGAAAAGGGAATGCGGGAGGATGCTTAAAAGGGACGCCGAACTACGGGGAGCTTCTAGCTCCCTGTCTGCATGACCTTATCGTCGTGACATTAGGGTTTCGGGTTTAGGGTGTAGGCTTTGCTGAGCTTTCTTGCGGCAAGGCTGCGCCAATAAATCGGTGTGGTCCACGCTGTGCAGTAATACTGGGGTCGGAATAATTTCTGATAGTATTCCCTTATGGCACCTTTATCTTTATACTACAAGAATCACCATAACCCTATTCTAGTTATTCAGGTCCCTAAATTACTCCTCAAGCTAGCAGCTGGGCTCAAGGTCCGTGGATCCCTGGTTTGGTAGGGGGAAGGAGATGTCTTCACACGCGTGAAAATAGGCCATCTACACAGTCTAAAGCATGAGCACAAGAACCGACCCGAAGACTCAACCCTAAACCCTAACCCCTAAACCCTAAACCCTAAGCCCTAAACCCTAAACCCTAAACCCTAAACCCTAAACTGAAGGATTCAACCAGTCCTCCGAAAGAAAGGATCCTGGCCCTGGTCCCCGACCTCTTCTTCGCCTGCCTCGAAGCGGCTCTGGACTCGAGGGCCTTCCTGGGCTTAGGGGGGGGGACTCTGTTGGGTAGATAGGGTTTAGGGTTTAGGGTTTAGGGTTTAGGGTTTAGGGCTTCAAGGGAGTTTAGGGGGTACCTCTGAAACATTGGGTAGATATGTTCAGGAAGGAAAGCAAGCGGGTTGATCCCTGTACATGGTCAACGGGCTCTATACCGAGATATCCCCAGCCAACACCCCTTGAAGCATGGAATTTGGTTCTCCTGATATGGTTCAAGAAGGATAGTCTTCGAGTAAGGGATACAGGGGGTCTCTCTGGGTTCGTACCCAACTTACCCATCCAGTCCATCAACTCATCGCCTTGTATCCTGCAACAAAGATGAATTCACAAGCCCCTTTCTTTCTCTAAACGTTCCCGCTTTGAACCGTAATTCGTGATAGAGTCCATCCTGTCCACATCCGGACCTCGTTCCAGGACATCATCACTGGCTTCGGGTGGATCATCACCGCTGCACGTGTCACCTACATGCTGGTGAAGTGCCCCAGGGACGGCTCGGGTACAGAGCCTGTGGTGATGTGAACACATGGACTTTGGCTTGGGTTTTGGTGGGGGGGGGGGGGGGGGGGGGGGCTCCTGGCCTTGTGAAGCGGGCGCATGAGGAACTTCGAGTTGTGGAGTTTTTCACAGTATCACCCTCATCTGTGAACCCCAACCACTTCAAAGCTTCCCTGGCCCTGACCATCCTGAAGCACCCAGCTTTTAGGGATTAGAGCGAAATGTTCAAGGTCGGTGGGCAAAGAAACCTTAAGCCTTGGACCCTGCCTTTCGCAAGGTATGCCTACAAGAAGTACAAGGAGTGGCGGGACACGAGGAGACCATGAAGATAGCATGTGCATCGCTGGGTTTTGGTGCATTTCATGATACGGGGTTCTCCGGCAATAGGGTGCACCTAGTTGGGGTCCTTACTGCACTAGGCTTTTTTCACCCCGGGGCTTGATGCCATGACAGCCAGAGGTTTCCTTCTGCATTGCAATCTTGGTTCAGGTGAGACGGTTGAGAATTCACAGCCCCTTCTGAGGGGTTTCACATTGCAACTTGCAAGATGGTTGTGAGCCTTTGGGGTCTTGTACCCTGAGGAACACAGAGGAGGACACGCGTCCGACAGAAAGGCCCAAAACCTTGGCAGCCCAGCGGTACCCTTCTCCCTTTCTTTGGCTCAAGGTTCCCTTATAAAGTAGCCAACCAAAAACAGGGTAGCCGTAGTATAAGATGGTTCCTGGGCTACCAAGAACCTACCACCCAGCCATCCCCAAGAGGAGCCAACGAGACCCATCTCTACAGAAGGGTTCAGGGTTTAGGGTTTAGGGTTTAGGGCTTCCACAAGGGGTCAGAGATAATTAGTGCCCTCCGGCTTCAGACGTGCTAGGACTCGAATGCTTGCAAAAACGCGATACAGACTGTTAACTTAAGCCCGAGTGCTCAAGCGTTTTGGCCCTCTTAGACAGGAAGCAGCAGCTGTGTGGCAAGACGCCCCAACTGGATTGCTGTGTGGGTACGGTCATGTCGTGGTATGACCAGTGCCTCTGCCTAATATGCGGTAGTTTTGGCCTAGATACCTGGCAGCTGTTCGAAGCTCCAGCTCCTCTTTGGCGGCCCTTGCCTTAGTCTCAGATTACTCCCAAAATACAGGAGATCCCCAAAAGCTCACTTTTCCCAACTCCGATTTCAATGCTTCGGGATCAGCGCTGCTTCGATCACAGCTTTCATCCGAGGAAGCAGCCCAGCACCAGGCCTGTAAAGTTTTCCCATTTGCCCGCGGAGTCCCTGCCCCTGCTTACTCAGGGGATAGCACATCTGCGAGCTGCAAGTGTCAGTACTGTAGCCTCATGGCCTAGAAGAAACACACTTGTTCCTCGAGGAAACCTTGCCGTCACTGAGTTGAAAGGGACTCGGGGTTAGCGGCTAGGAATGTTCCCACGATATGCCACGTCCAGCTCCTCCCTACCCACTGGCCCTCTGAACCCTTCCCCAGCAGCCTGACACAAGGCAAGTCCTTGCACAGCGGAAGACGGAAGCCGAGTTCCGTGCTGACAGATGCTTGCACTGATTGTGTGGAGATCTTGTAGAACCTTTCGGGGTTTTGGGTTCTTCCGCTACAGCAGAGCCTAGATTTCCGACACCGAACCCCAAAAGGAGCCCCCGAAGGCCCTTCAAAGGGCTTGATTGAGTGAGGCCTATTGACGGAAAATCTCAGGTTTGGGGTTCAGGAAGAACTTGCAGCTCTAGGGCTTCCACCTACAGCTATTCCCCGCCGCAATCCCTTCATGCTCTACTAGGTAGGCCCTTGGCGCATTTTATATTTTCCCTTGTGGGGTTTAAGCGGATCATATTCAGGAATATGTAGAAGAGGGGTTTAAGGGCCATCCTACTCAAGAGTCAGCTTGAGGCCATACCATGCCACACTTGACACCTGGGCTCGGGCGTAGAATGGGACATTCACTTCGCATGAGCGTTGGAAGCTCGTCAATCTGAGAACTCTGAGCCCTGAACCTTGGGCGCCTAGCAGCTCATCTTGCTCAGATGACTCAGATGTCCCGCTTCGTGGCCGTTCCCAACAAGCTCCAGGAAGCCCCAGTCCCTCACCAGCGACGTCAACCTCCTTCCGGACCCCAAGCTTCCCTAAACCCTAAACCCTAAACCCTCATCGGGAAACCATGAGGTCAGTGGATCCTGGCCAGGAAGCTCCAGGTCCCGAGCCTCGGACGTGAATCACAACTCTCAGAAACTGTCAGGGTTTGGGGTTTGGGGTTTAGGGTTTAGGGTTTGGGGTTTAGGGTGGCATCCTCAAAGTCCGTTGCTCAAGAAGGGTTGAGGGTTTAGGGTTTAGGGGGGTGCGTTGAACCCTTCTATCTAAGTGGCCCCTCCAAATTCCCCCCCCCCCCCGCCCCCGTAGCCAAAAAAATTCTCTCAAACCCTAAACCTTGATGGCACAGTATCCTCATCCCCAGGCATCGCTTGGAAAATCCCCAAACCCTGTGCCACCCACAAGACTCCTCCAGGTTTGGGGCTTAGGGTTTAGGGTTTAGGGCCCCATGCCCTAACAATCCCTATTACGACCCCAAATACACCAACCCAGCCCGACCAAAAAGGAATTGGAATCTTCGGAGATCCCTTGTTCCCGAGGAACTCGTGCACGCCTTGGTCCTTGACGTTGTTCGCAGAACCTTTGGACGACGAAACCGCGAGGGTGATCCTGGCCAGAGCGCCTCGTCTGCCAAGACCCTCAACCCTAAACCCGAAACCCAAACCCTTAACCCTCTCGTTGGGCGATTTTGGGGTTGGGGCATGGGTTGTGGGACGGTGTGAGGCCGAGGGTCTATTCAATTTAATCGGAGTCTAGGAGACGGCTATCGGCATTTCCACACAGAGGGGGGATGGGTTTTCGGGACACTCGAAGTCCTACTCCACAGATCATCCAAAACAGAAAACGCACATCTGGCCCAATCACCCCAGTGACGAAGGTTGTGCATCCCACTCTGTGCCAACCCCAAACTAGATGCAGAAACACCCGAAATTGATGCATCCGAAAAATCATGATTCCTTCGGGTAGTCACAGATTAAAACGTAAACCCCCTCTACTCTTAGAGGAAGTCTTGAGTAGCTAGATGGAGCACTTTTTGGCTGAGGGAAGTCAACACCTCTCAGCCTATGTCTGTGAACATGTTCTTTCGATATCTAGGCATGTTCTGAGGACATGTTATGTTTTCATATATTTGGGTTTAAGAGGATCATGTTCAGGAATGTCTTTCAGACGGTTTTAGGGGCCATCCTAGATATGCAACTTGGTTTTCGCACCGCCCTCAGAAGTAGAAATGCATGAGGTCTTCTTTCCGTCCACACGTCTTGATGATCTTCTTACATTCACTTCTTTCCGTTTGCCATTCTGTTCTCGCACGGAGAGTCACGTGACCACATTCTAGGTCTCCTTGAAAGTCACCAACCCCCAAAAATGGGTACCCTTAGTAAACCATGGTTTCCTGGGTTATTGAGGCATTCTAGTTTGAAGCCTAAACCCTAAACCCTAAACCCCCACCCCCCCCCAGCCTCAGGAGATGGCTCAGAACGCCCCTGCCATCTTCACCCGCCAAATCAGCACCTACTCCTGGTTCGGCGTGGGCCCCTCGATTGCTTCCCCGGTAGTTTTTGGTTGCGCTTGGAGGTGTCGAAGTTGTGGGCGACGTCTAAGGATTCCATGCCTCGTTCGCGTCAGTGCTCAGTTTCCGGTCTGCATGTACTCCTCTTGAGCTCACGGAGACTTTCTTTGTGTGGTGCGAGTTTGCGCACGTGTTTGCTTTGCTTCTCTCTATCTTTATAACTTTGGTTCGCGTCTTGGTCTGAGAGTCTGATATGTCCGTCCGGGCTTCTGCCGACTCTGTGTTGATATTCGTCCAGTCGTTTCTTTGTATATCCATTTGCCGTTTGTTTGCATTTATCCAATTCTTCTGACCGACATCCCTTTGTGGGTCCCGTGGTTGCTTCTCCCTGCTAAAGCATGTCGCTCCCTCAACAGACTTCTTTGGCTCTTCCTCGCAGAGGGTTCCTACACTCAGTTTCGGCCTTAGGGCTTCGGGTTTTGGAGTTTAGGGTTTAGGGTTTGCGGTTTAGGTTCTAGTGCCTGGTACGAACTTCTTGCGCACGCGGCGCTGGCGTTTGCACTGGTGTGGGCGTGTTGTTTTGGCTTCTTTCCGCTGCAGCATCCTAGAGTGAGGGCGTCTTCTTTGCGTCATCATTCATACGGGAGGGCTGTTGAAAAAGCATTCGCGTTTTCAGAGACTTCAATCTAGTACATTCCATCTGTTTGTGGTGACCCTCACAGAGGTCCCCAAAACGATGGTGTGGAGTCTGAAGTTGACTTTCGCAATCTGCTAAAGGCCTCTCTGGGCCCCCTGGAGCAGGAATCTCAGCCCGATTCAAACTACCCTGGACATGTCCGGCTTAGGGTTTAGGGTTTAGGGCCAACACCCCAAAGTTACATCCGCGAGACGTGCCTTGTTCAGCCCACACCGCAGCCTCCGAGGAAAAGGGTCACTCAGGCTCAAGGACGACACGCGGCTAGTGGTCGCCAGGCGGGGTACAGTTGCTTAGGTTTTGCTGTGAGCTGTCAGTGTCAAGGTTGAGGAAGAGTAGCCCTAAGCCTAAAGCCTAAGTACCCAACATTGCAAGAGCCAGGGAACAGGGCTTACGCCCCCTTCAGAAGTTTGCGCTTGCGGGAGCAAACCACAAGCCACGAAGAGCCGAAATAGGAGGCCGCAACCATCCCTGGGCACAATTACGATGAGTCGTTTAATCATAGATACTGAGTTCCTTCTGTTTTCTCAGGGTTGCACTTTTCAGGTCCTTCTGGTTGGGGGGATGGCGAGGGTTGGGGTCTGTTGGGGATTGCTATCTCGGCCTTGGGTGCTTGTGATTCTTGGTAGCGATGGTTGGTTCTAGCCATTCATGTAAGGTGAACAATTCAAACTGTGACCTTATCGTTCTTTTCAGCGGTATGCAGGCCGCATATTGCTGTTTTTCGCAAAATCCCTCCAACCCAGAAGACGGCTTAAGCATCCATGCCACACTGTGTGTAGGATGTGAACGCGGGCACCTGTCCGCTAAACACCTTGTGCTTACAGTAATCTTTGCACACGCGCACACTCATCCCACTCCAACGGCCACACCCACATGCCAAAATCATGCCTCCTTTCCCTCCTGACCCCTAGGCCTTCCACGCCCAGCGTTCCCATTTTCAAAGTATATTATGCTCATAATATTATAGGTATATTCCTCCTTTCCCAGATAGTGAGCCAGTAAGTAGCAAGCCGTTCTTGAGCTGGTCAGGTCGAGCTTCTTGATCGAGTGGCCCAGGAAGAAGCGCCAGAAGCGGGCGCGAGTACTCCGCTGGAGCACCGGATGCGACGACTTCCTGCCTCTGAATCTTTGTCGGGTCAAGAGCTGCGAGGTTCCAGGGTTGTGGCTTTGGTTGCTGGTTGCGTGTGTGTGTGTGTGTGTGTGTGTGTGTGTGTGTGTGTGTGTGTGTGTGTGTGTGTGTGGGTGGGTGGATGCGTGAGAGTGTTTTACGTGATGATTGGTCTGTTTTGGGGTTTGCTGACGTGCATTCTGCATCATGGCCTCCCCCTCTGAAGCCAAGAAGAACCTTCTCCCGCGCTCAGTCTTCAGTACATTGTACATACCCAGTGGCCTAGTGGCTTGTGTATTTCCGTAGTATTCCAAAGCACCCCACAGAAGCCACACTCTATTCCTGACATATTCTATGTATATGTGCAAGAATATAGAAATATAACTATACATATATGTATGTATAAAAATACACACAGAGAGACTCGCACAGACAGACGGAAAATCGAGGAAAGGAGGCTCCCAGAACAGCAAGGGCCTGCGCGCCAAGCGCAACAACGCCTCGCCTCTGGGAGTGCGCTTCAAGTTCGGCGGGGGCTCGAGGTCGAGCAGGACCTCGCGCGCATGCGGGGGGGTTAGGGTCTTAGAGCCTCAAGGGGTTAGGATCTCGAGAGTCGGGGGTCCCTTCGTCTTGGTGCCTTGAGCTAGGCTCACCATTTTGGGAATACATTTTGGGAGTCCTGATGTGTGGCTAAGGCAACATACAGGAGGAATCTACCAAAAAAGACCTCTGACCTCTGAGAATTTCGGTGATGTTATGCTGCCTTCTTTGCGGGGTTACAGCTGCCTCACCTCCTTAGGCACAGCCCAGACCCTACTTTGGACGTTCATGGGCACTTCTAACCTTGTATTGTAACCGTACTCATAAGCCCACAGCTAAGTCATCTCAGTAGGTTGTAAGTAGACAGTTGCAACGGTACTTATAAGCCCCCCTAAGTCTTCTAGGTAGGTTCTAAGTAGACCTCTGCGGGTCATAAGTACCCCTAATGAGCCTCTAAACAAAGCCCCGAATGCCACCCAGGGGTCAGGGGTCTCACTATTCCTCGTCAATCTGCTCAGCCTTAGGTTGGCCAATTTCAACCCCAAACCCTAAACCCTAAACCCTAAACCCCAAACCCTAAACCCTAAACCCTAAAAACTCTGCCCCAAACCCCAAAAAGCCCAAAAGAGCAGGGTTCTTCAACGCGCTGAGCCCTGAGCCTCTCCACCTTACCCCCCTCCTCTCCGTCCACCGGAACCTGCCGTTGTTGTTTTGGTTTCTTTAACATGATGTCTTGGGCAGTCTAGGTTTAGGGTTTAGGGTTTAGGGTTTAGGGTTTAGGGTTTAGGGTTTAGGGTTTAGGGCTACCCTATCCCTACCCTACCCCACCCCCCCCCCCCCAATCTCTTGCAAAAGGGGCTGCTCTCCAGGAGCTTCGACATGGCCTCGGACTCCGAGAGCATGTGCTTCCTGGCCAACGCGCCTCGCCTCGGCAGAAAATGCTCCCAAGAGGACTTAGAAGTACTGTAGTAGGGGGCCTTAGTAGTTTAGGAGAATTGAGGGTTTAGGGTTTAGGTGCCTCAAGAGGACTTAGAAGGAAGTACTGTAGTAGGGGGCCTTAGTAGTTTAGGATAATTGAGGGTTTAGGGTTTAGGTGCCTCAAGAGGACTTAAAAAGAAGTACTGGTAGGGGCCTTAGTAGTTTTAGGGTTTGGGGTTGAGGGTTTAGGGTCTAGGGCTTTTGCACACGAAACCTTTTAGCCTTTACTATCGCGGCCTTAAGAATTAGAACCTTTAGTTTTTTTTTGGGGGGGGAGGGCGGATACTTAGAGTATATTGTATATAGGGACCGTTAACTTTTCAAGTGGCCAAGACCCCAGGCGATGCGCCGCAAACGCTGATGCTACTTAGAATTTTGGACGCAGAATTGCTTTTCACAACGGCCAGTGTGGATGGTACGATGACGAGGCGGCAGCTCAATTATGTTCTTAAGCGCTAAACCCTGAACCTCAACCGGCTGTTTCGAGCACCCGGAGGCTCACAAAGCATCATCTCCCATGCTTCCAGCACCAGTTCTCGGCATCCGCCTCACGTTGCCCCAAAGCATAGCCCTGCACCCTACCTCAAATGCGCCTGGGCATTCGCTGAAGCTGCAAAAGCAACCCTCTATCCAAACTCCAATCTACACCCAGGGACTTAATAGAAAAAGCCCCCAGAATCTCGGCATCTAAACTGTCCAGTCACCTTCGGGTACACCCCGAGAACTCTTGCACCTGAAGATTCGAGGCGATGTGTCGGGCGGCCTGTTACAAGCCCGAGGCTCCTTTCCGAGCTTTCGTAGAAGGCTTCGGGTTTGGCAACCCTCAACCCTGAACCGAAAGGGCCTCCTTCTTCTTGATGTGGGACTTTGACAGCTTGGGGGAATTTCTTGGGGTCTTGTGCCTGCAAGACCATGGAATTGAGATGAAAAGAGGAAGGCCCCCAACCCTTTCTGCAAGTAGGAGCTTCCCAAAGATCATCCATTTGCTAGGTGTTCGCGAATAGCCCCGGGCCCGACAGCCTTCCCGCTTAGGGTTTAGTGTTTATACTGCAAACGATAGGTCCTAAATCACACGCAGGACCCATGACTCAATGACAGGTTTGTGACGAGCACCTTGATCCCCAGGGTGTGGTGGATCTTGGTGGGAGCCACGTCTTGACTTAGCAGCACACAGCGGCCTGAACCTAACCCTGAACGCTAGACGCAGTCCTCCAGGCGAAGCCCCGACGTCATAGCCTGAGCTTCACAATAAGCCTCAGTGCACACAGCCACCCAAACCCACTGAATCCCCACAGGCACCCATCCAAAACCAAAGAATACCGCACCAAAGCAAAGCCCTCAACCTAGGCCCCTTGTTCCCAGCTCTTGAGACCCTCATAGAACCTCTTTGTTTTTACCCTGGGAACCTTCTTAGAGCAATGACTAAGACCCAGAGCAGGCCTTTATTCCCTTAATTTCGGGTTTTTTGGTTTTCATTCTAAGCCCCTTTAATCCAAGAAGGGCACCCTTGCTATTCCTAGGTTACTCTGTTGGGTCAAGATTTACTATTTCTTGTATTCTTTCCTTATGGCCTCCAGACCCGAAGCAGTGCCCCACGCTCCAAGCAAGGGAGGCGAACCCAGAACCCAAGCCCAAGCAAAAGGAAGGCCGCGCGGAACGCAAAGAACCTCCTGAGCCTCTGCGCCCCCGTGTCCGGCCTGAAGCGCGCCACCGGGGTTGAGGAAGCGACGTACAGCCATTTGGCAGTGAACGCTGTTGCTTCTGTCATCTTAAGGTGCTCGGGAGGGGTGGATGACCTCTTCGCTTTCAGGAGAGCACTAAAGCTTTCATTCAATGGTGCTTGAGGATATGCTGCTGCCTGCCCTAAGGGCGAAGTTATACCTTCTCGGTCGAGGGCCCAGGAATGTAGGGCTGGGTTTCAAAGTGCTTCAGCTTGTTTAGGCTGGTATCAAAGACCCTTGTGCATAAAGCGCGCGAGCAAGCTGGAAACTCTGAGATCAGGGCAGAGTTTAGCGTTCTGAAGTTTCGAGGTTTTCTAGAAGTTAGAGAACAAGGGCCAGGCTTCTCAGCTGAGAACTACAACCTCCCACTGGGCCTCGTATCTGTTGCAGCATTCCGTCCTTCTGAGCTTCGGGAGTATTGTGGGTCAAAGCAAAGCCTCAGCAGCTCAGACTTCATCCTTCTGCCCTCTGCCCTAGAGCTGCAAACAGGCGCCCCAAACCCCAAAGTCCATCCCTAAACCCTAAACCCTAAACCCTAAACCTTCCAAGGCAAGGAGACCAAGGTTGGGCCCGCGGCCCTTCGAGCCTTCGTCACTTGGAGGGTGTTTGGGGTTTAGGCTTTAGGGTTTAGGGTTGAGGGTTGAGGGTTTCGGGCGGTTTAGGGGCCCCTTTTTGTGGGGCTTTGTGGGTCCTTTTGAGGCGGTTAGGAGGCCTCGGGAGTTCAGCGCCTAGCCCTCAACAGAAGGCTCCGAGCCCTAACGGGTCTCCTCTGTACTTCTGACACACCTCTTGGGGCATTGCGTGACATTGATGGCACCGAAGCCGATAGCAAAGTAGGGAGTGAGGGAGTGAGCTGTTTGTTTAGGAAGAGAGGAGAGAGGACCCAACGAGGGCCCCCGAGCTGCGCCTGTCAGTCAGTCCCCTTTGCAAAACTCCTAAAGCCCCCCCGTCTAAGGTTTGGGACCACCTTTTCCACAAAGGGGAAGGTGAGCCGATGTCCAGGACACTGTTAGGGGTTTAGGGGTTGAGGGGGTCTGAGGAGTTGGGGCTTGCCCTCGAAAGCGCATCATGCCCAATAAGGGTTTAGGGTCCCAGGGCTGTATGTTGGGGCTGCAAGTAAGCGAGTTCCAAGCGGCCCTTTCACCCTATACCTTGTAAGGGGAGCCTGGAGAGAGGGAGCACAGCGAACCATCAACTGTTCCAACTCCTCCGTTCCAAGCCCACCAGCAAGTTCATAGGACAGAAGCGCTGGCTTATTCTGCGGCTGTGTGCGACAAGCGGCCAGACCATCGTTCTCTTAGGGACAGGACAGTTGGGGTGCCGCTGTGTGTGTGGTGTCGGTTGCTGGACTGAGCGTTTTTGCTTCGATTGTCTGTTGGCTTGTTCGTTTGATTGTCTTGTTTGTTATTCGTGGGATGTTGGGATGTTGGGTTGGTTGGATTGTGTTCATTATCTTTCGTGGTTTGTTGTGTTGGGTTGCTTGCGCGCTTATTAGCTTGCTTGTTTAGTGTTGGGTTGTTTGCGTGTTCGTTTGATTTTGTCATTGATCGTTTGTTGGTTGATTTGATCGTTTATTGGTTGGATCGTTTGGTTGGTTGGATTGTTTCTTTATTTCTTTCTTTATTTTTATTGTTGTTTGCTGGCTCGTTTGTTCAGTTGTGCATTCATGTCTTGTTTCCTGGTTGTTTGTGTTGCAAAGCTGTCTGCGCGTTTGTTTGCATGTTTGACTGCTTGCTTGCTTAGCTGAGTGATGTTGTGATTTCTTGCTTGTTAGCAGCGCCGCGTGACTGCTGGGTTGCTTTTGACAGTTTGAGCGCTTGAGCTTTTGGCGGTTTCTTTGCTTGATGCCTCTCGAAGCGTTGACGTCTCATGGCACCTTTCGCTATCTTTCGCTGCATTGCTGGTTGAGTGCGCGCTTTTGCTTTTTTAGACGGACAACCGCGGACGGAAGCAAAAAAAACCCGCAGAAACCCTATGAAGAAGTCTCCCACCAAGGCACGTGCTTCCATTCTGGTCCTGCGGCGCGGAGGAGTGTTCTCTTTGCCAGGGCGTGGCTTCAATGCCACTCGGGATCTGAGGCTTAGAGGAGCTTAGGGGGACCGGGGGAGGGGGGGGGGGATGGGGTATTTTGGGATCTGGGTCTAACTAAGTCTCTTTCGGGTTTGTGGGGATGCTTCCTGTTCTTTTGGCATCGACGAATGAAGGGTTGAAGCCGCTGGGGTTGTTTTGCTTTTGTTGATTGAGAAGAGTGGAGCCTCTAACTGGTCTTGAAGTCTTGAGACGATGGTTCAAGATTGGTGGTAAGTTGCAGTTGCGCTTCAGGTATCCCAAGAGTGCTTTTCTTGTGAGTTGTGTGATTGTGTGAATGCGGGCAATGCGGGCAATGCACTGTTTAAGCTGCGGCCCTTTAGACACAAGGCTATTGTAGGAAGGGGTGGTTGCACAAGGGTTTACGCCGGGCTCCCTCGACAAATCCCACTTCAAGTCAGTGTTCGCCACTGCCTGCAATCAAGCCCCCATAATCGGCAGGAGTTCTGCAGTAGGTTTAGAATTTCATTCGTGCATCCCGGGATTGTCACAACTGGTAAAGAGGACGAAATGAAGTGCAAGTGAATGATGCTGGAGGTACACATCCTCTCAGTCAGCTCAGCAGTGGTGCAGCTCCTTCCATTTGAAGGACAATGTTGTTCTTGCGGGATGCGCTTCGTCAGTAGTGGTGAGTCAGCTCCGTGATGAGAGCATTCACACAAGCATACTGGCTCTTCTCAGGGCAGTTGAGGGTTTTTTTGGCAAGGGATGGTTGGCGTTATAGGGCGCCTTTGAGTCAGTTCTGTTTCATGATCCCCTATGTGACAACCAGGCGCTCCTGGAACCTTCAAGACTGACCTATAGAGTCCTTGTTCTGAAGCCAGGTCTGCGCAGTGGCGAGGGGTTGGAGGTGTTCGGGAGGCTCTGAAGATTGTCCGTAGACATCGAAGGTACTCAATCTCGCCTTATTGCAGTGCGATGATTCGTGGCTCCAGGGCTTGCGTTCTGTGCCCAGGACTCGGAGAATGTGTCAGAGACATATGCACGCGATTCGGGCCGCTACTTCAAGCGCCTTGGCACAGAAGAAACAGGGAGCAAAAAAAGAGTAAATAGAGTTTCCGACATCAGGGGGATGCGTTATGGGGGGGGCCCTTCTCAGAAGATACTCATGTCTTCATTAAAGGGTTGTTCATCCTTGCACCTGCCATCTGACAGTCCAACAGTGGTCCTTTCGAGCGTTTCCGACCATAAGAGTTTAAGAGTTTTTTCACCTCCTGACCCTTCTCTGATCCTGAAATGGACCTTTGGACCATGCAAGCACAGCCTCAGCCCCCCGAACTCCAAGAAGTTGAATTGTCCTGCTCCCAACATCCGGTAACCTTCTGACTTCCGAGACCCTGGCCTTGGGATGTTCCCCCTTCTCCTAACAGTCCTTCATCGGGATTATCATTAGGGGGGGGGGGGGGGGGGGGGGGGGGGGGGTACTAAAATCCTATTGAGGAGCTGTTAGTATAAGGGGGAACATCCCGACTGAAATCTCTTGAGCCTCAAGACTGTTTCTGCACCCATCCTGTTTGACTCTGCTACGGGCCTTGTATCCTAAGTGCAAGTTAGGGTTTAGGGTTTAAGGTTTAGGGTTGAGGGCTTAGGGTTTAGGATCTAGGGTTCAGTGGTCCGTCTAGGTGCCAGTACCTCTCAGAGTACTTGCAGAGCACCGAAGATCAGAGTCGGCTGCGAGATCGCAGCTTGTTCGCCAATGTGGGTAGTTCTCCAAAATGGGTCCCCTTTAAGGCTCCCTTTTTACGGGTGCCGCCCTATAATTAGTACCAAAAAAGGCCCTAATTCATAATGCCCATCGTCTGTTTTCTGCTGTATCTTGATTTTTCTCTTTACTCAGCTCTCTGTTCATGTATCTAGCTAAAACTGTGCCTATTTTGGCATGTCCTCACTCATAGGGTACCCTCCCCAAGCAGTTCTTCCATCGCCTTCTGGACCCCAAAGAATTCTCCGTGCAGGAAGCACAAAGATTGGGGAAGTACGGCATGCCCCCCCGCCCCCCCGCCCCCCCCCCCCCAACCAACAAGTCCAAAAAAACCAGCCGAAGCTTTAGGACTCCCCCGGCGCTGGGACTAAAATGCTTGGGAGAGTATAGGCACGTTGGCTCTCAAAGACCTAACGAAAAGGGGAGTAGCATCTCTTACGTCATTTCGAAAATTCGTTTGTTGCTTCGCTTGATTTCAGTTTTGCTGCGAATGGATGCTGAAACTTGAACTGAATGGTTGAAACAGCAAACCCTACTCAGCCTGAAAGCTGTCGCCACGTGACAGTACCAGCGAAACAACTTGTTGGCCAACTGCCGCACCGTGGTCCCTACCCAAATATAGGCACTTAAGGGGCTTATAAGTGGGTTATAGGTACATTTATCATTGGTTAATAAGTACCATGAACCTCCAAGTAAGTATTCTTGCGTTGCTGCCTTTGCAAGTTGTGCCGTGTTTGTGCGTGCCTGGCGGTGGTTGAAGCCTCCATGAGCACTTCATGAAGGGCGTCCTGTTAGCTCCGTTCGGCCACTCTTTCCTCAAGAGGCTGCCGAGTGCCGAAACTCCATCCCTCCAGTCCTCCACCCGTTGCCATCCAGCAGCGCAGACCTCATCTATGGGTCGTTGAGAACACCCACGACTCGGGCTGGGACTACAAAGCGTCTTAAACCTTTAGGACGTTAAGACCCCATCACTAAAACCAGACCTTACCGCTTTGTGTTCCAAGGCAGGGCCACCGTTGCGGAGACTTGCGAGTCGAGGACGTTCTGTTCAAAGGCTGCATGGCACTGCCAGGGTACTTCAGCCCTACAAGATAAGAACCCTAAACCCGAAATCCCGGATCCTGAATCTGAAAGTTAACCTCAGACCGACGGTAAGCCTTGAAACTGGGAAAGGCCTACAAGTTTAGGTGTCTGAGGAGTTGAGATTGACTCAATGTACTGATTGGGTCCCAGGTAGGGTTCGGCACATATACCAGGCGACCCAAGCGGGCATACAAGGGTTTAGGGCCATGTTGGCTCCTTTTTGCTTACTGTCTTTGTGTTTGGGAGTGGTAGGGAAAGAGGGCCCCGAAGACCAAGCAGAACCTCCAACGCCTCGACCTAGCGCTCTACAAGCGTTCTTCCGGACTTCCGGGTGTATAAACCCTCTATCAGCTCTCTATGCAGTGTAGCAAGCAATGCGTAGCCTTTGGGATCTACAGACTCGGGACTAGAAGCCGACTTGACAGAACGAGGCCGTCGCAAACCTCTCATGGGCATGGAAGCACCTCAACTGCTCCAAAAGAAAAACGCCCGTTTGTTGGCGGTTTAGGGTTCAGGGTTTAGGAGCCCTCATTCCAAGCTGCCCGCTGTCAACCAAAAAAGCCTCGAAGTCCTGCCAAGCAAACTTCTCCGCACTGGAACCACCCTAACCCCCCTAACCCCCCCCCCCTATGTCCTGTACCCCTTCAGGGAGAACCGCAAGCTCTCGGATCCCATCCGAAGGCGTCGAACACGCTTCCCACCTTGGATATGCGCCCCGGCCTCCAGAGAGGCCTGGAACTCCCCTTGGAAGGTGTACTGGCGTCTCAAGTTTGCAAGTTTTTTTCGTAAAGGGTGGGTTTTATGGTTTATAGGTTGTGCTTAAAAGTTGCGGTTGAAGGGTTTGTGTTTAAAGGTTTGTGTTGTTGTCGAGGGCGGGGGGGGTGTTCAGCAATGGTTTGGAAAGTTTGGGGTTCGGGGTGGTTTGGATACTTGGGGGTTTCCTGCTTGCTTTTGTCGGTTTGGGGGGGGGGGGGGGGGTGTCCTATTACAGGGGACAGTTGGAGATGATTGAGAGACACGACAATCATCTTGAGAGGGTGTTCTCATTCATCTACATGGGGTCTGCCCACCTGTTTTCCTTGGGGGCGGTATGTGGTCAACCCGCCTTGTAAGCCGCGAGCCCTCCTCAACTCTGCGTCCTGATACAGGGTCTGATGGGGATGCGGTCAAAGCGAGACTTCGAGACTTGGGTTCTACAACGTATTGCAGCCAGAAATGGACAAAACTGAAAACCCTAGACCCCAAAAGCCCCAAACAGGAAGAAGAAAACGAATAATGCTAAACGAGGAAGCTTGGAAAAAAACAGGGGGTGGGCGTGGGGAGGGGGGGATGTTTAATCACGTGTCATTATGGAGAAGGCTGCAACCTGCTGGCTTTCGACACCTCGAGAAGTGAACACTTAAGTCTTCCGTTAGACCAAAAGAAGCACAACCCAACAATCTCCCCCACCAAAATTGGGCAGCCTCAACCCTTCAAAACAGAACCCCAGGTGATGGGGAAGGGCTGTGGTTGAAGCTAACTAGATGTGTGGGACCTTTTCCCGCGCGACGTCCGATTCTGCCCGCGCAGGGACGCCAGAGTACGCCGACTCGCAGCGGCTCAGCTTCGGAAGCCGTTGGCTTGCTATGTTTGGACTTCTTTGGGGCGTTGGGCTTCAGAGTCAAACCTTAAGCTGGGGGGGGGGGCTGAGGCTTCAGGGGCCGAAGCAGTCAGGGTCTTCGAAAAAAAGCCGTCACCTTGGCAAGATGCATGGGAACTGGATTCTTCGAAGCTTGCAGAAGAAAGGTGCCGGATGTGTGTGGAGTTTGTCCAGCGTGCTGCCGCCGGCCTCAAGCCCAAGGCGAGCCTAGGCGGAGATTTTGCATAAGCTTCGGGAGTTTGCAGGGTCCGTGCAGGAGCCAGGCCTACTAATTGCTTAAGAACCCCGAAAAAATCAAGATTATTCTTCCTTATTAAGGGTAATATAGGGAGTATGATTATTTCTTCCTTTTGGGGGTTCTTAAGCAAGTAGGAGCCAGGCTCTTGCCTTTTTGTTCCCTTGCCCTCTTGCCAGCTCCCCACAAAGATGTGAAATTCTGTGTTAAGCCTAAGCCTGAGGCCGGGTCTGGATGAGCTTGTGTGTTGATATAATTAACCTAGATGTACAAATTCTTTCGGGTAGGGGAAGATCATTCGGAGTCCTGCATCTCCAATATAGGATTTTTGAAAAGCGGCGCATTCCGAGCAGCATCGGCGCGGTCGCAACATGTCGTTTGAACCTGTTGAAGTGCTGATTGGCTGTGGCCATGCGCAGTGATAGGTGTTAGCGAGTTTGCTTTCTTGCCTCGTTTTGTCGTTTTGTCCAAGTCATTGGGAGAGGGATGTGAAGGTGGTCGGTCTGGCTTCAATGTGACCCAAGCAGGCATACTTCTCGCAGGTTTCAGAACGTTATGGGCAAGGACACACAGCGAGACATCGTGCTAAGGTTCTGCAACGCGATCCCCAGCCGATACCCGCAGCAGAAGATCTTCTGCCACCTGGGCTTGAAAAATGGACCCGTGCAGGTCAACCTTTCTCAATTGTTGTCACGACTTCCTCATGTTCAATCTGCCCCTTTTTGTGCATCTGCTCTCCTGGTCCTCCAGCTTTTCCCTGTGTTTCGGGTTCCCGGGTTTCATAAGAATGGATGCTACCTTCTCTCTCTCTCTCTCTCTCTCTCTCTGTCTCTCTCTCTCTCTCTCTCTCTCGCTCTCGCCTCTTCTCCCTGTTAGCCTCCCACCCAACATCTTAGCGACATTGTCCACTCTTATAGTACCATTATAGTACTCTTACCCATCGTACTGGGCATTTGTATCTGAAACCATTGTGGAGCGCGAGGCCCCCCGCAATGTCACCAGTTCTAAGACCTCTGGGGTGCAAAGGGGTCAAGGTGAGGGCACATTGAGAGAGATGATGGAAGCCATCCCGGGAGTGAAGAGACTTTGGCTGCAACTAGCGATCCTTCGCCTTCTGTGTGCGTCTTCCTGTGCGTCTGTTTGTCTGGTCCCATCCCATCCTGCCCTGTCCCATACTGTCCCTCCCTCTCTCTCTCTCTCTCTCTCTCTCTCTCTCTCTCTCTGTCTCTCTCTCGCTGGATTTGTACTGTGCTTGGGTACAGGCGTCACACTCCGTTTGCATACTTGATCAGTTTTGCTCACCAGTCGGGGGCCCTAGGGCATTGTGACGCTGCGGAAGGCCTTCAGCTTCAGGACGCTGAACCCTGCATACCTGCAGTTACACGTGTTCAAAAGTTCCGACGCCTTCGAACAATTCCACAAACAGCGCGTCTGCTCCAAAGAAGGGGCCTCAGCAACCATGCCAGGTAACCACACGGTAGCCACACCTTGCAGCACGCGGGGGTGCTGATACCACTATACAAGTGCTCAGAAACTCCAAGTGTGAAAAGCGACAGTCCGGCCTTGTGAGCTTCCGAAACTCGACCTCCTACGAATCATTGAGATGCGCTGACTCGAAGAAGACCACCAAGCAACAAAGAAGTCCCAACCAAAAGACATCCGGTTCTTGTAGTAGACGTGTCTCCAACAGAGAGAGAGAGAGAGAGAGAGAGAGAGACGAACTCAGGAATGCTCAGGAGAAGGCATTCTGGAGCGGCTGGTTCAGCGAGTGGTCCGCTGGACTTAATGGCACTGTGTGCAACAAGCTGTGCAAGGAGCCAGCCGCAAGAGGGTCACAACTGGCAGTGGGTATCCTCACCGGAATATTCGCTGAGCCCGACATCTACACCCCTTCCTGGGAAGCGATGCTTCTGCATCATGCCTGGTTTGCAGTTAATTAGCGCTCTTCTCTTCCCTTCTCTCCACCCTCGCTGTGCCCTTGCACAAGCTCCCTGGAGGGCCCGGAATACGCATTCACACCCCTAAGCCCCTCTTCAACTCAACCCTAAACCTGAAACTCAGAGCTTGCACACAACTGCACTGCAGGAGTCCGTGGAGCGGCGCCCGGAGATCAAGCTGACCCTCAAGAATCCTTCTCCTCTCATCCTGGCAGGTGCTCTCTCTCTCTCTCTCTCTCTCTCTCTCTCTCTCTCCGCGTAACAAGTGGCTTCTTTCATGTGTAAGAGTGCTTCGCCAACTGATGTCATGAACTACTTGGGGCATGAGCCCGCGGGATTGCCGGCGCAAGCGCGCATAGAAGCCCCAGGTGAGGACACCGAAGCTGCGCCACCTGGCAAGCCCCTGGAGGACATGCTCCCTACGATGTGTCCTTGGTTGTGCTTTCGTTAGGGGATGGCGGCCGTGGGCCGGTAATTGATTAGAGGGCTCCTTCTGAAGGAGCGGTGATTATCGATTCCTTGTCAGACCTGTATACACCCAAGCTGCCAAGCGGCGAGAGGAGAACTGGCAGCCCGAGGCGGCAGACTCCATCACGACGGTCGGATGCATTTAACAATTTGAGAATGCTCAAGGGTTTTGGCTCTCTTTCTACCCTCAACCCTAAACCCTGGGTTTGTGGCGGTTATGGCTGTGGCCTTTGGGCTTGGGGTGGCGTGTAGAGATGATGGGTTGTGGGCCTGGCGTGCCAGGCACAGAAGGAGGGCCTAAAGCCGACTGGGATGTCTTCGGGTTCAGGCTTCAGGTGTTCCGACGAGTTCAGCCTGGGCACGCGAGTTATTCAGTGTGGCGACGATCTCGGTGACAGATCGCATGATGACTTGTAGCTTCAAGCCAGCAGCACGCAGTCAAGAGGCTGAGATGCCTGGAGCCCTTTGCCCTTCAGGTCCAGGGATCAAGAAGAGTAGTAGCCTGAAGCGGATCTCTCAGGCCATTGACCCCTAAAGTTCTCCGCGAAGCTCCCTTAGGATTAGCCTTTATAAGCCACGAGTCCGAGGTGCGAGTGTTAAGAGTTCCGAAACTTCGGGCTTCTGAGCCGCAGAAGCAACACCTTGGTCTTGGCAGAAAGGCACAAACCTTTCCAGACAGGAGAGAAGGATTGGCTTGCCAACCTTGCCAGGAATTGCCCAAACCAACCCTAAACGCTTTGAAACTTAGTAGTAGAGTATGCAACCTTGAACCTGTTTGGGCTCCTTATAACCCCTATATATTCCCAAAGGGTCAACCTTGAGTTCCTCTAGGCCATGTGCCCAAAGCGTGCTTTGAGGAAGTCGCCCTGGATGAAGCGTGCCCTGAAGAGCGTCAAGCTGTCGCTCCCTGCGCGGGCAGTCAGCGGAACGCAGGCCACCAAAAGACCCTGAGAAGGAGACGGAATCTTAGCGGCTGGTAATCATAACCTCTAACCTTGTTGGATTGCATATAACCCTATTACAAAAAAAAGGTTAGCCTTCTTGGGGCTAGCGTATTCAGCCCCAAGGAATTGGGTTTAGGGTTTACGGTTTCAGAGGAAGCTTCGGGAACCGATGTCTCTCCAGAAGAGGTTTAGGGTTGAGGGTTTCAGCATGTTCAATGTTCACCACATCGAGGCGCGTAACCACGCTAAGCGATGAAGCCCCCAGACCTGAGGTTGCTGGGAGCCCACACACTCAGCCTTAACCTTCCGGAGCTTTTGGGCGGGGCTAGTCCCTCCTCAAAAAGTTGCCACTCCTGATCTCCTGTGCCTTGATGTCATTGGAAGACTATTGGGTGCCCAAAGTAGCCGTTTTTTCTGGCGGTGGCCGCGAAATCTTCGGGAGGATGAAGTTCTCACAGAGGGCTTAGGGTGGCAGCGCGCTGTTTGCTTGGCTGCGGCTGACCGACTTAGCTACTAATTGTAGTTGAAGCAAGGGTTGGTACGTTGTGTTCCCAAAATGGCGTTAGGCATGGGATAGAAGTGCCAAGTGCCATTTCCCTGGGCAGGTGGTCATATGGAAGCTGGAGGACGACTGAAGACTTCCAAAGAAGTCTTCCTTGCTTATTGTTGCCTAGTAGGGAATGGGGGAATAAGGGTACCATATATTCTCCCTTAAAGGGCCAACCAACAGTAAGCTTAAGAATCAAATGGACCATCCATATTACCTTCAGAAGAACGTCGTTGTATAGGGTACTTCCTCCAAATGGGCTCGCAAAGTCTTTATTGTCCATATACCTTCATAGGGATTGTAGTCGTTTTGGGTACATGACCCCAAGATCTCAAGCGTGAGACTTGGACCCGAAGGCCCACACACGTGAGCTTGCTCAAGCTTATGGGCGCCCTTCTGGGGCTACCCTACATACGGCGAGTCTACGACAGTCGCGCGCGACCTTATCGATGTGGTTTAGCACTTTCAAGTTTGGAAAAAGAGTCCTCTCATCCATGACCGAGCGCGGGACCACCCAATCCGAGGCCCTAAGCTCCTCAACCCGAATCCCCTAAACCCGTTCGACAAACCCCAAGCCGCCGTTTGCAAGCTCTCTACCTCACAGAAACCGCATTCTAGGGTTTAGGGTCCTGAGCGGGACACAGGATCACCAGAAACGTGGCGCTATGTATCTGCTGTGACAAGCTGACACCAAAAGAAGCACATGCACAAAAGAACCCCAACGAAAACCTGAGAGACAACGGAAAGAAAGTGGAGGATCAGATGCAGAGCTCCATCTCCGGCTGGGAAGCCCTTCTGAAGGCAGCCTCATTTGCTACGGGGGGGATTTGCGAAAATCGGGGACCCCCAAAACTCGACCCCCCAAACAGTAGGATTCCCCTGTTTCCCCACTCTCGGCGTGTAGTCTCTGCAGTGAGTCTTACACTGGAGTGCCATGTCTGAACAGCCCTTATAAAGAGTCCCGATTTTGGGAGGGTGTATTATCCGCAGATATGGTTCCTACAGGTGTCAATGGCGGACCTCCAGCCGTTAACTCAAGCAGCCCCCTCTGAGCCCCTGAATCTCCGCCTTTGGTAGCTTGGACTAATTCTGAACAACCCCAAACCCTAAACCCTAGAACCCCAAGCCCTGGAACCTCAAGCCACGCAGACCGGAAAAGCCTGACCCATGAAGGAGATCGCCTGGGATGGGACCTTCACACAGAAACGTGTGTGGCCCAGGACAGGCGCTGGAGGCCTGGGGAAGCTGTGGGGCTTTTGGACTCTCGGATGTTTTAGAGAGTTTGCGTGACAGCGTCTGTACATTCTGAGTCAATGGTCTGTTTTGAAATTGTACCCCCGATGGCAAATGCGAGCCTCAGAAGCCCACTTGAGACGTACCTGGTGTGGAGAGTTTTGCTCCAAGGCAGAACGCCATGTCTATGCTGGAGAGTCAGCGCAGGCAGCTTTTGAGACTTTGGATGACAGGGATGCCCTGCTCTTGACAGGTGTGATCTCGCAGAAGGTGCAGCAGGCCGTGTTCCTCATGCTCAGGGAGGTCACGCTTTTGAGGACAGAGTGCACTTTGTGCAAGTGGCTTTGGGCCGGAGAAGGTTCGAGCTAGATGGCCAAGCCTTCGTTTTTTAGCTTCAAAAAACATCTGGACCACCAACAGGTAGACCTAAGATCCGCACATCCCTGTACAAAGACACCACAATGGGACCCTTAATTTCACCCTAAACCCCAAACCCCAAACCCTAAAGGCCCTAAACCCCAAACCCTAAACCCTATGCGGAGCTGCAGTTTGTATAAAAGGTAGTATTGAAAGGGTTGCAAAACCCGTTATCTATTTGGCTCAAGGCTCAAGGATGGCCAAGCATCAAGGCCGTTTCATTCAAAAAGTAGAGTCCGTGTGTGTGGGGTTGGGTTTAACGGGTTGTAGTAGTCCCGTCCCTTCCTCCTTGACCTTTAGCCCTGAGCTTGAGTTTTCTTTCTGGTTCGATCTGGGAAATTCACATCATAGGCAACTGTTAAGGGTTGATTCCTTTTCCCTTTTCCCCTTCGGTTGCCCCCGTAGGTTATGAGCCCAAGCGGTTCCCTGCGTTAGGCGGTTTTTGTTTGAGGCTTAGCTTAAGGGGCAATGTCCTCCTCAAAGCAATGGCTTCGATCAGATGGTGGTGAAAATGATGCAACTGGTGGTTTGGCTGGTGAGGCGGTACTAGAAGCGACAAGGCCTGGTGCTGCAGAAAAACAGCTGAGTGGTACAGCGGTTGCTGGAAGCCCCAATGCGGGTATGGTTCCCAATGTGGACATGACTGACAATGCTGAAGGTGGAGGACAAGTCATTTCTGTGCCACCAAGGGCTGGAGAAAAGAGGCCCTGGGATGAGACTGGTGGTGTAGACAACGAGTTGGAAGCGTCGGTGTTACGTGTGATGCTGAAGTCGGAGCATGCATCAGCGTGGCTGTGAGTCTGCGGTGTTTCTCGGCCATGCAAGCTTGCGTTGTTTTTTGGCTCATGGTTCACGAAGGTCAAGTGAAAGCACTTGAGCACTGCATTGCAGCAGTTATCTGTCGTTAAGGTCAGAAGCCGTAATGCAGGCAATTCCCGAGGAGTTGGTTGCGCGTAGCTCTGAAGCCTTCGCTTACGTGTCCGAGTGACAAATGCTCTTGGCAGTGGCGCTGCTTGTAAAATGGGCAGCTTGTGAAGCAGCCCCTGTGACTGGTCAGGAGAGCTACTTCATTCTGGATTGAGGGCACACAAGTCGAGAGCAGCCCTGCGTAGAGGTTTAAGGTCGTGTTGGGTTTTGGGGCTTGAAGGCTTGTACCAAGGAGAGCTAAAGGGGAACGCACCTACAAGTCTCACCGCGCACCCACCGCAAGCGGGCATCAGGGGAGTCGCGATGCATTGCCTGCCAAGCAAAGGCCAGCTGACCTCCACAGCACCCGACTTCTATTCCGAAGGCAGGCATCAAGCTCTAAGCAACATCACAAGACGTCCAACTACTTACTCTCTGCCAGCTTGACGTTGCCAAGTTCGCTTGGGTGTTGTGAAAGAATTCGCCTCTGGACTGCTGACATGGTGTTTGGCCAGTCGATGAGTCCGCAGGAAGGATACTGTGGCCTGAAATGCCAGCGCCAATCCCAGACGTGCTACTCACTGGCCTACAAGCTTTTCTCCTGCGAGACCTCACTTCGCAAGCCGAAAAGAGAGGCGCTATTGAGGGATGTTGAGGGGTAAGGTGCAGCTGGCGGGAGGGGTTGGAGTCTTTTTGGGGGTGGGGGTTCAGGGATCCCAGGCCAGTGGACAGAAAAGGCGCCAAAACAGGTTTTGGTGTTTTTTTTGTGCTTTTTGGAATGGTCTCTGTTGGGAGGGCCCAAAGCCTGGAAAGCTTCGTGGCGTGGGATGCTGCAGGGAAGGGGGGTGGTGGCGGGGGGTGGACGCAAAATTTCGGGTTGGGAAGGGGACCAAATCCTGCTCTGCTTGTTCTAGATGCCTCTCGGGCCTCTGGGCCTCGGGCCGAGGCGAATTAAGCTAGCTGACTGCTGTGATGCATGCGCTCAGCCCGGAGAAACTTGTTGCTCAGCGGGAGGGAGGGTTAAAGGACACATTCAGCAAGCACAATGTGACTGCCAAAGGTTCACTGTTCTCACAGTCTGGATCTGGATGTGAAGCGTTTTGGTGGATGTCGACATGCCAGAAACCCTCTTCTTGTCTGGTCTTTTTTTTGCAAGAAGTCGTCTGGGCTTATATGGTTTAATGATTTTAATGTCAATGGAAGGAATGCCGAACGTTCTTGGGATATTTGCAGAGGATTGCAGGCATCGGCCAAGGATTACCAGGTCAAAACAGAAGCCTGCCAGTGGGACCATGGCTCAATGGGTTGCCGGAAGGCGCCACGGAGTGCATGTTCTGCCTGGGCAGCGATGGTCCAAAGGCGTGCACGTACAGGCTGGAAGTCGGGCAAGGCCCAGACTTGGAGGCTGCAGGGCCTGAGGCCCAGACGAGAGACTGCAGGGCCTGATGAAGGACTCGAGGCTGCAGGGCCTGGAGGCCCAGACTGTAAGCTGCAGGGCCTGCAGGCCCAGACTCGGAGGCTGCAGGGCCCGGAATCCTAGACTACAGACTGCAGGGCCTTGAGGCAGACGACAGACTGCAGTTTGTAGTCTGGATTCCGGACCCTCCAGCTTCCAAGTCTGGGCCTGCACGCCCTCTCTGCAGCTTACAGTCTGAACCACCAGGCCCTGCAGCCTGCAGTCCTCCAGGCCCTGCAGTCTCTCGTCTGGGCCTCAGGCCCCATTGCGGCTTGGGCCTCCAGGCCCTGCAGGGCCTGAGGCCCAGACGAGAGACTGCAGGGCCTGGAGGACTGGAGGCTGCAGGGCTGGAGACCCAGACTGTAAGCTGCATGCAGGGCAGGGCTGCAGGCTCCGCAATCCTAGACTACAGACTGCAGGACTGGAGGCTGCAGGGCCTGGACCCACACTTGGAGGCTGCAGGGTCCGGAATCCTAGACTACAGACTGCAGTGCTAGACTAGAGACTGCAGGGCTTGGAGAACTGGAGCTGCAGGGCCTGGAGGCCAAGACTATAAGCTGGAGGCTGCCAGGCCTGGAGGCTGGAGCCCTCGTTATTCCCCTTTGCCTAAATAAGTGTTTACCAGATTTCACCTTCGCCCTCATCTCCACCGTCATGCCCGCATTGTCGTGCTCACCCCTCCGTGCATGAGATGTCTTGAGTCATTGGAGCCTCAACCATCGCGAGGGCCCAGCTACGTCCGCGCAGTACACTCCTTCAGGTAAATCCCATCCTGGACCAGAGCTGATTAGAAATTTGATTTTTTGTCCAACAGTTCCGAGCCTGGACATCGCGCAACCCTGGGCAGCTGCTGTTCTTCCATTGATGCAGGTGGGGGTCGGCGAGGGGTTAGAGACTTAGGTTCGAGAGGTCAACTCTAATGCTTCGATAGGACTTTCCAAGGCCAGATTGAGACCAGCACCGTGCCCCCAAAAGCTTCCAAGGCCCGAAGCACAGGAGAATAAAGTTTGCATAAAAGGCAATATGTAGATGCCTGTGCGTGTTTTTTATTGTCATGTATATATTGTAACGTTGCTATTATTGTGTTTTTTAATTGTTTCCACCCAGTATTATTACTATTGTGTGTATTGTTGTTTTTCCATATCATATCAGAAAATGTTAGAATATTACATACATATATATATATATATATGTATATATGTGTGTGTAGTACTATGATAAAGAACAGCATAGGAGCCACACGTTCCCAAGATGCAGAAGTCTTCAGTCGCCGGGGCACAGGTTTGCGGCATCTTCCTCTTTCCCTCCATTCTATTTCGTTGCTGCGCTGTGCCAAGCATCTGCAAATGCCCCCAAGATAGATCCATGTGAGCATTTGATCTTGCAGTCCTTCATCTGCACATCCCGAATTTGTGGTTGAATATTTCCGGCTGTTACTTGCATCACCAGGCGATGTGCAAAACCATTTTTATCTAGAGTCATACAGCCTGCGCCAAAATGGCGAGCTCATTGGGCTCACCGGGAAAATGCGAGGTACACGAGCCAGTGTGAGCCTGTGTGCAGCTTCGCACTTGCCAGACAGTTGGGGGAAAAACAGACGTCGCTGAGGGTCGTGATGTACTGCACTTGGTGCATGGCGCAACGACATTCACAGCACACGCTGCTTGTTTCTGACGCTTCAGACCCGGAATTATTGGTCAACTACTCTTGACTTAACGGGCTCAAGCTTGCGATTGTCGGACTCGCCAGCTTTAGAGTGACGTTGAGATGGTGGGTCCGCCGAACGCCAAGGCCGGCAGCCCTAGCATCGGGAAGCACACAACGAAGTGCAGGCGCCTTGGTCCGACTTTGTGCCCTAGGCCTGCCCGCCCTGCCCCACCCGAGCAACGCCCGGGTTGCGGGGCCTCCCGGTCCTATTGGGCCAAAAGGCGGACGATTTGAGCTTCTCACGGTGCTTCTTCCCTTGCCACATTGACATGGTCCTGGCGGTCCTGGCTTGCAGACGTGGGCGCCCATTGAGCGCCCCAGCCAAGATTCCCGGCCCAGCTGCATGCTTAACAACATCTCGGAGGGCACCTCATGCGTTGAGGCGTTATCTGGGAAACTTGTGCCAAACTCTGCGACAGGTGCAGAAGTTCGTGAGGCGAGCCGTGAAGAAGATCCCGGAGCCCTGCCCGGTTGCACACACAGCATGTCACCCACGTGCCACACCGAGAGCTTGTACTGTAAGGGTTTATAGGCATCCATTTGAGGCGGTGGCAGCGGTGGCGAGGCTGCCGACGCTGCCGACACCCTCCATCTTGGGGTCGAGTTGCTGTTCGCTTCCAGTCGGTCGCGCAGCACGTAAGCGCGAGGTGTCGAGAGCGGATATTGGGGGGTCGAGTAAGGCCGGCCGTGAAAAAAGTCTTGAACTTGAAAATTCAGTTTGTTGCGCCCGGGCTGCTGTCTCTGAGGGGCCCAGGGCCCCGAGCCTCGCCGGCCTGGTCGCTGGGCCCTCAGACTCCTCGGGCAACGTGCCCCCGTTTGCCCATCTGCTGCTTTCAGGAGGCGATTTGGGAGCGGCCAATGCCGCTGGATGAGAGCAAATCCCAGAAAGAAAAAAATTGAGAGAAAACAAAACATGAGCACACATCGTGCACATATGCCCCGACCTCAGCTCGTTTGCATCGTGCAGAATCGGGAGACGCTGAGAGCTTTGAGCATCCACAACGGCAAGGCAGTCTTCCAGAAATAGCCTTCGCCTGGCGGCCTTCTCCTTGCAGAAGGAGACCGGACGTTTGGCGCCTGCATTCCCATTTCTTGTTTATGGCAAGAGAGACGGGGAAGGAGAGCGAGAGCGAGATCGAGAGAGCGACCTGCAGACCGCAGAGACAAGTGGCATGTTGAGGTGGCCTCTGCCGTATCCCCCTAGATCGAACTCCTCCCCGCGAAATTGTAGCGGCTTGTAGAGCGGCTTGTAGCCTTCTGCCGCAGAAACCTGGGCATGGCTTCTTTATCTTGGTGTTCGCCCGGATCTTGGATTCCAACACGCTTCCATCAATAATCCTTCTCGGATGAACGGGCGTCTATCTGGGATGACGGCATGACGACCGCGTCAGGGCCCGTCGTCAGTGTGGGCTGAGCACTCCGGCCTAGCCCTCATGGGGTCTCTCCATTTCGGGGGACCGGTGGGTGAGAATCAGGTGTGCTCATGTGCATTTTGCCGAGAACTCTTCTGCAACGAGGTGCGACAGATGGCGCCATGTTTCAAGGCTCGGCGCAGCCGTCCTTCAACCCCTTAACTCTCGAAGTGACCGGCAAGTTTGCTTCACGGACGTGACTTGTTGAGGCTGCCTGAAGCAAAACGCCGGGGACTCGGGAGTTCAGCCATTTGAGGAGCCCCTGAAAACGAAGGCACTGCTCGGCTCAGAGTTTACCTGAAGCCTGATCCTCCCATGCGTGAGGCTCCGAACCATGCTTGGCGACCTGGCGTGGCGAGGCCGGTGACGTTGATCCTGATCCATACGGGCATGCTCTCTGCCACTGTGATTGCGTTTTTTTGTGTTTGCCATCATCAGTTATGCAACTGGGTGAGGGGATTTGAGACGCACGGGGAGAGGGGGTTGGGAGGAGGGGCAGACGGAGGAGGAGGTGGTGGCTCAGCTGCTTTGCTGCTTGAGATGGCGGGTGCCATATACGATTCATGCGGCTGCGGCAGGGCCGAAGACCGGCGCTCGCCCGGCAAACAAACGCCTGGCAGAGGCGCGACGAGGGTCAGGGCCGGTAGCTTGTTCTGGTCTTGTGCTCACGGTCCACGGCTCAAGGACTCCAAGAATCAGCGCTCTAACCCCACAAGTCTCTCTTACCCACGCTTGGTGATTTGCATTGCGCAGAAGTGGAGAGTCTCTTCACCATCGATCTGGAGGCCCCCATGTCCCGCGTGCACTAAGCTGAAGAAAGCTAGGCATGGGTGCCAGATTCACTGCTAGCTGCTGCTTAGATGCGACGTGGTGCAAGTGGCAGGACTCGAAGCTTGTGCACTTCAGCGGCGAGTTGAAGTATTGGCACATGCTGTTGCCACAGTTGAAGAGAAGTTTGCGAGTTTGGCCCGGGCTTCACGCTGCAGGACAATCTGGGAATATCCGAGGCTAAGTGGGGATGAGTCAATGAGGCGGACGTCAGTGTGAGTGCGGAGAGGCGCATCGGCCGGTTTAGAGGCTATTTAGAGTGTCCCGGCTCGCAGTGGCTTGAGTGGCTTGCGGCAGCTGGCATGCTGCTTTGCATGCTTAGTGCACGTGCTGATGGAAGCTACAACCGCAGCACGCCAAGACGAAGTGAAGTGACTTGCCACTTGTTGGCCTTCATGGCACCTTGTGGCAGAGGTGCACTACTACGTTGAGGATAAGGAAGGGCCGGTCCTCCTGTATGGAACGAAGTGTTGATGCTGCTCGTCTGAGAGCGGCAAGCATTGACTGTGCTTGAGCGCTCCGCTAATTCGACCAGCTCTTGCAATATCTTTTCGAAGAAGAGCTTGCAAGTGTAGCGCTCCGCTGTGTTTCGTGCAGGGCCCCACAGCCAACTATCCAATTGTGCTGTAACACTGTAAGAGCCTTCAGGTGTGCAGTTGTCGTTACAGTGTTTCAGCCAGCATCCGAAAACTGGGTGCCCTGACGCGCAGTCGCTTTCGCACGACTGCGATGCTCGGCATAAGGTGTAAATACAGTAACAGGCCTGAGGTGAGTGTTATATAAGTCAGACACGTGCAGAGGGCCACAATTTAGAACAACCCTGGTTGGCCTGGTTGGAATGGCCGACGTGACCGACTGGCACGTTTTCATTCTGCACCTCTGCGCAGAGAGAGATCAGAGAAGAAGCAGACCTTTCTGCCATTTTCTGCCTGATCAGGTTCGAGGCAGCCTGTGTGGAAGCGTTGGATAGCACTTCTCACAAGTCTACTTCTGCAACAGACTTGACTACGTGACGCTCTCATGTGAATGGTTGAGGCACGTGCAGACGTGCACGGGACGACAACCCGTTCTCGTGACGAAAAGTGGGTATCTGCGTTGTTCTGGTTGCTTCGTCTTGCGTGATTTCTTTAGCCGCATCCGAATCTTGTCCCGCCTTGCAGCAAATCTGGTACTGCGCACAAAACTTGTGCTATCGTATTGTCTCGAGAAAGAAATAAACAGACATACAAAAACAAACAACCATCATACATATATATATATATATATATGATAAAGAACAGTCAAACACCCAGAAACAGCCAAAAAGACAAACCCCCCAGCCCTCCAGAAGCGAACAGTTAAGCCCCAAAAATCTTTGCGCCCTTAAACTTCAACCCCGTGCACGGGACCTAGGCGGAGAGCACGATGTCCACGTGCAAACGCCGCAAATGCCAAAAGATGCGCACGGGGACGGGGCCTAGGCGAGGGCGCGATTCGACACCAGTTTGGCCTAGTAACCAGCAGGACAGCGCTGGTCACAGTTGGACTCACAGCCTCTTTCAAGTTGAAACCGCCCAACCTCTCGAAGCCAATCCGTGTCGCCATTAGTAAGCCTTGGGACGCGTTTTCGCTCACGCAGTGGAGCCGAAGCAATCAGAGCTGCTTGGTCGCTGCTTGGCCCCTAAAGCCCCAGAGCAGGTCGGTCAATTTACACAAGTTTGAAATACATGTTGCTGACTGTTTCGGAACTCCAGAAGTAGCTCGGGAAAGACCACGAACACAAAGTCGCTGGGCGCTGCCCTCCGGGCCTACCGTCACCATCCGCCCCGAAAGTCCCCGACAGACCCTTGGTTTTTAGTGTTTAGGGAAGACTGACCATGACTCCGCCGCTGCTGCCACAGATGCGCCTGTTGTGCTGCTATGCGCTTTGGCCCAAAAGCAAGTCGCAACGCCCACCCTCTGCCGTGTGGAAGAGGCTGCCGTGCTCGGCACTCAGTGCCGGCGAAGCTGGTAGGCGAAGCTGAAGCCCGAGGTTTGGGGTTGAACCTCCAACCTGGTGGAAGTAGAAGAGTCTCCATGTTCCATGTTTTAACTTTGCCGTTCACATGCAAGCGCCTGTCCTTTTCAGGGTGTTTCTCATGTTTTCGACCTACGAAGCTCCAGGACTTCATCGCCCATCCCCGCTGCTCCGCATCGACGACATGGCTTCTATGGCCGGGAACTCACATGGGGGCTTGGGAGGTTCAAGTGCCCAAGAACCAAGGTGCCCAAAAAACACTTCAAGATTAGAGAAGTTAGTGAAGTTCTCGAACTTGAGCCTAGGGCAAGCCACAGGCAAACCACAGGCAAACCACAGCTAACTCAAGACATCCTGATTGAAGAACCCCCCTCCAAGGACATGTCAGCCCTAGACTTCGCAGAGTTTGCCAAGCTCATGCAGCAGATGCAGGTCCAGGTGCCGCTTCGGGTCCTCCGTGTGTCGGGTCTTAAGAGACCAAGTTTGAGGCCCTTGCCACATATGCGTCAGGCAGAGATGTAACAGAGGACGTGAAAAGTCTACAAAAATGTCTTTATATTTTTTATACCTTTGTTTCTATTTATCTATCGCTGGACTAAACCCAGGCTCTCGACATTTCCACGAAAGACTGGTTGAGAAACTCGCGCTAGCACGGGGCCCGGGGCTCGTCTGGACTCGTGCGGAGACACTCGCCCAGCCACAAGTGCCGGTGTGGAAACAAAAGCCCATACGCGCGTGCAGTTTGTAATTTTCTAAGACTCACTCTAGGGCGGGCTCGGCGCTTGTCGAGACCCGAAAAGGAAATACTAGCCTTCTAGCCTAGCCACAAATGTGGGTTGTGCTTGCAATTGGTTTTCAGGTTCTAAGCCCAGAGGCTGACGCAAACACTCCAGATGTACCACACAACTGGGAGGAGAAGCCCTGGTTCGAGTTGAGTTGTGGGATGGGGAAAACTGTTGGCTGTTTGCTCTTTTTCTTGCTCGGCGGGGACCGCTTCCCTCGGGATTTTAGTTTAGAAAACCCGTGTTGGCTCTTCTTCGCCGTGGTGGTTCATGTCAGGTGTTGCTTGCCGACTACCGGGGGACACGCCTGGATGTGGTGTCTGATACTTTCAGTCACCCTTTCGTTTGGGTGACTGCTTTGTCAGTGCTTCTTCTTGGTGGCGACACTTGCCCTACTGGGTGGGGGAAGCCAGCCAGTGGAACGTACAAAGCGCACGGCGCATTAGGGCTTCTTAGCTGTGGGAGGGTGTTCTGGCGCAGTTGGCGCACGGGTAGTAAAACAAGCGCTCCCAGAACCGGCGTCGGCGGATTGAACCCATTGGGAGGCAGTCCTGGCTGCTCGAGCTGAGACCGCCCAAGACCTAGTACACATAGTACGTCTTCGTGTTTTTGGGTGTGTGTGTGTCGGGTGCCCAGACTGTTGGAGGCAAAACTTGTGTAAGTGTAAATGCGGCTTTCAGGGCTTGCTAAATGGAGTGGGGCGATTAGAGCGCAACCAACAGGACCGGCGCAAGATGCACAAGCCGGGAAGAGTGCTGCCTAGTTGAAGTTGGCATGAGGTGATGTTGCGTCATGGAGGGTTGAGGATCGGCTTTGTGGCAGGCCAATGAGGTTAATTGGTTCGTATTTAGGAGGGGGGGGGGGGGGGGGGGGGGGGGGGGGGGGGGCGGGCATCACAGATATTCATATTCATATTCATATTCATATCCATTTATATATATATTTATTTATTTATTTATTTGTATTTATTTATTTATTTATGTATATCTTATCTTTATCTTTATATTTACATTTATATTTATTTTATATGTATATTTATATGTATATTTATATGTATATTTTTGTATATATATATATATATATGTATGTATGTATGTTTCTTCTTTATGCACATACCCATGTGAGTTCATAATTTGTGCTTTACACTTATCGTTGTATCTATGATATCTAAATTGCACACAACCTTCCAATCTGAATGAGTTTTGTTTACAGCAAAGTCGGCGATGCCATTTTGACCCTAACAATCTACATCCCTTACATGCCGGGAAGGGTGTCGCTTGGTCGATGAGAATGCCCCAGACGTCCAGGGCTCAGTTTTCAGGGCCGTTTCTTCCACTGAGGTTCCACTCTTTGCTGCCTCCCTGCCATGAGCAGTCAAGGCCAGCTCGCATTGGCGGAGATTTC